>CM060967.1:15414783-16014783 GCA_030765045.1 Tenodera sinensis | reverse complement strand
GCACAACATATATACGTTTATCTCGGCGACATGAATTAGATAGAAGAATGAATATTTTAACTACATTTTGTGCAAGTATGAGTAGTAACGTCATATGAGTGTATGCATCAAATGTCTTTTTTAGCAGTGAAATCTCGACGTCCAAGTTTTGGGTGTAAAGTTTAGTTCATATGCCTGCTAGGTGTGTGATACAGAACACAAAGGCAATGCAGTAAGTATCCTAACCTATATTCCATCAAGAACAAAGGCAGCAAAAACATGGACACGTGTGTCAAAGTAAAGAAACATGTAAAGTGGATAAAAAAGTCCGGAACTCTCGGATATTACCACATTCTAACTGGTGGCACATCCAGCGTAAACGGTCACATGGTGGGAGATAAGCGTAGCGTAAACCTTCCCCTCGCCTTTCAGTTGAGACGCTGGTAAATCGATAATCCCACGGCGCATGCGCATTAGCTGCCTGCAGTAACCGTTCATCGAGTACGGCCGGCTGCAGTCTATTGTCATTCACCTTTATTACACGTAGTTACAATTTTTTGAACGTCTTTTTACTTTCTCGTATTCCACCCAAAAATTCGATGTCGATATTTCACCGGAAACATGTTTAAGGAAAAGTCGGTTAAGAACCAAAATTGGTATTTAAGTTTAATGTCTTTCATGGATACGACACGAAGATTTTGAAGAATATTCCTCCACCCAAAACTACCCTTTACATGGAAAATTTTTATTTTCTTCAAAATGCCTCTAACGATTTTGATTAAAATGCCATACTTTTGAGATACTTTCATGAAAAATGAAACGTTTATCTTAAATTTTCTGGCTATAGCTCATGAAGTCCTATTTATTCTGGATGACTTTTGCATAACTGGTAAACCGTAACAGATAGACAAAATCTTACCACACAAAAAATCTAGATCTTGCTAAAAATGTTTTGCAGAGTAAACCATTTCGTAGATATCCGTGTGAGCTTTGGAAAACAAACTTTCGTCAAATGGAACATCGTTATTCATTGTTTATATGTTAACCGTGCAAAGAGAACTGCATTGAAAGCTTTTAAAGATTTGACTATCGCACAAAGCCTACTGTATTCCAATATTCCCCTTGTACCTACAAGGAAATACGCAATAAGATAATTTGTACAAATGTTTATCTTAACTAACACGAAGAAGATATAGGAATAAGAGTTTGTAAGAATGGTTAGTACAAGAGTAGAGAAAGTCATGTGAGTGTAAAACTTCAGATTTTTTCAGTTAATAATACAGCAGATGCAGTTTTTTCACATCCTTTATCACGTTTTCATTCATTTAACCAGTTTACCAGATGTTTCCCTCTCGATATTTGACAAAGAACGTGTTATCCGAGTTTTCGATTAATTATCTGAGGTACTGTCAGTACTTACCTGGGATAATCGAGACCCTAGGGTACCAAATTTGGGTTTAATTGAGTTTTCGTCTTTCAGTTATGCTGTTCTCTCACTCCCCCCACCCCTCTCTCTCGCGCAAACCTTTTTTCTACAACTGACTTTTATCAATTCTGGGACTCAAAACGTGTATTTAAGAGGAAATCTGGGTACCAAATTTTCTGTGAAATATAATACTTCCTCTAGTTACTATAGCCAAGAAAGCAAGGAAAACCCAAAATGCTATTTTGGTTTCAGGTAACCTCAAAAACTACAAATGCTTGCAAAGCTAGGGAAGTTTTCCAAGAAATCCTATAAATTTAGTTTCAGAAGTTGCATCGCCTTATGGGAGAAGCCGCAGGAAGCCTTGTTTCCCTGTTACTTAGTATTTCTGAATCGCATTGCCTTTTACATTCGAAAAGAAACAGAAAATATGTTCCAACCTTTCCATAAGAAATACAAATTACTGTCTCTTACAGAAATAGAATTTGGAATTTACGAAGGCAGGCAGGCAGGGGGGGGGGGCAGCGTCGCCCTCACGCTGGAGAATAGAATTCCTTGCGGACTTTCAGGACACAAATAATACTCTCTAAAAAGGTAGAAACGGAAATGTTTTTGAAAGCTACGTAAGAGGAACAGTGTTCCACAACCGGTGTGCCGCGGTACAGCAGCGTGCCATGAGGTGGAAAGTGTGACACGAACTTTTACAATTATTGAAATAAATTAAGGAATTAACAAGGAATATCTCCGAAATGGTTCACTCTACAATAAAATTTATTGGGATATAAATTGTGTATTTTAGCAAGATCTACATTTTTTGTATAGTAGGATTTGGTCTATCTCTAACGGTTTAGCAGTTATGCAAAAGTCGTCCAGAGTAAATACGACTACAGGGGCTATAGCCAGAAAATTCAAGATATACATTTCATTTTTCATGAAAATATCTCAAACATATGACATTTTAATCAAAATCGTAAGAGCTATTTTCAAGAAAATCAAAATTTTCGAAAAATTTTCCATGTAAAGGGTAGTTTAGGGTGGGGCTATTTTCTTCAAAATCTTCGTGTGGCATCCTTGAAAGACATTAAACTTAAATACCAACTTTGGTTTTTAACCGATTTTTGGTTTTTGAGTTATGATGTCCACAGACATACACACACACACACACACATTCACACAGACTTTTTTTGTAAAAATGCTTTTTTTTGGATTCAGGGGGTTTCAAAACATGTTTCCGGTGAAAGTTCGACATCGAATCTTTGGGTGGAATACAATACTTCCCAGAAGGGAAAGTAAAAATATAGAGAACTCAAATATCAGTCCCAGGATCCTACAGAAATATTGAATCAAACTTGAACTGCAAATATTTTAGGCCTAGCACATTGTCTAGAATGGGATTTGGAAATGCCTACATACAGGAGCGTTAAAAAACTTAATTTTCCCATTCCTCAATTTGTTGTCCTACACGACTAACCAACTTTGCTAAACGTTTCCCATTTTCCTTTAAGATTCCTGTGTATTAATGAGTACTTTGTATTGTTTCTAACTGTGGCTAAAGGCATTTGAAGCTGATTTTATAATTCGTGCCCGCAGTGAACGTTAGAAATGTGCCTGTGACTCCCTCATGGGGCTCCAAGGTGAACTGCATGAACTGCTAGTGTGATCGATCGCGCCCTCCTGCCCTAGCAGTTCCCTGTGTGTTGCATAGATGGCTCCTAATGCTACATTTCAGAACCATTTCTTAATTTTCAAAAAGGGTGCAAACACTTATGCACACTATTCTTCTATCCGCAGTTTCTTTTGCAATTTTTCCATACTTTGTTCAATTTTGGACGACAACCCACAGTCCATAGCCGAGACGCTGAGGTTCGATGCCCGAATTGGGCTTGCTAAGCAAGTTTTAACTTACTTATGGGTGTTTCAGGCTTTAAAGTTAGCGCACTCATCATTTACCCTCTGGTGACTACAAAACTTGGCCGATAGGTGCATGGCCCAAGTGATCTTCACTACATTTCCCCGCGCGCGCGCGCGCATGGTAATCGCACATGTGCGTCACTCTTACTTCTGTTAGGTAGCACGTGAGGGCTTACACCATTTTGTGTGGAAGTTGCATGGCATTTTAAAATATATTTCCTGGCGTGTGTGTTACCAAAAAAAAAAAAATTGTTATTTAACGACGCTGTCAATTGCCAGGATCACATCAGCGTGGCCGGTGTGCCGGAATTTCGTCCCGCAGGAGTTCTTTTACATGCCAGTAGAACTACTGACATGGAGCTGTCGTTTTTAAGCACACTTAAAAACCATCGGCCTGGGCCGGGTTTGAACCCGCGACCTTGGGATCAGTAGACCAGCGTCTGACCAACTGAGCCACCCAGACCGACGTGTGTGTTACGAGTAACTGGTAAACCGTTAGAGATAGTAGAGCAAATGTTAGTTTTAAATTGCGCGCTGGCTCGCCGGACGGCCGAGCGACTGGCAGCCTTCAGCGTGCTGGCTAGCTGGCTGCGTGTGAATGTGTCACTCAGTCAGACAGAGAGAGCACGACTACTACTACTGGTTCTCCCAGCTCCGACAGATGGCGGCCGGCTACAAAACACACGTGCGGCTCGGTGTTTGTGCATTTAATTAAGAGAAGGTCAGCAGGAGCGCTTCTCCGTACGGACGGTGAGAGTGAGTAGAGCTGGCGCAATCAGGCCGGGCCTGTGGGAGCGACGGAAGATGGCCAGGAGGGCTGCCAGGAGCACGTGTGCAGGAACTGAAGGCTGCGTTCTCGTCTATAAGGGAGTGTTCGATTCTGAGTTCGCGAGCAGCGATCCCGCGGCAGTGATCCCCGGCGATCCATCATCCTTGCCATCATTGGCTTAGGCTTAGGCTTGGTCTTTTTTGTCGTCAACGGCTTGGTGGCGGAGTGCTCCTTCCGCCATGCCAAGTTCTTTGGCTGACTTTCCCCTTGGTCGTCAACAGCTGCGGTGGCGGAGTGGTGCTTCTTCTGCCCGCCCAGGCAAGTTGTTTCATCGTGTTTCCCCCTCACGCCCTGTCTGCCGCCACTTGCTGAGTGGGGTTGCACGGCAGGCAGGCAGCCCGGCCGAGCAGCTGGCGCGGTACGGACGGACGGACGGACCCCAAGAGCACGACGGACGCTCGGACATCAACCTCGGTGGAGGATACGTCACCAGGACCGGGTCCGCGACGTCGCCCTGCCGGTGCGCCACCCCCGCCCTATCTCGGGCTCCCGCGGGCCGAACAGCCCCGAGTTTGGGCTCCGCTCAAGCTTATCGGGGGCGGGGAACCGGTCGGGCGGTCCGCCGACGTCCTGGAGCGTGATCGGAGAGCAGGGGCGCAAGGCGCGACCTGGTTTTCGGTATTTTGGCCATAACTCGGGAACGGGGTGGATGCCAGCCAAACGCGTGAGGGCGCTCGACCGCTCCCGGCCTCCTCCAGCCTCCCCCACCCTACGTTACAAAAGTGCTGATATCTCGGAACCTATGGGCCGCAGACCCCCCGAGTGGGTACTCGATTAGGGCTTTCCGGGGGTGCCCCACCCGACGGTCCGGGTCCCGTGAACCCAACTCCCATAAGGACGGAGATCAGTCAAAATGAACCTTATTTATTAAGATACGAGGACGGCGACGGGTGAGTTGGAAAGGGCTAGTCTCGCCGCTCCCGATGCAAAAAAAAACCGTCTCTCTACGACCACGCGTTCTCGATCTGCTCCGCAGCGCCGCTTACGGTTGAGCCACCGCCGATTTCTGAAAATTGAGCTAGCGCGCCGCGCGAGGGCTCAAAAGACGCGTCTCGGCGAGATGAGCAATATCGCTTATGTGCACTTTGGCGCCATTTCCAGCCGTTAGCCCGCAGGAGTCAAGAGTCTTAAAAATCGATAACGACGCCCCTAATCGAGCTGCGGGGCGGATTGCGAGGTGCCAGCGTATGCCGGTGGAACCTCCGCCCCCGCGCACTACCAGCGCCCTCTAGGGACGAAAAACCGAATTACTCCCAAACGGTGCGCGGGATACGAACCAGGACACCGCGGCTGGGTAGTACGTCTCGAGGGCTATCCAGAAACACCTTAGCATCCGCAATCGCACCGACGGGTACCCGCCGACACCTCTCGTAAGATGGCCAACATTTTCTAAACTTTGAACGGCGCCAAATCCGCCAATTCGGACCAGTAATTGTTGTAGCCCACCTCGGCCGCTTTCCACACATGTACTCAGATACCTTAATCCTGTACGCCCTGCCCGGATCTAAGCTTCCAAAGTCGGGCAAAACTGCGGGACGCTCTCGCCGGCGCCTTAATTGCGCTGGAGCCGCCAAATTTTAGGTGAGACTTCGGCCCCAGGGCCACTACCCACCCACCCCGGGACATCCACCCGCGCCCGCGGTAGCGCACGCTATAAACATAAAACACTTTTACTCTCGAGGCGGTCGCGGAGGTCGAACTCGGTAGTACTCCCCGAGGGCTACACAACCCAACAGTCAGAGTCTTTAAACCTCCTCTCGCTTCTTCCCAAGAAGCGATCAAAAATGGCGAAAAATTTCTAAAACTCGGAGGACCGCAGCGACTAGGCACCACTCCGGGCGTGTTCTCCGTCTCAACAAACCTAAAAATTGCGAAATTCAAAAAGTTCCCTCCAGCCATTCAAATTTTGCAAAAACTTGTAAAACCTGGGGCTACAGGTTCAGGTACCCCACTATATAATCAACTGGGCTTGACTCGCTCGTCCAGAAACGATACTGAGAAGTGGGAACCGCTCCACGGAGAGTGACCAAACTCTGGAATTATACGTTTTGGACCACGGCCGACACTCCTAGACCATCGGCGAGCCTCTCCGAGGCCCCGTTCAAAAAGTGCGTTTCTGTGTTAGGTACGACATAGACAAAGGTATGACCCATTAGTCTAGGAGGGGGCAATTGTCTAGGGGGGCCCTTGTCTAGGGGGGCCTTGTCTAGGAGGGGTCCCTTGTCTAGGAGGAGCCCTTACCTAGGAGGGGGCCCTTGTCTAGGAGGGAACCCTTGTCTATGAGGGGGCCCTTGTCTAGGAGGAGCCCTTACCTAGGAGGGGGCCATGTCTAGCAGGACTTTCGAGGTGTCGGTTGATGCGCCTCAAGGAGAGCTTCAAATGTATGTTTCGTTTGTTGAGATATCACTAATGGTAGAGGAGTTATTTAGGAAATAAGTTTTGGTGCAATCTTGATTTTACGGTAAAAGTATTTGACCTATGTGGACGTTCTTGGTGTCAATTGATGCGCCTCAAGGAGAGCTTCAAATCTGTGTTTCGTTTGTTCAGATATCGCTAATGGTAGAGGAGTTATTTAGGAAATATCTGGCACGTGGTCCCTTTTTGCTGGGATCTTCACCAACTGACGATTTTTCTTTGTGTGTGCTCTAAATACTTGCAACCGACACACCGGTAAACTCGGATGTTAATTTCATCACGTCTTCGATAGCAAGTTCGGGATATTTCTCGCAGAACTTGTTATAAACGTTCAATATTGTTGTCTTTTCACCACTTCGCAACGGTTTGCCGCACTTATGTTTTACAACACTCACTTGTTGCGCCATGTTACTTTCATACTGAATAATGCGCGCGCACAATGAATTAGGCTGGTTACAGATTCACTTAACTGCGTATTCTTACACTTTAACTATGCTTAGTACACTTATTTTATGCTTTAGCAAACATTAAGTGACATTTCAGACCTCAGTAATAGTATTTTTTCAAGGGACTATTTACACGGCGAAAGCGTCTGAGGTAAAAACGCACGTGTCTTTGTTTACGTCTCCTCTAATCTCTAGACGAACAGAGTATAGCTACCCGAAATCGGTGCCTGCCTCTAAATAGGTGTATAACTTAGAAGTTTGGACCTAGCAGTTCCCAGCGCGTACCACAGATGGCTCGTAATGCTGAATTTGAGAACCTCCCTTTAATTTTCAAAGAGGGTGCTAAGAGTTTATGTGCATATTTTTAGTTTACCCCAAATTCGCTAAGATTAATGTTGGGTAGTCGGTTTAAGTACCTTATGGAGCAAAGAAGCCTCATAACTAAATCTACTGACATGGAGCTGTCGTTTTTAACCATCGGCCTGGGCCGGATTTGAACCCGCGACCTTGGGATCAGTAGACCAGCGTCTAACCAACTGAGCCACCCAGGCCGACACACACACACACACACACACACACACACACACACACATATATATATATATATATATATATATATATATATATATATATATATATATTGTAACAAATGGAGAAAACACCAGTTACTGCTATTCACACTTTATTGCCTTTTAGTCAGTTAGCGTAGTGCTAACGTTACACTCAGAGTACTTTTGTACAAGCTCAGAGCAACAGAAGAACTGCCGAATCACAAATAAGAACTGTCAGATCGAACTGCTAGTCAGCACGACTCCTCAACGCCTCGTCTACGTCTTTTTTTCCTCCTGCCCGGTGCTTGGCAGCGACTTATATAGGTCCTTAGACAGAGGGAAAGTTCTGGAGGTAGAATATTCGGGAGTGCCTGTGGTGGAACGGTCCAGAAACCGCACCGCCATGTAATAGATATTGTCTCGTACGCTCCTATTGTTGTCGGCGGCCTGTGGCGGAACGGTCCAGAAACCGCACCGCCATGTAATAGCTATTGTCTCGTACGCTCCTATTGTTGTCGGCGGCAGGTCGTTAGGCCAGGCAGGCGACTGGCTGGGTCCCCCCTCCCCAGTGTAGGCAATCAGATGCGGCGGGCGCGGTGACAATATATTTGTATATTTGTTTGCAGGTCATCAGCTAGAGGAGAGACCTTGGTAATAGGCTTCTGGAAGTCTGCAGATTAATGACTAGTAATAGGAACACACGCCCTGACCGGACACGGGGCAACGCAAGAGAGTTATAAAATAATAAAATGAATACTATACAAAAAGATTTTCGGGAATTTAAGCATGTTAACTCACTGCTTGGGTGTGCTAAGTTAAACTCATCTAAACCCGATCAATACAGTCACAAGTTTTAGCAGCGTAATACAAAAGCATCGTCATCCACACTTCACAAAGGTTTTCTCTAAAATGGCCAAGGTAAGCAGAGAAAATGGCGAGAAAAACCCGGACTTCACGCGAGGAATAGCGTTCTTTTGTTCCTGCCTACCACATCATAGCTGTTCTTGCTACTATCTAGCGTGTTAATGTGGAACTACTTGTTGACCGGGAACGGGGCCTGACTGGAAACGTTTCTCTCCTAAGAATAATAAGCAGAGGAAGTATTGTATTCCAGCAAAAAATTCGATGTCGAGATTTACCGGAAATACAAGTTTTGAGGCCCCCTGAGTACAGTGTGTGTCTGTGGACAGCATAACTCAAACACGAAAAGTCGGTTAAAAACCAAAGTTGCTGTTTTAGTTTAATATCTTTTAAGGATGCGAAATGGAGATTCTGAAGAAAATTATTTTCTCGAAAATGTCTCTAACGATTTTGATTAAAATACAGATGTGTAACATATTTTTATGGCAAATGAAATCTATATTATAAATTTTCTGGCTATAGCCTATGTAGCCTGGATGACTTTTGTATAACTGGTAAACCGTGAGCGATAGACCAAATCTTAATATACAAAAAATGTAGATCTCCTTAAAAGGTATAATTTATGTCCAAACGAATTTTTCTGCGGAGTGAATCATTTTGGAGATAGTCTGTTAATTGTGTTATTTTTAGCGATACTTTTACTTTCCACAAACGGAAGATCGTTATTCATTTCTTTATATGTATGCCGTGCAAAGAGAACGGAATTTAAAAGCTTTAAAAGCTTTTACTATTGCTCAAAGCTTACTGTATTCCAATATTCCCCTTGTACCTACAAGAAAATAAGCAATAAGATAATTTGTATAAATATTTATCTCAACTAACACGAAGAAGATATAGGAATAAGAGTTTGTAAGAATGGTTAGTACAAGAATAGAGAAAGTCATGTGAGTGCAACACATTAGATTTTTACTTTCTCTACTGGTAAGTAGGGGAAGTATTGTATTCCACCCAAAAATGCGATGTCGAGATTTCACCGGAAATATATGTTATGAGGCCCCCATGAATCCAAGAAAAAGCATTTTTAGAAAAAGGTCCCTGTGTGTCAGTCTGTGGACAGCTTCACTCAAAAACGAAAAGTCGGTTAAAAACCAAAGTTGGTATTTAAGTTTAATGACTTCTGAATTAGGGATGCGACCGGTCGCTCAACTGGAAGAGATAATATAGGATGTCACGGAGGTAGTACTGTTATTATAGTTTCCCCAATTGGGTTTAAGCTACAAAATAAAAAAAATCCTAAAAATACACGAAAGAAAATTAACATTTGTGTTAAACTCAGTTACCAGTAGAAATTTTTTGCTTTCTCTACTACGTAAAGCAGGGGAAGTATTGTATTCCACCCAAAAACTCGATGTCGAGATTTCACCGGAAATATATGTTTTGAAGCCCCCTGCATTCATCCCCTGTCTGTGGACAGCCTAACTCAAAAACGAATAGTCGGTTAAAAATCAAAGTTGGTATTTAAGTTTAATGTCTTTCAAGGATGCGACCCAAAGCTTTTGAAGAAAATAGCCCCACCCTAAACTACGCTTTACATGGAAAATTTTTCGAAAATTTTGATTTTCTTTAAAATGGCTCCAACGATTTTGACTAAAATGTCATATGTTTGAGATATTTTTATGACAAATAAAATGTATATTTTGAATTTTCTGGCTATAGCCCCTGTAGTCGTATTTACTCTGGACGACTTTTGTATAACTGGTAAACCGTTAGAGATAGACCAAATAATACTATACAAAAAATGTAGATCTTGCTAAACTACACAATTTATCCCCGAATCAATTTTCTTGTAGGATGAACCATTTCGGAGATATTCCATGTCATGTGTGTGAGTTTCAGGAAACGTGAATCTTTCGTGGAATGGAACTTCGTTGTTCATTTTTTTATATGTTAAGTGTGCAAAGAGAATGGAATCTGTTTTAATAGAAATCACGAAGCACAAAGTAAAATATTTCTCATCTTATTGTAATTATGTAGCAAAAAGTTCAATTTTTTCCATCGTAGCGTATTTTGTGTATTGTAAACTGTCATTTGCAGTAAAACTGACTACGCCATTCCCTTAATTATTCAGTGGAGTTTAAAAGGCTAAGGGCAGTAAGTCAGCTGGTATCGAATATTTGACTGCGTCCGATAAAATAAATACACCAGTGAATTTAAATAGAGGATGGTAAAAAAAGAAGCCAAGCAAATGTCAGCACATTCATTTACTCGAAACACATTGCCAGAATAGCTGCAGAGTTACTATGGACGTTGATTTTATTAGCAGCACTGTACCCTCTGACCTGTGACGCACAAATTAGTGAACAAACTCGTTAGGAAGTGTATTGATCGCCAGTACTGGTAACACCTCCACGACCAAAACTTATCACCACAAGAGTGAGATAAAACCTGCATTTGGTTTCCTACAAATTATTCTAACAAATATGAACATAGACTATATAATTACAGGAAATTATAAGAATGCTCAATTTAGTTTTATAGAGTAAAAATATTTCACATAGAACTAAAAAGATTCTGATAAGTTGCACTCACATGACTTTCTCTACTCTTATACTAAACATTCTTACAAACTCTTATTCCTATATCTTCTTCGTGTTAGTTAACGTCCTCCAACATTGTGTCATATCGGACGAATGAATGAAATGAAATGGGTGAAATGATGCTCAAATGAGCTTTAAGTTACCCGACGTTCGTCTTCTCAGGGTAGGGAAAACCTCGGAAAAAATCTTACCCGGATAACTTACCCTAAGCGAGATTCGAACTCGCGACCTCTTGAACGTGAGGCAGACACGCTAACCATAATGCTACTGAGGCGGGCGATAGTCAAATATTTTAAAGCTTTCAAATTCCGATCTCTTTGCACACAACATAAAAAATGAATAGCGATGTTCCACCTGACAGAAGTATAAATTCTCCAAACATTACACAGATAACGAGGAATATCTCCGAAATTGTTCTCTACAAAAAAATTATTTAGACATAAATTGTGTGTTTTAGCAAGATCTACATTTTTTGTACAGTAAGATTTGGCCTATCTCTAACGGTTTACCAGTTATGCAAAATTCGCCCAGAGTAAATACGACTACAGAGGCTATAGCCAGAAAATTCAAATATACATTTTATTTGTCACAAAAATATCTCAAACATATGACATTTTAGTCAAAATCGTTGGAGCCATTTTCAAGAAAATCAAAATTTTCGAAAAATTTTCCATGTAAAGGGTAGTCTAGGGTGGGGCTATTTTCTTCAAGATCTTTGTGTTGCATCCTTGAAAGACAGTAAACTTAAATACCAACTTTGGTTTTCAACCAACTTTTCTATAGAAGAGTACATTTTAAATAGGTAGTTATGTAGATATCATTAATTTTTAAGGAGTTTTTTTTCAGTTTTAGAAAAACCGAAAAGAATCTCTCTTTTAAATCTTTTTGAAAATGTGACCATGAAAATATATGGGATGTCAATTTTATTTTCTCTGAAGGGAAGGCATATATGTGAGGAATATTTATAAATATGATATTATCATATACTGTTTATCAACAATTGACATGATGTTTATAATATTAAAACAAATTTGAAAAAAAGTTTAAATTAGCACTATTTGGCAATGGATTCTAACCTACGATGAATGAGCCACCGAAGTCGAAGTGGTGTCGGTTTATAGTGTATTGTTTATACTGCAGATCGCACCACTGAATGCTGCTATGTAGACATTGTTATGATGCCATGACATTCAGTTGCCTTGTTCTGTTGCGAAAGAGATTAAGAAAATATGGTTAAAAAAGCGTGAGGAAGGATATTAAATGGCCAGTGATTGGTTTCAATCAGTGCGACAAGTTATACAAAGATATTGCAATTTAACTGGGGATAACTAAAACGTGTGCGGCCCAGACTATAAAATAATATAGGAAAAGTGACAAATTTTCAGACCTGGAGCGAAGTGGTATGCCAAGAGTTGCATCGCCCTGGGAAGATAGAACTGTGACACTTATATCCATAACAGCCCTCAGGCCGAGAAACCGCCGAAGATTTGTAGAGCATTACCCGAACCTTGGAATAACATTGCCATGCAAGAGTGCAAAAGAGTAAATTTACTGAGTTTGAAAACGAAAAGACGCCGGATAAAATATAAAACCAACTGCAATGTAGTGTGACATTGGGTCTTGCAACAACTTACGTACGAGAGGGTGCCGGGTGACCATGGATACGGCGAGCGACTGTGTGTACGTACCCATAAACAAAGATCAGGTAAAACACAAAAGGGTTCAGAAGCTTCTAGTTAATTCCGCTAAGTGTGTATGAAGGTTCTCGAAGTTCACGTGACGCCGGCTCCAGTACAAATAGGACAGACACAGTCAGTAGCAGTTAACTGAGTGAGGTGTCAGTTTAGAGTTAGTTTAGTGCGTAAGTCGTCGGTTACAGTTAGTTTTAGTTACCAGAGTGAGTCGGCCTGCCTGTCAGTGAGTGTCGTCGAGTGATTGTATCGTAATGGTCAAGAAATAAGAGCCAGACAAGATGGAAAAACACATCGAAAGACTGAAAAAGATTATCAGAACAACAATAGTGAATTGTAACAACAGGAAAAACCATAAACTGTGTTAACAACAAGAAGGAAATTGTGCATTTGTAGTCAGATTTACAGGACAATAAAGTGATAGAAATTGCCGTTTTTGCAGTTTTGCTATTGTATTTTTGAAGTAATATTCTATGCATTTATATAATCGTTTCTTCGAAGAGAAAATTTGAAATATCAGTGGGCGCTCTTAGACTTGTGGTGGAACCTGTAGAGTGTGTTAACGTCAGTAAAAGAGAACTGCGTATTTGTACAAACGTTTTCGAGGAAAATAAAGTACAAGAAAAAGTAACTGGACTGGAATCTTGTCGTTTTTGTTACAGTGGTGTCAGGAGTGGGATTTGTCAAATTGCCATTTGTTACATGTTTACTACAATCACTGAGTAGGTACATATATTTTATCATTCATGAGATTCAGTTCAACAAATGCCTCTGTGCTACAATAATTCTCCTGCCAATGTGAGCATTACAAACACTTCAATGCAGTATCCATGACAATGGGTAATTACCGATAACAACAAACCAATACATAATTAAAGCCCGCTGGCTCTGGAACTACAAACTTATATATCCAAATGAACAACTGTGGTCAGAGCGCATTAAGCTGGGGTAAGTATGTAGGTATGTGAAATGGAACACAACACCTGACTCCCCTAAGAAGAATCAATTGCAGTAACAATGGAGCGTGCAGCTCGCAAATAGAAAGTAATTAATTCCCATCACTCGGCTGGTTCGTTCTCAAGCGCCAGCGGGACGGGCGGTTTTCATGTTACAAATTATACCTACTCACATTGGCATGTAAATATTCCTCTGTATTAAATTTATTGCTCACTAGCTGAAATTTACCCGTGGTTTGACGGTTTTAACCCTACAACTTTTAGACTTACATTCGATACTACAAAGAACCTAAAATAAATAAAAACACTAGGAAAACACCCTGCAAAAGCACTGTTGAACAACTACAAATACAACAGGAAAGAGCATTTTTAGAAAAAGGTCCGCGTGTCTATGTCTCCCTGTGGACAGCATAACTCTAAAACGAAACGTCGGTTAAAAACCAAAGTTGGTATTTATATTTAATATCCTTCGAGGATACGACACGAAGATTTTGAAGAAAATTGCTCCACCATAAACTACCCATTACAAGGAAAACTTTTTTGAAAATTTTTATTTTCTCTAAAATGGTTCTAACGATTTTGACTAAATGTCCTATATTTGAGATATTTTTATGACAAATGAAATGTATATCTTGAATTTTCTGGCTATATCTCATGTAGTCCTGTTTACTCTGGATGACTTTTGCATAACTGGTGAAGCATAAGAGATAGACCAAATCTTACCGTACAAAAATGTAGATCTTGCCAAAACGCAATTTATATATATATATATATATTTTTTTTTTTTTTTTTTTTTTTTTTTTTTTTGTGGAGTGAACCGTTTCGGAGATATTCCCTGTGATTTGTGTGAGTTTTGGAAAACAAACTTTTGTCAAATGGAACATCGTTATTCATTTGTACATGTTAGCTGTGCAGATAGAACGGAATCTCAAAGCTTTAAAAGATTTGACTATCGCTCAAAGTCTACTGTATTCTCATATTCCCCTTACGCCTACAAGGAAATAAGGAATAAGACAATTTGTACAAATGTTTATCTCAACTAACACAAACCAGATATAGGAATAAGAGTTTGTAAGAATGGTTAGTACAGGAGTAGAGAAAGTCATGTGAGTTCAACATATCAGATTCTTAGTGTATTACATACTTGATTACTGTTAACCAAGCGAGATAGTTTCGTGGTATCGTGTGAGACCCGGTTCTACTCCCGTGGGTGTACTGAGTAAGGGGCGTATGGAGCTCACTGGGGTCCTCCAGGAACGCTCCGGATGATCTAAAGACCTCGAGGTGTCGGAAAACTTGGTAAACCTTAGGTACCTCTGTCAATGCCTGTTCCATTAGTGTAGATGTGGCCGCCTGACGTCTCCTTTCATCTCATCCTTCCCTCCGGGGGCAAAGGTTAAATAATCCTCGCCCAGTGCCACACTCCCTCCGTATATCTCTTATACTTTTACTATTGTTGAAGTTGCTTCTTATCTACAGGTTATAACGTCTGCGCTGCTTACGTGGAGATTTTCTCAGTTCCGTCAGTGTGGGGACGTTTCCTACTGTGTGAGGCGCAAGCGTTCTGTTAATTCAGTTTAATTATGTACGAGTGTCTCCTCGATCGACTAGAACACTAAAATATAACTCATCGAGGCCATTATGTAGATATTAAAGCCTGATTCACAATAACCTGAGAACGGAAACGGAAACGGGAAGCAAACCAATATACAACATTTTAGTTCACAATAACCTGATAAAGGGAACGGGAGTCTATATCGATAACCAAATCGATAATGACGTAGAAAGCGATGTTCCGCACATGGATATCATTTGTATATGAGTGGCGAATTGTACTGATGCATCCATTTACGAGTCAGACAATATAATTCAGATTAGCCAATGTCAAAATTCAATAAACATTTTAAAATCCCAGAAGCTTTACAATTTCCGATTCTTGTCGCACCAATCTTCATTCCTTTATTAATAGTATTTATTAAATGTATCTTTTAGTCGTCATTCTCTTAATTTCTACCAGTTTCTTGTTACTTTTTATGCTACGTATAATAAATAGGGCAACTAATTTATTCTAACCTATCTTAATTTCTTGTAAGTGGAAGGGGAAAATGAGAATATAGTAGGCTTTAAGTGATAGTAAAATCTACGCGACCGCTTTGTAATTCCATTTTCTTTGCATGAAACAAAAATCTGATGTGTTGCACTCAGATGACTTTCTCTACTCTTGTGCTAACCATTCTTACAAACTCTTATTCCTATATCTTCTTCGTGTTAGTTGAGATAAACATTTGTACAAATTATTGCTTATTTCCTTATAGGTGCAAGGGGAATATTGGAATACAGTAGGCTTTGTGCGATAGTCAAATGTTTTAAAGCTTTGAGATTCTGTTCTCTTTGCACACTTCACATATAAAAAAATGAACAACGATGATCCATTTCACGAAAGTTCTAAGTTTCCGAAACTCACACACACACACACAACAAGGAATATCTCCGAAATGGTTCACCCTACAAGAAAATTTATTCGGATATAAATTGTTTATTTTATCAAGATCTACATTTTTGTATAGTATGATTTGGTCTATGTCTAACGGTTTACCAGTTATGGAAAAGTCGTCCAGAGTAAATACGACTACAGGGACTATAGCCAGAAAATTCAAGATATACATTTCATTTGTCATAAAAATATCTCAAACATATGACATTTTAATCAAAATCGTTAGAGCCATTTTCAAGATAATCAAAATTTTCGAAAAACTTTCCATGTAAAGGGTAGTTTAGGTTGGGGCTATTTTCTTCAAAATCTTCGTGTCGCATCCTTGAAAGACATTAAACTTAAATACAAACTTTGGTTTTTAGCCAACTTTTCGTTTTTGAGTTATGCCGTCCACAGACTGACACACAGACACACACACGGATCTTTTTCTAAAAATGATTTTTTTTTTTGGATTCAGGGGGCCTCAAAACATATATTTCCGGTGAAATCTCGACATCGAATTTTTGGGTGGAATACAATACTTCCCTTACTTACCAGCAGAGAAAGTAAAAAAGAACAACTGCACATTTGAGAAAACAATATATATTGCAAAATGCAAACAAATAACAAGGACATCTCACAAATAGTTTTCTTTATAAAAAGTACGTTTTAAGTAAATTTTATGTTTTAATGAAATCCACATTTGTTTGTGTATTAAGATTTGTTTTGTCTCAGGCGCGTTTTGAAAGGAGTATGTCATAAATGAATTCTAGAAGTGTTTACGTCGATTAACATGTAGTATACAACATTGAATAGAGAAAATCATGTGAGCACACACATCAGGTTGTTTTTAAGTTAAAAGTTGGTATTATTTTCTTTATGACTGGAGGAATGGAGTGAATGTGGCAGTGGCTGGAAGATCTTTGGGCTGTTATGTCGAGCCTAAAGCACACATGCATAATAACAGTGACATCTACATCAAGTTGTTAACAAACATTGTTTCCAAGCGCTGTCAACAGAGGCGCTGCTATCACAATATCGGCTCTGCACACAGAAACCACACAGGGTGGCGGGGCGGCGCTGGCGTAAATCGCACGACAATTATCGTGCCTCGAAGCTAACCATGACAATTACTGGTAGGTATAGCTCCACCACCGCCCCTAATAATTTGGTTAGTGGTTTGGTATCCATTTCCGATAGTTGTTTGTTTCCAGCTGATATTTACTTAACGCCAGAATGCGGGCTATCTGTTCTTCACCGCGACGTCATCGATTAGCAAAGCCCGTGCCAAGGGTCGCAGTGTTTACCTAGATGAGGCTAACTCTACGTCTATAATTAGCTAGGTATATCCTCATTGATATTCCCCTGTTAATTGTGTTCCCCACAGTCAATATTATACCAAGGAGATATATTGTATTTCCGTTTCAAGCGTTTGTACCTACAGGAAAATTAGCAATTTCTGAAAATGTCTTTGTTGATTAAAATGAATAGAGAAATAAGCATCTACAAGAGTAGTGTATATAAGAGTGAGTATAGTTCTACATATATTTGTGAACAGAGTTTCTCCAAACTGAACTACCTATACTAAAAGTCTGTTACGCGCAGCTTTATCTACTTCTGAACTATTTTTTTTTCAATACTTCCGAAATAAAAGTACTACTCATTCGATTTTACAACTGATACTAAGAGAAACTAGCAGCGAGTAAACATATAGCGAACAACATTGGAGGTAACTTGGCAACGTAACCAGCAGAACAACGTTTGCGAGGAATTTACAAAACCCAGCTTACACTGCGTGTCTCCCCTAAGGCTATGAGCTGGTAAACAGACATACGTAATAACACCATTTCTACAAACTTCTATCCCGATTAACATGAAGTAGATAGAAAAAATAAGTGTTTTATATATGGGTAGAACAAAATTTTTAAAATTTCTTGTCCAGATTCAGGGAGCCTCAAAACATGTATTACCGGTAAGATTTTGACATCGAAAGCTTATGTGGAATGCAATAATTCATGTATCTATTATAGATATGTAGAACAGCAGGTAAAAATGAATCTGATGTATTGCACTCACATGACTTTCTCTACTCTTGTACTAAACATTCTTACAAACTCTTATTCCTATATCTTCTTCGTGTTAGTTAAGATAAACATTTGTACAACTTATCTTATTGCTTATTTCCTTGTAGGTACAAGGGGAATATGAGAATACAGTAGGCTTTGTGCAGTAGTCATATCTTTTAAACCTTTCAAATCTCGTTCTCTTTGCACGGTTAAGAGATAAAAATGATTTGAGAAAAGTATGAGCATTGTAAAACTCACACAAGTAACAAGAAATATCTCCGAAATAGTTCACTCTACAAAAAAATTTATTTGGATATAAATTGTGTGTTTTAGCAAGATCTACATTTTTGGTACAGTACGATTTTGTCTATCTCAAACGGTTTATGAGTTATTCAAAAGTCATACAGAGCAAATAGGACTATATGGGCCATAGCTAGAAAATTCAAAATCTACACTTCATTTGTCATGAAAAAGATCTTAAACATGTCATTTTGATCAAAATCGTTAGAGCCATTTTCGGGAAAATGAAAATGTTGGACATGTTCAATGTCAAGGGTAGTTTAGGGTGGAACGATTTTCATCAAAATCTTCGTGTCGCATCACTGAAAGATATTAAACTTAAGTACCAACTTTGGTTTTTAACGAACTTTTCGTTTTTGAGTTATACTGTCCACAAACACACACACACACACACACACACACACACACACACACACACACACACACACACACACACACACACACACACACACACACACACACCTTGTTCTAAAAATGCCTTTTCTGGATTCAGGGGGCCTCAAAACATACATTTCTGGTGAAATCTGGATTTAGAAGTTTTGGCTGGAACACAATACTATACGTAGAAGTGAAAGCAATAGGCCAATTGACCAGATTTCGCTTAGAGATTTGGCTGTTACAGTACTTATCTTGAAGCTATTTTAGGCCCCTTTCTCACCTTGCACGCTTGTGGATACTCAATAACTTAGACGCCGGTACACGAACCACTGACTTATGGGGCCGTGCGGCTATTCCTATAAGGAGAGTATCCGCTCCGTGTTCCTCCAGAAACGTCAGACTGGTTTACCGCCGTCATCAAAACATACCCAGCCTGTCCGGATGGTGCACTCTTGTACACAGGAAATGAACAACTGAAGAACTTGTAGCCGGGAAAATAAACTCCAAAATTGCCGGTCATTCCTGAATACCAGAATTGCTGAAGAGCAAATTTAATAATTTTATAATCAAATGATAGGGAAATAGATAAATAATTTCCGTATGTTAAAATTAAATATAATGTAATAAGCCAGAGCTACAACTTTCTGAAGGAAGAAATGCCATAATATGATACAATGCGAAGGAATAGCCGAGAGTGTTGCGTCGCTGGCCGTGGAATTCAGAGCCAGGGGTTCGATTCTCAGCTTTCGCAGGTTTATTTTCTGAAATACGAAATTAACAAATGTGTTTAATTCTCTACAGCTTTTTATCAGAAATGGAGAAGCGGACGAAAGCACACATGGCAACATTGTGTAGTGTTTGGAAACAAACAACTGGCAACGCTGCAACGGTTGCTTCACGTTGAAATAGTTTACTGTGCGGAACTAATGAACACATTCGGGGGACACTATGCACTGTAGGCAGTATGGTTTTTGCTGTCACTGTACTGGGTGAATGACGTCATGCTATGCCCGTGTGCCAGGTAACTTACGACGACCTCATTTCGCGATAGGTGTATAAAGGTTGGAAGTCTGAATATGACTAATTTAATTCCCATACCACCTATGCATTAGGTGAGCATGCGCGCAAGTCTCACTTTTGTGACAGATAGTACATAAAAAGTAGAGAAAGCAAACAGACTGGGAAAACTACACAGCTACTGAAATGAAAGTAGTAAAACAAACTGAAATGAATGAGAGACTGAAAAATGCCTTTCTTTCTTGAATACAAGTCGTTCCTATGTACACAAACTTAGCATGCTCTTTTTATAGGAGTTCCAGCTGTGAGTAGGGAAGCAGCTGTTAGAAGGCGGTGAAATATCGAGGAAACGTCGTCGTCATCACTGCTAAAGTAAATGTCAGACGAGTTTGACGAAGTTTTTGCACTTTTATATCCGCTGCTGCTGGTGCTGGTGTTACTTTGAGGCAGGAAGACCTTCGGGGCAGCGATCAACGCCTTGTCTCTCCTTTAGAACTGTTAAAAAGTGAGGATTTTTCAATTCCTGGCAAGTAAAAAGCCATGGCCTGGGTTTTAGTCCTTGACATTTAGAGCTTTAGAGAAAAGGGGAAGAAAATAAGAAGTCCCTCGTTTCTTTTAAATGGGTGCGTTCGCTAGGTCGCTAATGAATCAGATTGCTATGCGATATAAGAAGCTTAAAGATCAAAATAGAAAGGAAGAACGGTCCTTTTTGAAGGAATGGGCGTCGCGAAGGGAGGGCAAGGAGGGCGGGGGGCGCGGTCCCCCTTTGAAGTTAACGTGCAATCAATTACTGACTATTAAACTATTATTTTAATTTTGATGTAAAGAACAATTTTTATTTGGCACAAATTAATACGGTTATCTGCAACAAATATTATAAATTTTGACAGTAAAATAATGAATTAGTATTATCTGATTGCAAACTTCCAACATGTGCCCCCCCCCTTGTAACTCTCTCCCTAATAATTATAAAGAGTAGAAATACAATACACTCATTAGAGAGAAAATAAACGTTATTTTATATCTGATGAGTTTTCGTACATTTATTAAAACAACCCTTTCTTTACTCCCACCCGAAGCTTATCAAATATCCGGCTACATTGATTGTAATAATATAACCGCCCCCCCCCCCCCCCGCCATACACACACAAGCCACACAATAACATACTTCGTGTACTGGACTGAAGCTATCAGAATCAGTCGTTAAATCCGCATATGATCGGCTATGTTCCGCCCTGTTGGAAATGAAGCACAAGTGTTAATCATTATCTATATAATCCGCCGCTTTGTGGACTCATAATCCCATTCATTTCTAATTATATTTGAAATATGGTAATAATAATAACAAAACGTGAACCATTTTGTCCAAAGCACCCTCCGGGCTTCCTATATTTACCCCATACCACAATATCGTTCTGCTTGTATGCCGATTGAATACCAGATAGATAAAAGCGGATTTTAAATGCTAGTTAAATTGTGAAAATTCATCCTCAATGTATTGTATTCCACTAAAAATTCGATGTCGAGTCGTACAATGCAACATCGTTAACCGTGCAAAGAGAACGAAATTTGAAAGCTTTAAAAGATTTAACTATCGCTCAAAGTCTACTGAAGTCCCATATTTCCCTTGTACCTACAATAAAATAACAAGATAATTTGTACAAATGTTTATCTCAACTAACACGAAGAAGATATAGGAATAAGAGTTTGTAAAAATGGTTAGTACAAGAGTAGAGAAAATCATGTGAGTGCAATAAAAATGTTCTAAACATCTTTTATGTAAAGGGTAGTTTAGAGTGGAAGAAGTTTCTTTAAAATATTTATGTTGCATCCTTAAAAGGTATTAAACTTAAATATTAACTTTGGTTTTCAACCGACTTTCCGTTTTTGAGTTACGCTGTCCACAGGCTTTTTGCATTCAGCGGGCCTCAAAATATATATTTCCGGTGAAATTTCGACATCGAATTTTTCCTCCAGTTACTATAGATTATACTATAGAAGTAAAATCACCTACATACGCCAGAGTAGCGTCTAAAAGTTGTAGTTCGTGTCTTTTCCGCACCGCTGACGCTGTTCACGGGTTTTTTAATATTTTAATTATGTCCAACATGACATTCAACAAGTATTCTCTTGTTTCACCTCCAAAACATCATTTAATTTGTTGACCTTTATTTGGAACACATGTTAGCTGTCATTCTAGTTCATTAATTAAATTAAAGGATTTATGTTTACGACTATGTAATAAATGTCACAGCAATAGCAAAAACTTATAAGCTTGATTAAAATAGAAATTATTATAAATAGTACAAAATAACAAATGGTTGATCTAAATACGGTTACCTCATTACAGTCTAGGCGAAATTGCAGTAACTCACCTGTAACAAAGAAAAAAACAGGTTAGAAAGATTATCTTTGAACTAATAAATATTGAAATATTAATAAATACGTTAAACAGAATGCTATGATTGCTTTGAAGCATCAAATAGGCTGAGATTATGAAATACATGGAGGTATTGTATTCCGTCCAAAAATTCTATGTCGAGATTTCACCAGAAATATGTTTTGAAACCCCCTGAATCCAAAAAAAGCATTTTTAGAAAAAAGGTCCGTGTATGTGTTTGTGTGTCAGCCTGTGGACAGCATAACTCAAAAAAGAAAAGTCGGTTAAAAACCAAAGTTGGTATTTAAGTTTAATGTCTTTCAATGATGCGATTTGAAGATTTTGAAGAAAATAGCCCCACCCTAAACTACCCTTTACATGGAAAATTTTTCGAAAATTTTTATTTTCTTGAAAATGGCTCTAACGATTTAGATTAAAATGTCATATTTTTGAGATATTTTTATGACAAATGAAATGTATATCTTGAATTTTGTGGCTATAGTCCCTGTAGTCGTATTTACTCTGGACGACTTTTGCATAACTGGTAAACCGTTAGAGATAGACCAAATTATACTATACAAAAAATGTAGATCTTGCTAAAATACACAATTTATGTCTCAATAAATTTTCTTGTATGGTGAACCATTTCGGAGATATTCCTTGTCATCTGTGTGAGTTTCGGAGAACTTCAAACTTTCGTGAAATGGAACATCGTTGTTCATTTTTTATATGTTAAGCGTGCAAAGAGAACGGGATCTCAAAGCTTTAAAACATTTGACTATCGCAGAAAGCCTACTGTATTCTAATATTCCTCTTGCACCTACAAGAAAATAAGCAATAAGATAATTTGTACAAATGTTTATCTCAACTAACACGAAGAAGATATAGGAATAAGAGTTTTTAAGAATGGTTAGTACAAGAGTAGAGAAAGTCATGTAAATGATTTTTTCAGAAGGTATTTCAAAGCTAGGTCTTCTTTGTGAAACATACGTTAAATATATCCTTTATGAGTTAGAGTAAAAAGTTAATTTTACGTTCAGGGAACCCCTTTGTGGCAACCGGGAAAGTGAAAACGTGACATGTGTGTGGAAGAAAATTAACATTGAAGACCTCGCACGTGTTTGGGCTTTCTGACACGCACGCCAGGCATAAGGCTTTTTTACCATGCGTAACTAGAAATTCCCTTTGCGACTGCAATTTTGTTTGATCAAAAGCAACCAGCATGATGAATGACCACAATAGATTATGCTGAAATGTTCAAATGGGTTTTGTGGCTCTGTAGAAGCACTAATGGGCTTAGTGTGACGTCACGTTTTGTAACTCAAGTTCTTGTCACTGTCTAGTGCAGAACATAACTCGCCAGCCTGAGACCAGCTATGACATGCTTGTGAAATAGCGACCCATCGTCAGTCATTTGTCCTTCGCATACATTTAGTTCACTACTGGAATTTTTCTTTGTCAAGTTTAATGTCCTTTAACGCTGTGACAGGATTTTAATGGCGTTGAGGGCCACTTTTGTAATTGCTTTAAACAAGCAGAACTAGACCTGTTAGTCAGACGCGGATAGCACGGAGTAGTATTCAATGGAAGGACGAATACTTTTGTTTTTGAGATGAAAAAATAAAGTTAAGTGCTTGATTTGTAAGACTGGTAGTTGCAGTTACGTTCCGTGTTCGCGATAAATTACCATAATAACAAGAGAGGAATGAGGTCATCACTACAACACAATTTTCTCCAATGTGCCTCTAAGAAAATCTGAAGCCGTCACTCTCGCATTCAAACACAAGAATCACCTCATTATCTGATTTCATTAGTGAAACCATTTTTCGTTTGTTAATCCACAAAACTTTTAGCTTCATTCAAAATGTCAAGCGAAATACAATCCATATGTTCAACAGTTTTATTATTACCTTCCATTTTCCTCTATAAATGTTGAAACAAATGAAACATCTACCTAGTCAACCATCTTACGTCATAGATATGTGATCTCCGATACATTGCAATTTCTACTTTCTCTACTGGTAAGTAGGGGAAGTATTGTATTCCACCCAAAAATTCGATGTCGAGATTTCACCGAAAATATATGTTTTGAGGCCCCCTGAATAAAAAAAAGTTTCTTTTAGAAAAAGGTCCGTGTGTGTGTCTGTGTGTCTGTCTGTCAGTCTGTGGACAGCATAACTCAAAAACGAAAAGTTGGTTAAAAACCAAACTTGGTATTTAAGTTTAATGTCTTTCAAGGATGCGACACGAAGATTTTGAAGAAAATAACCCCACCCTAAACTACCCTTTACATGGAAACTTTTTCGAAAATTTTAACTTTCTTGAAAATGGCTCTAACGATTTTGATTAAAATGTCATATGTTTGAGATATTTTGATCACAAATGAAATGTATATCTTGAATTTTCTGGCTATAGCCCCTGTAGTCGTATTTACTCTGGACGACTTTTGCATAACTGGTAAACCGTTAGAGATAGACCAAATCATACTGTACAAAAAATGTAGATTTGGCCAAAATACACAATTTATGTCTCAATAAATTTTCTTGTAGGGTAAACCATTTCGGAGATATTCTTTGGTATGTGTGAGTTTCGGAAAACTTGTTCATTTTTTTTATGTTTATTGTGCAAAGAGAACGGAATTTCAAAGGTCAAAAAGATTTGATTATCGCTCAAAGTCTACTTATTCTAATATTCCCCTACAAGGAAATAAGCAATAAGATAATTTGTACAAATGTTTATCTCAACTAATACGAAGAAGATATAGGAATAAGATTTCGTAAGAATGGTTAGTACAAGAGTAGAGAAAGTCATGTGAGCGCAAAACATCAGATTTTAATTTTTCATTTACTAAACTTAGTCATTTTTACGCAACGCTTAAGTAATACATCGTTTGCTGAATTGGTAGAGAAAGTCATGTGAATGTGACATAGAAGTCACCGCTGTATCGGTAAAGCTGTGTTTTTAATGTCGCAACTTCGCGTATCTTCAAACAGGATCCGAGTTGGAAAGTAGCGTGGTTGATGGGATTCATTCATCTTGCCGCGACAATGTATGACGTAACAGTGTGACAAAACATTACATACAATGAGAACTCTCGGGGAAGATGAAGTGGCGTGTAGCTGAATTGCCTAGCACAGACTTCAACTGTTATCTCGTGCACACGCTCCATATGGAATCGATATTCCAGGCGAATATTAAACATCTAGCGCACAATGAGACAAGTGCATTGTGGGCGTTTGACACGAAAACCAAACTTGTGAAACAAAGACCTATAGCTACGTGTGTGTGTGTGTGGGGGGGGGGGGGTGCACGCAAAGGTACACCGCCATAGTATCGACTACTAGTGATTAATGCAACACTAAAGTTAAAAGTTCCCAAATAGAGGAGATAATCTGTTATCAGTGTATGGAGCCTTTTAAAAATAAGTTTTAATGTTAAAGCACTCTATTATAACATTTGAGATAGAAAAGAAACAACATATTATGTTGTGCAAACAATGGGGTTTATAAAACATTGGGAAGATGTCCAAAAACTTTCAGTAAATTGAAAAATGACCAAAGTTTTTGAGCGCTTGGAGCGCAGGGCTTCTTACGAGAACTTTCGCGAAACCTCGATTTCCAGGAAAATCACCGTTACCTAATTCTCGGCTATATGAGCGAGTCGGCACGACCAGTTAGTTTGAAGTAAGTTTTAATTTTAACAGCTGTGAGTTGTATTTAGATGGTGATAATTAATTAAAAAGGTTGGTTCACTGCATTAATTATATTGAAGTTATGAATATTCAGACATAGAACTGGTTTCCTAAAAGTGAATTAAACCTCTAGTTACAATTATTTGCTGTATTTTGTTTGGGTTGCCGATTAATCTTGGTCACATAACTGATACGTTTTTATCACATGATTATTGCCGATATATTCCATTTGAATGATTGACCGCGGGGTTTATTGTCATACAGTCAGCCACGCATGAGAAACCAACATTATATTTCCATTAGCCTTACTGTTAAGATCTAATGTAGCCCATGCTTGGGTCATTGTGCTAAGTGTTCTGCCCTTTGTATTGGGTGAACAAAGCCCGCGACCTTATTTAAATTATGCAATGACTCCATGTTTTGAAACAATTTTCATGTATTGTATTTACCTGATTTTCTTTAATCCTCTTGTAACAACCATTTTTTTCAAATGTACATAGTTCTGTATAGTTCTTATTATTTGAGAAGAACTTTCAAAACACATTTACACACTTCCTTGTAGGTACTGGTAAGAATGTAAAAAACCTTCTTAAATCGCACAATCTAGGTAAAATAACAATGCTTGTAGCCTTAACCACTTCCGAAATATTCTTTGTTATTGTTTTCAATTTTCACAACTTTGATATTTTTCAAGTTTTACTCGTCTATGCCTTTCTCTGCCACACACCTCCAGTAAGTAGGGAAACTACTGCATTCCGTCTCAAAAGATTGATGCCAAAATTTTAATGGAAATACATGTTTTAAGCCCCCTGAAAGCCAAAAAGGTCTTAAACCTCAAAAAAGCACTTGGTTAAATAAACTTAGCCTGGAGTTTCAGTTAGCATCTTTCCAGGATATGACACGAAAATGTTTAAGAAAGTCCCAAACCAAGCTATATTTTAGATGGGAGAAAATGTTTGTAACGACTTCAATTTTCAGCCAAAAACCTGTGAGGTCTTTGTTCTGAATCTTATTACACAAACACCCGGACCTTATTAAAGTACACAGTTTAGCCCAAATAAAAATATTTATGGCGTTAACCATTTCCGAAATATTCTGCGTTATTGATTTATTTTTCTTAAAACATACTTTATCTGTTACGTACCCTAAATTCGATACCGATATATCAGTAGAAGCGCATGTTTTGATACTTACTGAATTTAGAAGCACACGACCGCGTCTGTCTTTGAACAGCACAACCCAAAAAGCAAAAATCTCTTAAACACGAATCCTGGTGTTAAACCTCAGCTTCTTCCTTTGATGCGACGCGAGAAAAATCCACTATTCCAAAATAAGAAAATGTTTACAAACATTCGATTTCTCCTGATCTAACAACTTGGATTAAAATATCACAAGCTGAACTTGACTTCATCTCTGAAGTTCTCTTTATTCTGAATAACTTCTGGGTTATTGGTAAACCATAAAAAATATTCGAATTCTTGCAACCAAAAAACATAGATTTCTTAAGCGAAACAATTTATACCACATACGTTTTCTGTACACTTAAACATTTCCGAGGTGTGGTTGAATTTTCCAGTACTGCAACCCTGATGTGTTGCACTCACATGACTTTCTCTACTCTTGTACTAACCATTCTTACAAACTTTTATTCCTATATCTTCTTCGTGTTAGTCGAGATAAACATTTGTACAAATTATCTTATTGCTTATTTCCTTGTAGGTACAAGGGGAATATTAGAATACAGTAGGCTTTGTACGATAGTCAAATGTTTTAAAGCTTTGAGATTCCGTTCTCTTTGCATGGTTAACATATAAAAAAATGAACAACGATGTTCCATTTCACGGAAGTTTTAACTTTTCCGAGTCCGACACAAATAACACGGAATATCTCCGAAATGGTTCACTCTACAAAAAAATTGATTCAGACATAAATTGTGTGTTTTAGCAAGATCTTTATTGTCTATACAGTAAGATTTGGTCTATCTCTTACGGCTTACCAGTTATGCAAAGTCATCCTAAGTAAAGAGGACTACATGGGCTATAGCCAGAAAATTCAAAATATATATTTTATTTCTCATGAAATATTTTAAGCATGTCGCTTTAATCAAAATGGTTAGATTCATTTTCAAGAAAATCAAAATTTTTGAAACATTTTTCCATGCCTATTTCCCGACGCCAATTACAGAACCAACTTTATCACGTCATTTTCGATTTAAGCTTCTTAAGAAAACAAAAAGATAGCAAGGATGCTATATGAAGAGAGAGAGAGAGCAAATAGGTGGAAAGAAGCTGTTTTCCGGAGTGGGGGTGAAAGTGATCTTGGTTCTTAACCTCTGTACCAGTTAGGGTCGCGGTAACATTGATCGGCCCTTTTGTATTCCCAAGGGATACGACACAGCACATTCCTGTTACACGGTCAGCTGAACTCCGTAAAACACCAAGAAAAGAGGAAGAACTTTTTATACTCTGGACGTCTGCTGTCGTTTTGGGCCAGATGTAATATTTATACTTTCTTACGGTGTACGGAATTAAACGTAAAACTAAAATGAAAAATCTGATGTGCTGCACTCACATGACTTTCTCTACTCTTGTACTAACCATTCTTACAAACTCTTATTCCTATATCTTCTTTCTTGATTGTTCAGATAAACATTTGTACAAATTATCTTATTGCTTATTTCCTTGTAGGTACAAGGGGAATATTAGAATACAGTAGACTTTGCGCGATAGTCAAATGTTTGAGATTCTGTTGTCTTTGCACACTTAACATATAAAAAAATGAACAACGATGATCCATTTCACGAAAGTTCTAAGTTTATCGAAACTCATACACATAACAAGGAATATCTCCGAAATGGTTCACCCTAGAAGAAAATTTTTTGAGACATAAATTGTGTATTTTAGCAAGATCTACATGTTTTGTACAGTATAAATTGGTCTATCTCTAACGGTTTACCAGCTATGCAAAAGTCGTCCACAGTAAATACGACTATAGGGGCTATAGCCAGAAAATTCAAGATATACATTTTATTTGTCATCAAAATATCTCAAACATATGACATTTTAATCAAAATCGTTAGAGCCATTTTCAAGAAAATCAAAATTTTCGAAAAATGTTCCATGTAAACATCGTACATTGACTAAAATACTGGGCAAGTTATCCAATACAATATTACGCAAAGGCCTTTATCAGTACAAACTGACCTAAATACACCAATTTGTTTTGTTAAATGTGTGTTATTTTGTGAAACTATTTAGAACACAATACAGAGGTGTACAATTGTGTTGGCACCTTTTTAATGTTTGTCGTAAGAAGTAGGCAGCGTCATCTAGCATGTGAATTTGAAAGTAAAGGGCAACTTATATTATAATGTACGGTCATTCAAGATCAATATCACTGATATATTCACATATTATTTACAAATAATGCCAATAGTAGTTATACAAGATTACTTATATTTTGAAAACTGGAAACTAGAATATAAAATGTCAAATGATGGTGATATTTCTCACTACTTGGTGTATTCCAGCTCCTTTTTCCAAAAATCAGCAACCTAACATCTGTCCTGCCATCTAACGTTGATATTTTTAGACACCCTGCACGCAGATCACAGAGCACGTGTATAAGGTACAATGTCCCTAGATGGCAGCACCATTTCTGCACAAAACAAGACAAGCGGAGCAGAGGTATCATTTTAGAGGGCATATTCCCTGGATTTGGATGGCATTAGCACAGAGTGAAAACAAATCAGAATAACTATATCTTACTGACATCGCCACTCAACGTTTTAAAGTACAATGATTCGATTAATAACATAGACAGTAATAGCATGAAGATAGACATCCCCAGATTCTGAATTTCCACATTGATTACAAGTATCATGTAAAGGGTATTTTGAGGTGGAGGGATATTCTTTGGTATATAATCATCATATAAACATCAGATTTTTTTTCTATTTATTCTACAAACTAGAAGCTTGTTACTCGAGACAAATGGTTACAGAAAGGGTTTTATTACATTTCGTTGAGAAGGATACAGATACTGAAGTGATAGCCAAGTAGAGCTGGCGCAACTAAAGCTTGATATTCTGCAGGATGCACAGAACACTATTTTTGTTAACGTATTGTTACGCTTCGACTTTGTCACTAAATATTGATCTTCACGAAAGTTTTGTTTTCCGAAACTGACACAAATAACAAATAAAATCTCCGAAATGGTTCACTCTAAAACAATTTCTTTCGACATAGAGAGATCTCCATTTTTTTGTATAGTAAGATTTTGTCTGTCTCTTACGATTTACGAGTTATTCAAAAGCCATTCAGAGTAAATAAGACTATATAGGCTATAGCCACAAAAATTGAAAAAATATACATTTAATTAGCCATAACAATATCTTAAAACATATGGCATTCTAATAAAAATCGTTAGAGCCATTTTCAAGAAAAATTAAATCTTCGAAACATTTTCCATGTAAAGCATAGTCTAGGGTGGGGCTATTTTCTTCTAAATCTTCGTGTCGCATCCTTGAAATGCATTAAACTTAAATACCAACTTTGGTTTTTAACCGACTTTTCGTTTTTGAGTTATGCTTTCCACAGACTGACACACAGACACACACGGACCTTTTCCTAGAAATGCTTTTTTAGGATTGAGGGGGCCTCAAAACACATATCTTACTATACGTAAGACAAAGTAATGTGAATGTAACATAGCAGACAATGTTGGTTTTTCATCCCAATCAATAAATGCTCTTGAAGGGTGCAGGATGAAATTGACAGCCCAGTAGGGTACAAGAGACGTGACCAAAATCAAGTAACAGATGCCCCTTGCGGGATCCAAACAAACAATCCACACCACGAGGGAATTCAGTGCAGAAGATGATACTTCCGGAATTACTGAGCCTCCGTGCAAAATATCTCCACACAAAAACCATTATATCCGCTCAGCTACTAGAAAATTCTATTAGAAGTGAAGTGATCTTACAGAATTATCAACAACTTTGCTATCGTGTTGCAGCGACGTGACAGAGAAACATAATATGAAACGAGCACTCGTAGATAACTTTATGAAATAAATTTATTCAAAAAGGAGACATTGAGATTTCCCCAACACCGACTACCATCTAGACAAAAGGTAAAAAATGACAATTAGTACTTTTTACAAGTTCTACATTAAAATAAACAAATCTGGTGTATTGCATTCGATGACTTTCTCTACTTTTGTACTAACCATTCTTACAAACTCTTATTCCTGTATCTTCTTCGTGTTAGTTGAGATAAACATTTGTACAAATTATCTTATTGCTTATTTCCTTGTAGGTACAAGGGCAATATTAGAATACAGTAGGCTTTGTGAGATAGTCAAGTGGTTTAAAGCTTTGCACACTTAACATATAAAAAAATGAACAACAATGTTCCATTTCACGAAAGCTTTGTTTTTCGAAACTCACACACATAACAAGGAATATCTCCGAAATGGTCCAACCTGCAAGAAAATTTATTGAGATATAAATTGTTTATTTTAGCAAGATCTACATTTTTTGTATAGTATGATTTGGTCTATCTCTAACGGTTTACGAGTTATGCAAAAGTCGTCCAGAGTAAATACGACTACAGGAGCTATAGCCAGAAAATTCAAGATATACATTTCATTTGTCATAAAAATATCTCAAACATGTGGCATTTTAATCAAAATCGTCAGAGCTATTTTCAAGAAAATCAAAATTTTCGAAAAGTTTTCCATTTAAAGGGTAGTTTAGGGTGGGGTTATTTCCTTCAAAATCTCCGTGTCGCATCCTGGAAAGACATTAAACTTAAATACCAACTTTGGTTTTTAACTGACTTTCCGTTTTTGAGTTACACTGTCCACAGACTGACAGACGCACACACACACACACACACACGGACCTTTTTCTAAAAATGCTTTTTTAGGATTCAGGGAGCCTCAAAACATGTTTCCTGTGAAATCTCGACTACGAAGTTTTGGGTGGAATACAATACTTCCCCTACTTACCAGTAGAGAAACTAAAAAACATAAAACTATTGGTTAAGAATTTCAAATTTTCAGTCGTACATATACCAGAGGGGAAGAATCTTCTTTCGTTGCTATTTCACATTCACACTCAATTCTGAGGCTCGCATTCCTTTCTCCTTTGAACTTTGAAGTTCCTCTGGGACGAATTAAATGAATTACCACGACACAAACGAGCCCGGAGCATCGGCGCTTTTCCTTTCATGCAAAAGGAGAAGACTCAAACAAAACTACAAAGCTAATAAACCCATTGAGTTAATCCGGACGCAATAAACAGCATTCGGAAACTGCCTTAGCTACAACGATGGACTCGTTACATTTAATATCTTCCCTTTAGCTGTTGGCGGAAACGCGAGAAGCATTTTAACAATGGCTTTGTTTGTTCTTCTGTCGTAATGTGCTTTTACTTTCTCTGCTGGTAAGCAGGGGAAGTGTTGTGTTCCACCCAAAAATTCGACGTCGAGATTTCACCGGAAATATATGTTTTACGGCCCCCTGAATTAAAAAATAAATAAATAAAATAAAAAAACCACACATTTCTGGAAAAAGGTCCGTGTGTGTGTATTTGTCAGTCTGTGGACATCATAACTCAAAAACGAAAAGTCGGTTATAAACCAAAGTTGGTATTTAAGTTTAATGTCTTTTAAGGAACTGACACGAAGATTTTGAAGAAAACAGTCTCACCCTAAACTACCCTTTACATGGAAAATTTTTCGAAAATTTTCATTTTCTTGTAAATGACTCCAACGATTTTGATTAAAATGTCATATGTTTGAGATATTTTTATAACAAATGAAATGTATATCTTGAATTTTCTGGCTATAGCCCCTGTAGTCGTATTTACTCTGGAGGATTTTTTAATAACTGGTAAACCGTTAGAGCTAGACCAAATTATACTATACAAGAAACGTAGCTCTTGCTAAAATACCCAATTTATGTCTCAATAAATTTTCTTGTAAGGTGAACCATTTCGGAGATATACCTTGTTATGTGTGTGAGTTTCGGAAAACTTAAAACTTTCGTGAAATGGAACATCGTTGTTCATTTTTTTATATGTTAAGTGTGCAAAGACAACAGAATCTCAAACATTTGACTATCGCACAAAGCCTACTGTATTCTAACATTCCCCTTATACCTACAAGGAAATAAGCAATAAGATAATTTGTACAAATGTTTATCTTAACTAACACGAAGAAGATATAGGAATAAGAGTTTGTAAGACTGGTTAGTGCAAGAGTAGAGAAAGTCATGTGAGTGCAACACATCAGATTTTTTATATTAAATATATTTATCGTCCCAAAGTGAGAATAAGCTGTTGAAGCAATGTCAATTAAGGCCATAAATACATAAAGAATAAACCTGTAAACAATGCAACAGAGGTACGAAAGAGACATAAATGTTGCAACAGCGCATTTTGCTATCGCAGTGTGCCAGCACGCATGAGTGACCTGCGGCACGAGCAACCTGCCCCTCCCACTGTCTCAAAACACTGAACTAAGTATAGTAAACAAGAACCCATGGGTCAGGAAGAGAATCGAACCGACGACTTACAGAATGCAAGTCTCCCATGTTTCCGGGGAGCTCGGAGTTTTCAAACCATTTAATTTCTGTTGTTGCCCAAGAATGTACCACAAACACCAGAGTGTTAACTAAGGTCATTGCCAAATTAATTATGCAGGAAATAATACCATCAGTGCTGTCATCATTTGTTTCACTTGATTCACGTCCGTTCAGCCACAACGCGGTTAACCTAAGTAATGAAATAGCATGGGCTTAGGCACCAGATGCTCTCCTAGCAATTGCACTAATTGCCCAGGTCCCAATTACTTACTCCTATATCCAGAATGTTCCACCATTTATGTAATACAACCTCAGTTCAATTTAACTAATTACTGTTGTCGACAACTGACAGATTATCGCCAGAGCTGAAGGCAAAAGGCGTTGCACTGTTTACCAATTATTTACAGGCTGGAAGAGTAGTAGTAGTAGTGTTTTAGGGCGCACGCGCACAACTGCTGGGGTTATTAGCGCCCGACAGCTGGAAGAGCCAGAGATTCTACATGATGAGTGTAACAGATGACTTTCTCTACTCTTGTACTAACCATTCTTACAAACTCTTATTCCTATCTTCTTCGTGTTAGTTGAGATAAACATTTGTACAAATTATCTTATTGCTAGTTTTCTTGCACGTGCAACGGCAATATGGGAATACACTAGACTTTGAGTGATAGTCAAATCTTTTAAAGCTTTGAGATTCCGTTCTCTTTGCACACTTAACATATAAAAAAATGAATAACGATGTTCCATTTGACAGTAGTATAGGTTCTCCAAAACTGGCACAAATAAAAAGGAATATCTCCGAAAAGGTTCACTCTACAAAAAAATGGATTGAGACATAAATTGTGTGTTTTAGTGAGATCTACATTTTTTGTATAGTATGATTTGGCCTATCTCTAACGGTTTACCAGTTATGCAAAAGTCGTCCAGAGTAAATACGACTACAGGGGCAATAGCCAGAAAATTCAAGATATACATTTCGTTTGTCATAAAAATATCTCAAACATATGACATTTTAATCAAAATCGTCTGAGATATTTTCAAGAAAATCAAAATTTTCGAAAATTTTGCCATGTAAAGGGTAGTTTAGGGTGGGGCTATTTTCTTCAAAATCTTCGTGTCGCATCCTTGAAAGACATTAAGCTTAAATACCAAGTTTGGCTTCTAACCGACTTTTCCTTTTTGAGTTATGCGATGAGGTTTAACACATTTGACTATCGCTCAAAGCCTACTGTAGTCCCATATTCCCCTTGTGCCTACAAGGAAATAAGCATTCTGTCTATAAATGTTTATCTCGACTAGCATAAAGAAGATATAGGAATAAGGATTTGTAAGAATAGATAGTACAAGAGTAGAGAAAGTCATGTGAATGTGGAATGAAAGTTGTCGATTATCAAGAAATAGACACGATATAATAGCTTGTATAACAAGTCGTGTGAATTCAAGGTCTTCTCTAATTCTTCAATTACCTCCTGGTGAACTTCAAGATAATTATGTTGTTCCTTATAAAATGGTTTTACCTCTGTTATGAATTATTATGGTGCTTTACTCTTTTATGGTCGCATAAAGCGAGTTTAAAAGCATGGAGTATCGCGTGCATATTCAGAAGCTCATAATTTAGAACTCTAGAGAATAGGAAGCGATAAATTCGTAATCAAGTGACTTGAAAATGCAGGTTCGTTTTGATTCCCCTGGGTTTCCATTTCTGACTCGAACTTCCTTACTCATTAACTGCTTTCCGGGTTTTGTTAAAGAGCCCCGTGTTGTTTCCATTAAATGTTTTCGCTTTGATTTCCATAACGAATTCAACAGCAGTGTGGGAATGTCATGAATATTTGCTATATTTTCTTTTCATATCAGTAAGTTTACTGACTGAAATTTCATGAAAATGAGAAGAAAAAAACTTCTTTGGTTTTAATTCTGTTAAGTAATTGAGACATTTGTAAATGCAAAAAACGGATAATTTGTCTCTGGACGCCATTTTAACTTTCTCTACGATGAAAAATTGTCCATGTAAAGTGGAGTTTACGGTGCAGGAATTTTCATCAAAATCTGCATGTCGAGTCCTTAGATGGAGTTAAACTTAAATACCAACTTTGGTTCCTAACTCGGTTTTGAGTTACGCTGTACACACACGCACACACACACAAACACACACATACACGCACACACACGCACGCACACAGAAACACGCCGAAATTCTCTCTCTCACACGCACGCACACACACACTCGCACACATTCACGCAGACACGCACACACACACGCACGCACACACACACTCGCACACACACAGTAGAAAAAAGATGCCTTAACATTGAAAAACTAACATTGCAATTAACGCATAAAAAAGAGATGAAAAATAAAATCGCTGCAAAATTGGCAGTTTAATACATGTATGCATTTAACAGTTTTGGGAACAGCTATTAATACAGCTCCATCATACGAGTCAATTAAAGTACTCGAAGCCCACCAGACTAGAAAACAACCTAGATAAACCCTAAACTGAGCGTGAAATAGAGAATTTGTCTAGTGTAGAAGCTCAATTTCTTACGGTGTTCGTATCGTAGGCTATTTTATCTTGGTGCTAAGAAGATAAATTGGTTCATCTGGCGATAATGTAAGTTATAAATCGATCCTTTCGTCCCTACTTAATGTAAACACAAGCCGTCAACAATTAACCTCGATGCACACGAAAGATAAACACATCACAAAATATAGTACCTTAAATATTGACGATTAACTGTGAGTTTTCAACATGTAAGATAATCAAACAGTTTTAAATTTTTAGTTAATATTAAATAGTAAATAATATTATTAGAAATAGGTTCTACGTGGTGTTTGTTTATTTATGTTAGTGGTAGCTTATATCAACAGGAGTTTACCGCGGAGGGATATAAGGTCTAGATCTAAGGTTGGACAGACTATAGATAATAGCATTTGTATCACGGATCTTCCGCTTCAAATCCCGGCTATGGCATTGAATCTTTCAGTAGTTATTCCACCTCTTAAACATTGCCCAGACATGATTTCTGTGTTTAAAAACACCAGTATTAAGTTTGGTGGCATAAATAAATAATAGCAATGAATTTTTTGGCATAAAAATCCTTCACACATTTTTTACCTGTTGTATGACCTGTCATTCTATCTGCTTGTCAAAATATTCACAGCCCATAAAAGAAAGAGAGATAAGGGTTTTACTACACAGTAATAAAGTCATGCTGTCGGAAGAGATAAGTGAAATGGTTTATCGAAGAAGCCGCACTTTCCTTCCCTCTTATCTAACCAGTGATTGCTCTAATCAGCGGCTTTCTAATTTTGTGCTATCTTTCTCGTAACTGATACAAATATGTCAAAGAAATAAATATACGCCAGCAGTAACTTCGGGCGCTTTATCTATAGTAACTGTTCCGATAATAGTAAGGTGATTGTACTTAAGAACTTGTGTGTGTGTGCGTGTGTGTGTGTGTGTGTGTGCTTGTGTGTGCGTGCGTGCGTGTGTGTGTGTGCGTGTGTGCGCGTGTGTGCGCGCGTGTGTGTGCGCGTGTGTGTGCGTGTGTGTGTGCGCGTGTGTGTGTGCGCGTGTGTGTGTGCGCGTGTGTGTACACCACCCAGGCCACTTTGTGAGCCAATATTGATTGCGAAATGTTGTTTACTTACATATTTCTGTACTATGAAATATTGTGCACATTTCATACACAACCAAGCAACAAAGGATTGAACCAACATACACGAAAGCTAATGTAAAGATAACAGCAGAAATAACAATCAACTCCTTGATTACCCCAAGCTTGTTGATATAAGGCACACAACGTTCTATGTGTAAATACAAAAGAGAACAAAAAATAACGTTAAATCATACATTATGTTAATGGGGCTAATTCTGTTTACCCTAATAGATCTTGATTGGCCACGAGGTTTCGAAGTGTTTCCCGGGTCTATTGAAACTGTGCACCATGAGAAATAAATCAGAAGGGAACCAAAAAAAAAAACAAAAAAAAAAAAAAATTAAGTGTTGCACTCACATGACTTTCTCTACTCTTGTGCTAACCATTCTTACAAACTCTTATTCCTATATCTTCTTCGTGTTAGTCGAAATAAAGATCTCTAAAAATTATGTCACTCTTATTTCCTTGTAGGTACAAGGGGAACATTAGAATACAGTAGACTTTGAGCGATAGTCAAATGTTTTAAAGCTTTGAAATTCTGTTCCCTTTGCACGGCTAACATATAAAAAATGAATAACGATCTTCCATTTTTGAAGAGCATAGACATTGTAAAACTCACACAAATAACAATTATCTTAATTAAACAAATGCCATTTTAATGCAAATCGTTAGAGCCATTTGAGAGAACAGAAACATTTTCCAAATGTTCCATGTAAAGTGTAGTTTAGGGTGGGGCTATTTTCTTCAAAATCATCGTATCGCATCCTTGAAAATCGTTCAACTTAAATACCTAACTTGGCATTTAAGTTCACTATCTTCCAAAGAAGCGACACAAAGATTTTCAACTGAATCCCAAGAGTCCAAAATATTAATTTTCTCAAAACTAGCTCTAACAATAGAGATCAAAATATCATATATTTCAGGTAATTTCACGACAAAGAAAACGTAAATCTTGTATTTTCTGGAAGTAACCTTTGAAGCTGTCTTCATACTGCATGGCTGCTAAACCCTAAGAGATAGACAAATCTTACTACACAAAAAATATCAAAGGCGTTAAAATTTAGAATTTCTATTACGTAATATGCACTATTTGGAAGCATCTCTTATCGTCTTGCGGGGTCTCGTAAAGCGTGAGCAACTATTGAACAATGAACTATTGACAATTGCAATACTAGAGGCGTGGTGTTATAATGAACCCAAAGAAAGATAGGAGGATGGTGGGTTCACTAATAAAAAAGCCACTTTTTCATTTTGTTTAGATTTGTTTGCTAATTCATAATGCCTGTTATGGGAAAGGTTGCAGATGTTACTTCAAATAAGCAGCATTTATTGAGTTAAACGATTCTGTTTTCTAAGAAAAGCTTTAATTTTGTCGATAGAATCTCTGAAACGTGTTAACATGATGCAATGTTATATAGAAAAATATAAAAACGCTTAATCCTGCTACAAATTCTCACTATATTTATACCGGGATTAAAATTCGTATCGAAATAGCTTTAAACGTGTTTGTTTAACACTGTTTCGGTTTTCGAAGGAATATAGCTATACAACAAACCGCCTTTCTTGGGTTCCATTAAATCTTGTATACATTTCTGATGTATTAGACTGTGTGAATCAAGTCACACTTGTAGTTTAATGAGTAACGATTTAGTGAGCCGTAAGAAGTATTCAACACTTCCCTTTCGTGCCACCGTGTTATGGTTTTAACTATGTCCAGGCAGTAGTATTAATACTGCTCAGTCATTGGAGAGGGATGAATACGGGGAAAGAAGAAGTTAGGAAGGTCTCGCAATACCCTTGCATTTTCTAAATTCGCTTTTTGTACAAGAGCACAGAAATTTATGTAAATGCAACTCTTGTGATTTTTGTACCCAGGGGTAGTCCGCTTAGCTGTGTCAAATGCTCTTGGGCAGCGTTTTTTGCGCTGGTCGGCTGCTGCGACTGACAGTATGTTTGAAAAAGCGTCTCGCCGTTCTGGCCGGTCCCTTGAGGAGCAGCGACGTCATAGATCATTTTTCCCTCTAACCTCGGCAAGTTCAGACATACTGTTATATTAATCTCTGAATCATAAATATCAAAAAGAGAAGAACTCCTTCTTGAAGCTGATTTTAGAGAACAACTGAAACGTCCATGGTTCACTTGCTTCGGCATTTGCTCGGTACATTTGTGTTTGGGTGAGGGGATGTATGTGCGCATGCGCGAACGCTTCTGTCTCTATGTACAGCGTAACAGTTCATTCAATAGGTGCGCATGCGCGAACGCTTCTGTCTCTATGTACAGCGTAACAGTTCATTCAATAGGCTATTAGAACTAATACAAAAATAAAAAATCTAATAACAAAATAAAACATCAAAATTCATTATGCTAATTCAATGCCAAAAAAGGAATAGAGGACAATAAATTAGTGGATGATTTAAAAATGAGAAAATAATTCTTAAAGTTACACTAATTAGCTATACGAAAACGAAAAATCTATAAGCACCAATTATTGTGTTCAAGTTCAGCTTCTTCTAAGGATGCGACCCAAAGCCATTGAAGAAAAATGTTATATTCTAACCTACCTCTTACATGCAACGGTTTGGATTGAATATATTGCCCTAAAGGTATTGATGTTAACTCGTATATTGTGCGTTTTGGGTATCTCAGTTTTTTTTTTTTTTTTTTTTTTTTTTTTTTTCCCATTGACTTACACACATATTTACACTCTCACTCACACGTTCACACTCAGCAGAGGATAGAAAATAATCTAACCTACAGAAAAATTCACACTCCCTACCCGGGAGACGAACCCGTGTCCCCTTCACAGCAGGGAGGTTTACCGACTGAGTTACTATCCCAATATTTTTTATTCGCTCAAGATGGCTGTAAAGATTTTTATTAAGATACCATTTTTAAGCTGTTTAGTGGCAAATAAAATGTATATATTGAATTTTTTGCGGATAGTCTAAAACTTTCTTCAATCGACCTCTAAAACAGGATTAACCAATCGTAGATGCAACGATTTTGATACAAAATTACATAGTATTTGATCGCTCACTCGTTGATGACTGTGGGAAGCAACAATGCTTCACGCCGCCTAATAATGCCTCAGAGTTCCTTTGATTCAGCCCTTTGCCGCCGATAAGCTATGAGATTTCTCTACCAGGGTGTGCGTGGGTTTTGTTTTGAAAGGATGACACCGACTCTGATGATAATCTTTCAATAAAAAGTTCAGTCTTTTTACTATTTTCAATAAGATAGTGCCGAATAACATACGTCTGTTATAATTCACCAGACAAGTAAAACAGTGTTCACAATTATGCATCTCAAATATGTTTACTATGATTATTGTATATTTCCGTTAGTTTCTACCCACTTAGACGCTCCAAAATATTAGGTTTGTTTACTAAAGTGACGCTACAAAAACTTCAAATTATTCAGCTTTTTAAATTCGCAAGACTACCCCCTCTTTGCGTTTTTCCCTATGCATTTTTTATTGAAAATTATTATTATTTTTAAATTCTTAATTTTATGTGGTATATATAAGTTCGGTACCATCGTTAAAGCACCCAATTTACTTAAAATATAAATAAATAAGTTATAGAGTTAACTATTTCCGAGATATTCTTCGTTATTGATTTTATTTTAAAATATTTACACTTTTGTCAAATGGGAAGTCGTTATTTGTATGTCTGTCTGTCTGTCTCTGTCTCTCTCTCTGTCTTTCTCCATCTCTTTAAAACATTTGACTGCCTTAAATAAAACTGTATTCCCCTGTTACTTTTATAATATGCAATACGATAATTTCTACAAAACAGAAGAACAAACGCCTATCAGAAGAGTCTGCACAAGAGTAGGGAAAGTCATGTGAGTGTATCACATCACATTTTTATTAGCTTTCTCTTGTGGATGCTTCCTACAATACATATTGAGGTGTATTCTACTTGACTTGTTCTGAAAGGCATTTCAAATGTTCCTGTGTGTGGTGAGTGTGTGTGGTGTAGTGTTTATTTTGACAGCTATAGATGTTACTGAAATCGATAACCTGTCAAAGAGCACAATAAAGAGACCCAAAATACTCAGAGCTTCGTGGGATCAAAGAAATCCTTTGGGGAAACAGAATAATAACAATAGGCCAATTTTTTCGAGTCAACAGTTGACCCCGTACATATGCGAATACAATTTTGCCAGCTTTTTTAGAGACTAAAAACAGGGAGCATGATTTTGCCCGTTTTCTCCTTCTCAACTACGTATAGTAAAGTAGAGTAACTATTGTATTTCTCCCAAAAGTTCGACGTCCAGATTTCACCGGAAATATATGTTTTGAATTAAAAAATGAAAAGTCGGTTAAAAACCAAAGTTGGTATTTAAGTTTAATGTCTTTCAAGGATGCGAAACGAAGATTTTCAAGAAAATTGCTCCAACATAAACTACCCTTTACATGTAAACTTTTTAAAAAATTTTGATTTTCTTGAAAATGGCTCTAACGATTTTGATTAAAATGCCATATGTTTGAGATATTTGTATTAGAAATAAAATGTATATTTTGAATTTTCTGGATATAGCCCCTGTAGTCCTATTTACTCTCGATGACTTTTGTATAACTGGAAAACCGTAAAAGATAGATCAAATCTTACTATAAAATGTAGATCTTGCTAAAATACACAGTCTATGTCTAAATCATTTTTTTTACACAGTGAACCATTTCGGAGATATGCCTTCTTATGTGTGTGAGTTTTGGACAACTTATACTTCTGTCAAATGGAACATCGTAATTCATTTTCTTAAATGTTAAGCGTCCAAAGAGAACAAAATTTGAAAGCTTTAAATAATTTGCCTATCGCTCAAACCCTACTGTATTCCCATCTTCCCCTTGTACCTACAAGGAAATAAGCAATAAGCTAATTTGTACAAATGTTTATCTCAACTAACAAGAAGAAGATATAGAAATAAGAGTTTGTAAGAATGGTTAGTACAAGAGTAGAGAAAGTCATGTGAGTCCTAGAGATCAGATTTTTCAGAGTTACAGTTAGAAACACAGATCGGTCAATATGTCACTGAGTGGAAGATAGCTGTGCATCGTAAGAAGATTCAACGAGCGTCACGTGTGATTACATCGCCTTATCTAAGGTACCAGAGACAGAGGAAGTGAAGAAAGACACTAAAAGCACTGAGCAAGGTTATGAGAAGTAAAAATAGTCTGTTCGGAAAGCTCTAAAGACTAGAGTAGCTGTGATTTTTGTGGTTTTGTTACGTTATTGTAAACTCTGTAAACTGCACCTGATGTTAGCTTCTGGCTTTGTTTACTAACTTGCTCAGTAGCTTCATAAGCTTGTCTTGTGTGTTTTACTCTGTGTAGAAGTTCCCAAAGTGAAACTTTCTGCGCGCTGTTTGCTGTAAGACCGACCGACAGTGGTTGAGTTACGTGGTTCTGGAGGTAGATCTAGTTCGGGGCTGACAAATTTAGGCTCACAGTGACACACAGCTCAAAGATCCTTCCCTCATCCTGTCTTTGTATTCCTTGCTAATGAGAACCACGTCTGTACCACAAAGAAACCGTGGTTTAATTTTCAGGATTTCGTGAATATCCCTCCGCAAATACACTGCGCCCTTTCACCCCAAAGAGGATTCAATTTCAACTCTCGTTGACACATCTATGGGATTTCTTCCAACCCTCGCCCTCCCTCTTCAACGAATAATTCAGACACCGGATTTGCTGCCTGCCATCTGTCGCACTAAGCAATTTCCTTGCTTATTTAAAACCGTGATGAAAAGAACCAACCCCGCATTAAAAGCCTGAGCTGTGAAATGGGGAGCTAAATGGTTACAGTAGTATTTGGTCAGCGTTGAGCCTTTTTCTCTCTGTATTTATTTTACGTCGCTGAACTACGCAGTCATATCGCACTGCAACTGTTCGGATACTCCTCGCTGTGTGAGGTACACAGAGCGCCTAAGAAAATCTCACTGCATACCCCACGCCTACACGCTTGGGTTTTCAATTATAGGTATCATACAAATATTCTATGCATATCATTTTCCTTTGATTTCTCAAACGTGGTATTTAAAGATTCAAGTATGCATTTGGTGATTGCTTTATTCATTGGCTCAAAAAAAAAAAAAAAAAAAAAAAAAAAAAAAATCTGATGTGTTGCACTCACATGACTTTCTCTACTCTTGTACTAACAATTCTTACAAACTCTTATTCCTATATCTTCTTCGTGTTAGTTAAAATAAACATTTGTACAAATTATCTTATTGCTTATTTCCTTGTAGGTGCAAGGGGAATATTGGAATACAGTAGGCTTTGTGCGATAGTCAAATCTTTTAAACCTTTGAGATTCCGTTCCCTTCGTACACGTAACATATAAAAAAATGAACAACGATGACCCATTTCACGAAAGTTCCAAGTTTTCCGAAACTCACACACATAACAAGGTATATCTCCGAAATGGTTCACCCTACAAGAAAATTTATTGAGACATAAATTGTGTATTTTAGCAAGATCTACATTTTTTGTATAGCATAATTTGGTCTATCTCTAACGATTTACCAGTTATGCAAAAGTCGTCCAGAGTAAATACGACTACAGGGGCTATAGCCAGAAAATTCAAGATATACATTTCATTTGTCATCAAAATATCTCAAACATATGACATTTTAATCAAAATCGTTAGAGCCATTTTCAAGAAAATCAAAATTTTCGAAAAATTTTCCATGTAAAGGGTAGTTTAGGGTGGGGCTATTTTCTTCAAAATCTTCGTGTCACATCCTTGAACGACATTAAACTTAAATACCAACTTTGGCTTTTAACCGACTTTTCGTTTTTGAGCTATGCTGTCCACAGACTGACAGACACAGACACACACGGACCTTTTTCTAAAAATGCTTTTTTTGGATTCAGGGGGCCTCAAAACATGTATTTCCGGTGAAATCTCGACATCGAATTTTTGGGTGGAATACAATACTTCCCCTACTTACCAGTAGAGAAAGTAAAAATATCATGCTTAAAAGAAAAGGAAACAGATACACATCACTCCTTGCTGACATACTCCACCTGTGAAGGTAAGTAGAATACCTCCCAAACCTGCGGGGAATTGAGTACGGCAGAATCTCGATAACTCGGCCTAATGTGGACTGAGAGGTTATCGAGTTACCGAAATGTCTAGTTTTGCACAATAAGGGGTCTGTTATTCACCGAACGTAACATAATATTGCGAATTATATAAATACATGTTCTAGCACAATATAGGAAACAGAAGTATATCATATTCTAAAATGTATTGGGTATTAATGTTTCCCTTTGTCCGGTCTCTAACAAATCGGATTTAATTTCCGTTGTCATGTTAACTTATCTTTTCATCTCGTTCGACATTTTCACTGGCACAAACAGAACACTAACAGTAAACCTGAAATCTTTGAAGTTTCACTGTAATCAGAAATATCTAACTGAAAGTTTAGTTGTCGGTCTGGGTGGCTCAGTTGGTTAGACGCTGGTCTACTGATCCCAAGGTCGCGGGTTCAAACCCGGCCCAGGCCGATGGTTTTTAAGTGTGCTTAAAAACGATAGCTCCATGTCAGTAGATTTACTGGCATGTAAAAGAACTCCTGCGGGACAAAATTCCGGCACACCGGCGACGCTGATGTGATCCTGGCAATTGACAGCGTCGTTAAATAAGAAAATAATTTTAAATGAAAGTTTAGTTTACCACGTGCAGAAGTATTTTTAGAATGAGCTTGCTAGGATCTGGCCGAGTTGTTTCCTTCCTTGAAATAAACAAGACACTGCTGATAATGCGAGATGGCACTGTAGTTAATAACGCATGGTCCGCGATGTTCATGCACTGCACGGAAGTCTGAAAGATAACCTGACACGCCTATAAATACAAAATGAACTCGGATCATAAACCACTACGCAATTGGTGACGTCTAAAAACTATCTTTGTACTGGGTAAAGTAAGAAACCTTCCAAACAAGTGTTTGTGCTATGCATCCACTTATTAGCTGCAAGCTTTCGATTTTGTAACAATGATCTGCCGGCTGCTTATGTTCTGACTAGATATCGAAGCTCAATATGTGGTCAACCCTTTTGTCACTGTGAGGGAGAATGCGGTATACGAATACTAATTAAAATTTAGCTATACTATTCATAGTGTGTAGAGATTATAGAAATTATTACAGTCAAGTTTAACGATAATATATAAAAGAAATAAAATAATAAATGTTATCGAGTCAGAGGGAGTCGAACCTCGGCTTACAGGATACCATTTTCATAGATTTACAATTATCGTATTTTATAGTGCTTTTGGTTTATATAAAACCCTTACGGTGAACCCCTGTAGGTCACCGAGAACTCTTATTAGAGGTTAATGTCTATGAATTAAGAAACTAATTTTCTTCGTTTATTATTACAAACATGTGTACGCGCACACACACACACACACACACACACACACACACACACACACACACACACACACACTGCACTATTTACACTATGCACACAATTTTACACTTTCTCTGTCGTAGTTCGTGACCTAGGGCCAAAGTGGATGGGCATACAGAGTTGGCGAGCCGTGGCTGTTCTGTAAAATGTTAATTCTCGCATGTTTGAGGTGTTTCGGCTCGCTTTTGCCAATATTGGATATTGCAGGGTTCTGGTGTCTCCTAATGCGCACCCATAAGGAGAAGGCTCTTCTCAGCACTGCATTTTCGATAGTTGGTAGGTTGCTTTCTTGGCAAAGGATAGGGTTGGAAGTGCGGAAGGGAGCGGAGAGGATTTTACGAACAGTTGGAATGGAATCATCATTTGAAGGACAACCAACCTTTCAGAAATCATCCTTATAAATTATTCAATCTAGACCTACATACTCAAATTCCAAACGTAAAATAATCTAACTTTAGAAGCAATACAACCGTTGAAAAAGTTTGACTGCGATAGATTCACATTCCTGATTCTAGAGGCAAATCGTTGCTCAATGGAGAGAGTATTGTGACTTTTGTGGTGGGTGTGAAGTAAAGTAGACAGATGTAGTCGAGATAAAGAAACACTTTTATTTCCGTAAACAGTAACTTTGTACACTCGTTGCAACAGCACGAAAGTCTTTTTCGATTCACCAACAGCACGGCTCCGAACTCGTAACACAAAGAACTGTCCCTTCTCCGTCGGCACGACTCCTCAACCTTCACATACGTCTGTCCTCTCCGTCGGCACGACTACTCAATGCTTCACATACGTCTGACTCTTTTCTGTCGCACTTAACCGCTATTTATATCTCCCAGGCACTATTCTGGAAAGTTCAGTTATTGCGGTGGAATACAAAGCGGAAGATTCCAGAAGCTTCTATCCTTTTCTCTCTTTCGGCAAGCGGCCCAACAATGCGGCCATTCTCTGTCTCTTTCCTTCGGCTCCTTTGCGGTAGTGCCGACAATAATGCGATGGATGACACTGCTCCCTCCTCAGAGTTGGTCGTCCCGACCAAGCAGTATCACTGTGGCATCTCCCTCGCGCACCGGTGGACTAACCCATCGAACCTCTTCTCCAGGAGGCACGATCCTAGGTATCGCTGTTGGATAGTGTCCCCTAGTCCGGGTAGGACGATGTATGCCATCCTGCTTCGAAATTCTGCAACAGTACCGCCGGTCTTGACGGTCCCTCATCCAGTTGCCCTTCTTCCTGGTGTGTTGACGGGCCATCCTGCGCACTTGGAAACGGCTCACTGGGTACCATGTCCGCCGACCTCTCTGGCGCACCTTCGCAGCCACCTTGCTTCCGATGGGTCCGGCAGCAAACCCCGCCACATCCGCGCGAGTCGCGTCCACCGCTGCACTCGTGTTCACTCGTGCTCGGCACGGCCTCTCCTGTATCCTGCCGTCCAAGATGATGTCCACCATTCTTCCGTTCACGGCACTATGCGTCAGGTGATTGGATGGCTCCGACGGTCCCACCATGTCACACGCCAAGTCTCGCGTGTTGCTCGCTTGCTTGTGCGCTTCTCTGCTGATCGTCCTCCACGTCATATCCTGGTTGGTTACGTACCCGACACACTCCTCCAGAGGATCCTCGACGACGTCCCTGAACTGCCGCTTTGTCTTCCCCGAGACGTACACTTTCGTTATCTGAAACGGGCGCAACTGTCGCCTCGGCCACTAGGTGCTCCCTCCCCGGGTCCGCGCTATTCCGTCTGCCCATGGCATCCAGTACTTTGACGCTCTCGTCAACTCTTACTACCAGGGCGCCAAGACGTTCCCCGTCGTCCTCCACGACGTCCACATGCTGGCAGAGGTGTTCCACCTTTTCGCCGAGTTCTTCCATGTCTTCCGTCACGCCAATCAGTTCGCCGAGTTCTTCCACGTCCTCCGTCATGCCAATCAGTTCGCCGAGTTGTTCCACGTCTTCCGTCACGCCAATCAGTTCGCCGAGTTGTTCCACGTCTTCCGTCACGCCAATCAGTTCGCCGAGTTGTTCCACGTCTTCCCTCACGCCAATCAGTTCGCCGAGTTGTTCCACGTCTTCCCTCATATCATCTGAAACGGGCGCAACTGTCGCCTCGGCCACTAGGTGCTCCCTCCCCGGCTGCGCGCTATTCCGTCTGCCCCTGGCATCCAGTACCTTGACGCTCTCGTCAACTCTTACTACCAGGGCGCCAAGACGTTCCCCGTCGTCCTCCACGACGTCCACGTGCTGGCAGAGGTCTTCCACCTTTTCGCCGAGTTCTCCCACGTCTTCCGTCACGCCAATCAGTTCGCCGTCAATTTTCGCCGATAGCTCCGTCTTCATCTCTTTCAGCTCGGCAGCGAGGTTGTTTCTCGTCTTCATTTCTTCTTTCAGCTCGGCAACGAGGTTGCCGTTTCTCGTTTCCATTTTGGCGAATAATTCTTTCATCATTGCCATCATCCTGGTTTCCGAATCTCCCTCCATCTTGGTTCTAACGTTGCAACTTCTAACGACGATGTAACGAAACTAGAAGCAATTCGACGGATCCCACTTCTGACACCAGTGTAACTTTTTGGTAGGTTGAAAAGTAAAGAAGACAGATGTAGTCGGGATAAAGAAACACTTTTATTTCCGTAAACAGTAACTTTGTACACTCGTTGCAACAGCACGAAAGTCTTTTCCGATTCTCCAACAACACGGCTCCGAACTCGTAACACAACAACTGTCCCTTGTCCGTCGGCACGACTCCTCAACCTTCACATACGTCTGTCCTCTCCGTCGGCACGACTACTCAATGCTTCACATACGTCTGACTCTTTTCTGTCGCACTTAACCGCTATTTATATCTCCCAGGCACTATTCTGGAAAGTTCAGTTATTGCGGTGGAATACAAAGCGGAAGATTCCAGAAGCTTCTATCCTTTTCTCTCTTTCGGCAAGCGGCCCAACAATGCGGCCATTCTCTGTCTCTTTCCTTCGGCTCCTTTGCGGATGTGCCGACAACAATGCGATGGGTGACACTGCTGTTGTCGGCAATTAGATGCGGCGGGCGCGGTGACAGTATTGAAAACTTTCGTGCTAAAAATCAGCATTATTGCTAAATAAAGCACTGCCATTGCTATGAAAGGTTGCTACACTAATTATGTATATTATTCTATTAACCTGAATGTAATTAATTCAATTTTGAATTTCTAAAGCTAAACTTTCGTTTCCTTTACTCAAAACAGTAGAAACTAAGGCTGTCCTGGCATCTACAGTTGACACTGGAAGCAGTCGTATCGTCGGAGAAGAGAAACTGACGTCACTGCCATCTATCCCCGATGCTGAATAACTTGGTTGAATTAGTTGATCTAAATTCATTTAGCAATCCTGAAAATTCCATGGGTTTAACTTGAATGTTTTAGAGAAAATGATGCATGCAGTGTAAAAAATATAAGCTTTCAGCAGGCTGAAAAGAAAATAGAGTGCATAGAGTGTCTAACCCATTCTGCCGTCTCCCTAATGGGCTTCTATATATTATTTCTTCCATTTTAACGCTCTTCACTTCACTAAGGCTTCTTTTACCATCTCCCCCATAGCTTAATCAGTCTTAGTGACACGGTCCCGTCTAAGACTTGCTTTCCAGGTGTTCTCCTAGCCATTGCCATCGTTCCATAGATTCTCCTATAACGCCCATCATTAAAACATCACAGAGTCCAAAGGACCAATGTCAATTATTTTTCCTGAATCCAAAAGAAGAATTTTTACAAAAATGTCCATGTGTGTGTCTGTGTATCAGTGGACAGCATAACTCAAAAACGAAAAGTAGGTTAAAAACCAAAGTTAGTATTTAAGTTTAATGTCCTTCAAGAATGTGACACGAAGATTTTGAAGAAAATAGCCCCACCCTAAACCACCCTTTACATGGAAACATTTTCGAAAATTTTTATTTTCATGAAAATGGTTCTAACGACTTTGATTAAAATGCCATATGTTTGAGATGTTTTAATGACAAATGAAATGTATATCTTGAATTTTCTGGCTATAGCCCCTGTAGTCGTATTTACTCTGGACGACTTTTGCATAACTGGTAAACTGTTAGAGATAGACTAAATCATACTATACAAAAAATGTAGATCTTGCTAAAATACACAATTTATGTCTCAATAAATTTTCTTGTAGGGTGAACCTTTTCGGAGATATTCCTTGTTATGTGTGTGAGTTTCGGAAAACTTACTTTCGTGAAATGGGTCATCGTTGTTCATTTTCTATATGTTAAGTGTGCAAAGAGAACGGGATCTCAGAGCTTAAAAATATTTGACTATCGCTCAAAGGCTACTGTATTCTAACATTCTAACATTCCCCTTGAAAGTTATGTGAGTTCTGCTACCAAAGGTTTAGCGCTTGGTTAGGGTGTAAACCGGCTGGCGTGCCAATCTCTCCAAATGAACTGCATGGGTTTGCCATTCTGGCAGAAACGACAGCCCTGGATTTATATATCTGAGTGATTTAACATGAGCAAACTGCTGCACTGCTGTTGTTCTTTAATTATTTATTCCCTGGAGCTCCCCTTGTCCATTAACTACATTAAACAAATATGTTAGTTTAAATAGCAATATTGTTGTTAGTAAACACTTAACAGTTTACTTTGGGGAACGGCTCAGGGGGTAAGTCTGTAGATCGAAGTCGCGGCTTCGACCCCCGTGGCCGCACTCCGACATTATTACAAAAAATGAAAATAAATATCACAAACATTTTAGGGGTGCATTTTCGAAATTTTCAGAAATTTAATACGGTTTAAATTAACATTATATTGAAAATCTACTTTAAAATCTAGTACACTCAATAATAATGATAATTTTAGTACCGCATTTCGAGTTTATTTAATTGCTAACCCTCGGTTCTGCACAGAATTAAATAATTGTCACGGCGATCAAAAATAGGATATACAGTAGCAAATTACATACATTTAAGTTTTCAAAAAGGAACGATAGTCTATTTCCACGGAACATTGTTACGGGCGAAATATCTAATATTACAGAAAAGAATTAGGAGATGTGAAAAATCGTCTTTGGGACAACTGCAAGCAGATATGCGAAATTACACTACAAGTATTAAAATATGCCAAAAAGACGAAAAATTAATAGAAAATATGAATATAATAGGAAAAAACGACAAGCAAATGACAAACAAACGTTAAAAAATCCAAAATATTACTTGATGCAGTTTCACAAACAAACCCAAATTTGTATATACCGTGACGCCAACCCGCGGTGCACAGTAAAGAACGGTTGGGGTCAAATTTACACCATATACCAGGCGCGGCGTGTGTCAAAGGCGCTCACGGCCAAGCTTCTCCACGCCACTCCCAGGAGTAAACACGTGACAGAACAAAAATAGAGTTTTTCCAGATGATTCGAGAAGTGCCCGTCGGACAGCCTGTTTGAAGAAATTCGAGAATGATGTTACTGGTATAACAGCTTGCAGGTAGTTTTTTGTGTGTGTCTGTGAGTGCGAGACAGCTGTTAAAGATACCTCACGTCAAAGTGAAGAAGGCTTGAGTGCTGAGTTACTGTGTCGTCAGACTTAATGTTAGAAAGACAGCTAAAGGACTGAGTCAAGGCTACGAGAAGAAAACAATTGTGAGCTGTAATATCACGAAAGAGTGTAGATTGTATTAACATGAATAGAAAGAAAACTGTATTTGTACATTGGGTTAGAATAAGATAGAGTGAGAAAAAGAATTTGGACTAGACTTCCCGTCCTTTTGTTACATTGGTGTCAGCAGTGGGATTCGTCGAATTGCCGTTTTCTTTGCTACCGAAAACAATATCTCCAGTGCAATCTTATATTTACGTTGTGGGTACAATACAGTAATTTATCTACGTGCTATAGGTTAGTGGTAGAGAATAAATAAAAAACGTAACTCCTTCGGTGTGTAAAAGAAGTCAGTTAAAACTCAGACCATGTACAAGGAGAAAGAAGTCTATCTCTATGCAAATACTTGAAGTGGTGTTGTTCTGGACCTCCATTTTCCAGGGAATACGAGCAGGTCAAAGTACAAAACTTCAAGCTACATTGGCATTCAATTCGAACGTCGGTCGATAAAATAAATGTCCGGCTATTTGCCTCTCATGTTTACGAATATCTCAACGGAGAGAACACTAGAGAAAGACGGGATGCAGAAGTCAACTGTCCAACTGTCAGAAGGAGGGGGAGATGCGGGCCGTGGGGGGGAGGGGGGGAAAGGGGGGGAAGATTGCCAATAGAAGCACGCATCCCAATATCGTCTTTGGCGGAAAACATTTTCTTTTTGGAGTGCCTACTTAGGTGGTTGTTGGGGTGGAAGTCTTTCAGCGGGGAGGGGGGTTGACGGTGGACGCATCAGGTGACGTCACAGTGCAGGCTGAAGCCCTTAACAATGTTAGCTACGTATATCAATTGCCTGGTACGCACAGAGCTATGCATATATTCTCGATGAGAGGATATGAGGAAGTTTAAACCTTGTTACGTCGGAAACAAGATGGAACATATGACGTTCCCAGCATAAGGGAATTTTATATAGGTACGCAGTAGAGACAACTTTGTAAACTTTTCACCAAGTTGTAGTGAAAGACTAGCAGTCTAAAAGCTTGAAAAAGAATACAAAGAAATAAACGACTCGTGTGTTACATTCACGTGACTTTTACTTTCTCTACCTGTAAGTAGGGGAAGTATTGTATTCCACCCAAAAATTCGATGTCGAGATTTCACCGGAAATACATGTTTTGAGGCCCCCTGAATCCAAAAAAAGCATTTTTAGAAAAAGGTCCGTGTGTGTCTGTGTGTCAGTCTGTGGACAGTATAACTCAAAGACGAAAAGTCGGTTAAAAACCAAAGTTGGTATTTGAGTTTAATATCTTTCAAGGATGCGACACGAAGATTTTGAAGAAAATAGCCCCACCCTAAACTACCCTTTACATGGAAACTTTTTCGAAAATTTTGATTTTCTTGAATATGGCTCTAACGATTTTGATTAAAATGTCATATGTTTGAGATATTTTGATGACAAATGAAATGTATATCTTGAATTTTCTGGCTATAGCCCCTGTAGTCGTGTTTACTCTGGATGACTTTTAAATGTCTCGTAAATCGTAAGAGAGAGACAAAGTCTTACTATACAAAAAATATAGATCTTGTCAAAAACATACTTTATGTCCAAATACATTTTTTTTCTAGAGTGAACCATTTCGGAGATATTCCTTTTGTTTGTGTAAGTTTTGGAATACTTATACTTCTGTCAAATACAACATCGCTATTCATTTTGTCACATGTTAACCGTGCAAAGAGAACGGAATTTGAAAACTTTAAACGATTTGACTATCGCTCAAAGTCTACTGTATTCCCATATTCCCCTTGTACCTACAAGGAAATAAGTAATAAGATAATTATGTACAAATGTTTATCTCAACTAACATGGAGAAGATACAGGAATAAGAGTTTGTAAGAATGATTAGTACAAGAGTAGAGAAAGTCATGTGAGTGCAGCTGAAACCGAAATTATAATGTCAATATATATATTTGATAATGGAAAGAAACAAAAGGAGATTCTAGTCAATAGTTAAGGGGAAAACGTAATAAAGCTGAATATGTTAAAGTCTCAAGAATGGAAGCCTAGGCAGATTTAAATGAGTGATAAGGTTACAATTGTTGTTTGTACGAAGCCATAGTGATCCCGCGGGCTGATTCCTATTTTACCATGACGTGCTCTAAAGTTAGCCAATGGAAATCGCTTCCTTCGTGTTGCTAGCGCAAAAACAAATGCAACGCAACACACACTCGTCTTGAATCGAGTCGAGATAACGCACGTGCAACTTGGGAGTTGTACGTAAGCTAGCGCGTATACATAATTCGGCGGTTGCTAAAGGGTGACAAAGTTAAAGTGCTATAACGTTGTAGTTGAAGTTACAAAGTTACATTCTATTTAAATATCGTCGGCAGTTCTCTACAAATCTGGAAATTTACAAATAAAGTGATATTTTGGTTAATTCTTCGTTTGGTTCCATGTCTACCATAACTCACGCACACCCTGCAGATTAGGACCTCTTGCTAGAGCTAGTCCGGACACCAAACACGAGATCTGATAGGTCTTAAAGGCGACGTCTTCGACAGAGAGGAACGTTCGCGTCACAACATATCAGATTTTTATAATTTTATTACTATATTTCTATTTCTGAGCCACAATGTAGCGAAATGTTTTGTTGGCAATACTGCACAGGATTATTATTACGGAGTGTGGAGCACAAAGAATGAAGCAGTCCACACACAACACGATTTTGTTCGTGTCTCAGTCTTGGCTCACTCCCACCATGTCGCAATAATCACTTGTGGGGTTACGCTTATGATGACAGCTAAACAAAGCTTTGTTTTTGTCGCCTCCTCATTAGGTTGACGTGGCAACATCACAGACACCGCTGCGTGTCTGTCTGACTGTCAGAAGGAATGCTGATATATTTCCTGACACACCCATTTTAATAGCAGGTGCAAATATTCACCATTTTTCCCCAATTTGGAATAATAAATATCAGAACGTACGAGTTTAAACTCTGACTGATATGTTATTACGTACAACATATATCAAACCACATAGTCAAGAGGAAATATATTCCTGAAGGAAAACTTCTACGAGGCACTCTTTGAAATCAAGAATAGATTTCTCTGCCATGTATCTAGGACGTAGAGGAAATTCATTTTAGGAGCTGATTTAACCCAAGAAGACTTCTTCTGCTTCAACTGGAGACGACTGACACCCCCTAGGTATCTGTTTACGTTCCTGAGACACCACGCTGCGGTGTTTGTGTACTGACCTAGTGAAAGTGACACCCATATAATCTGTAGTGTTGCTAATTTGTTTTCGACGAAACTAAAATATCTCCGCAGAAAATGGTCAGAGGCAAAAACTTAGGATACAAAATGTGCTCCAAATAGCGAAATCTGTCACTGGTTTTAATTAATATAATGACAATTTCTGGAAATGGCAAGTAAAGTTTTCCTTATACGAGAGATATTTTATATACGAATTTTGTAATTTTGTATACCTGATAGACAAGAAATGCACAAAAGCTTCACAAAAAAATCTGATGTCACATGACTTTCTCTACTCTTGTACTAACCATTCTTACAAACTCTTATTCCTATATCTTCTTCGTGTTAGTTGAGATAAACATTTGTACAAATTATCTTATTGCTTATTTCCTTGTAGGTGCAAGGGGAGTATTAGAATACAATAGGCTTTGAGCGATAGTCTAATCTTTTAAAGATTCCGTTCTCTTTGCACGATACATTAAACAATGAATAACGATGTTTTCCGAAACTGATACAAATAACAAGGAATATCTCCGAAATGGTTCAGCCTACAAGAAAATTTATTGAGACATAAATTGTGTATTTTAGCAAGATCTACATTTTTTGTATAGTATAATTTGGTCTATCTCTAACGGTTTACCAGTTATGCAAAAGTCGTCCAGAGTAAATACGACTACAGGGGCAATAGCCAGAAAATTGAAGGTATACATTTCATTTTTCATAAATATATCTCAAAATATGACATTTTAATCAAAATCATTAGAGCCATTTTAAAGAAAATCAAAATTTTCGAAAAATGTTCCATATAAAAGGTAGTTTAGGCTGAGGCTAATTTCTTCAAAATCTTCGTGTCGCATCCTTGAAAGACATTAAACTTAAATATCAACTTTGGTTTTTAAACTACTTTTCGATTTTGAGTTATGCTGCCCACAGACTGACACACACACAAGGCAGAGAAAGTAAAAACGTTGTGACGTCAGATATTTCTGATATTCGTTTGGGTTATTTCATACCTTTTAATTCATTTAAAATGCTTTCGCTATTCTCTTACTTCTCGCAATTTCATGGAAAGCGACCTTAATTTCTTTAATCTGAACACTGGAAGCAGCTCTCTAATTACCTCGTTGGTTTTAAATAACATCAGCGATGACAAATTACAGAAGCCAACCAGTTTTAATCACTCTTCTTCGCTTTATTTCATAAATAATCTACTTTGCCCTTCTAACAACAGAAACAATAGAAAATAGTATTGTTAGATTCAAGAAAATCGTGAACTTAATCCTGTAACACAGACAAGATGAGAGACAGAAATTCCGTAGGAAGGGAGGGAGCCGAGATAATTAAAATGACCAAAGCTGAAAATTAATTATCTGTGTCTGTAAACTTTGGCCAACATGTAGAATATTAACCTTCACTCTTCATCTCCAAGCACCATCATTTTCTGTGAATGCCTACTGTAACGAAGTCAACTATTATCATAGCAATGTCCAACCTTGTCTCTTTGGAGCCCCTTACGTAATTGGCAGCTACAACTTGAACCGGAGGGTTAGTCAGGTAGCGCCTGTACCTTGTAGACATCGGTAGGTATACAGTGACGGACACAAACAGCGATTCCATGGCAGTTTCTAAGATACAGAAACGTTTCAGCTTTCATAGCGGTTATTTACACGTGACAGACATTTAATATGTAACTAATTCATACTAATCTACAAGATACCAAATTTTTATCCACATTTTCAACAACTTTTGTCAATATTTAATACGTTAATGTTAAAGTGAGAGGTACGTAGTTTATTAACACTTAAAAATCATTATTCTCACGAAGCACTTTTATAATTTTCTCGCTAAAAATGGCGGACTTCTTTGCTAACAAACAAAATGGCTACCCACAGCCAATGATTGTGAAAAGTCAATGTTATTTTCTAAACTCACCGCAGTCCATTGATCCCAGACAATTATTGACCATATAGTTGCTCTTTATTCACTTTTCGATATCTTATATATTTAAACGAGCAATTCTTGTATATACATATATTTATTCCGAGCAACTTGGAAACGGCTTTAACGATTTCGATCAAATTTTGTATTCAGATAGGGTTTTGCTTTCTAAGTTCAACTATATAGGTGTAATTCCCGAAAAAACGCGATTTTACATAAAAAAAATAACATTTTTTATTCCCACTTCTACTGCGCAATTCTTGTATATATATTCCCGGTATTTCAGAAACGACTTTAAAGATTTGATTACATTTTTGTATACATGCATATTACATTCACACCGTTTTCTCTACTTACTTTTGGGTAACACATTCACATCTCTTTCTCTACTCACTCTTCTATAAACAATTTTCCATAAAAACGTGGTTTTGCACCAAAAAACATTTTTATTCGCACATTTAAAATAAGTCCTACCATGTTCTATATGTTTGAAATATAAATGCTATTGCATTCACACTGTTTTCGCCTCTCACTTTTAGGTAACACATTCATATCTTTTTCTCTACTCACTCTTCTACAAATAAGCATACAAGTTTCTGTATGTTTCAAATAGAGATGCTGCATATTATATTCACAGTGTTATCTCTACTTACTTTTAGGTATCACATTCACATTTCTTTCTCTGCTCACTCTTCTATAAACAATTTTCCATAAAAAACGTGATTTTGCGCCAAAAACACATTTATCCCCACTTTTAAAATAAGTCATACCATGTTCTGTATGTTTGAAATAGAAATGCTATTACATTTACACTGTTTTCGCCTCTTACTTTTAGATAACACATTCACATCTCTCTCTACTCACTCTTCTACAAATAAGTCATATAATTTCGTGCATGTTTGAAATAGAAATGTTGCGTATTACATGCACACTGTTTTCTCTACTTGCTTTTGGGAAACACACTCATAATTGTTTCTCTACACACTCTTCTAGAAGTAAGTCATACAATTTTGTGCATGTTTGTAATAGAAATGCTGCGTATTACATTCACACTGTTTACTATGCTCAATTTTAGGTAACACCTTCACATCTCTTTCTCTACTCACTCGTCTACAAATAATTCATATCATCTATACAACTTGGATGTTTGTATATATCTAACTGTTAAGCTCGACAGGATTTCACAAAAACAGAGGCGAAAAACATCGTCATTATGTCGATCAAAATCACTTTTTTATCCTTCGTTGTGTCACACATAAACAAAAGAGCTCAGCCTACGCTGCCTATAATTTAACATGGTTATTTCAGGGGGCTGGGCTTTATGTTGCGTCATGAATTATTTCAGAGGGCTTACACAAAATACTGCAACATATTGGTTCCCTTTATGGGGAGCAGATATGAAACTTAGAATTTTGGAGCCAAAACGAATGTAAAGGAAGCAGCTATTGAAAGAAGTGATCTTGAAGATGATCATATAGATAGAGAAGAAGGCGGCGAAAGATAAACTACGTCAACACGAGTGTCAACGTTTGGGTGTGCGCCAACACCAACACGTTGCTCTTCTTGACAGGAAATGCACGTCTTGGTCCAGTAACTCACTCACATCTTTGAGTGGGAGCCTGCCAGATGTAACAATATCAACTGGGTCAATTGCTGCTATATTTCCTGAATGAGATAAACTGGCGAATATTTCCTTTCTGGACCCAGTGCGTTCAAGAGGCAAACCAGCATCATCGCTTATTAAGTAATTCATTAGTTAAACTCCTCGGGGTAATCAAAGCAACATAAGTGCTCCATATCACAACCTTATAGTGATTTTAAACGGAATTAAAAGGCCTAAATGACACTGTTAAATTTGCTAAATATAACTCTTAATAACTGCTAAACCGTAAGAAATAGACAAAATCTTACTATACAAAATTACTAAATTCTCATTTTCCCCTTGCACCTACAAGGAACTACGTAATATGATAATTTGTACAAATGTTTATCTTAACTAACACGAAGAAGATACAGGAATAAGAGTTTATAAGAATATTGCAAGAGTAGAGAAAGTCATGTGAGTGCAGCACATCAGATTTTCTCCTTAATTATACGACTTTATTAAAGTGTAAAATAAATTATTATTTTTAAATAATTTAAATCCAAAATAGACTTAGAGGTTATATGATCCTAAAATTTAATTTAGCTATTGTGTATAAGAATATAGAATTTTGTAGGTTTCTGATAAGTATAAATTCATAGAATTGAGATGTAATTTATTGAAGACTAGACATCCGAGCAAGTCATTTCCTGGAGGTTCATGTCGTAGGGACAGATTTTGTGATTCCTTGAGAGTCATGCTCTCCCAGCGAACACGTCAACTAGTGAACTAGTATCTTATATTTAAATCCTCGAATTATGACGTAGTCAATTTCGCATGCTAAGACGAACTTAAGGTACTTTGAGCTTTAACACTGGGGAAAGTGTAATCTTTGCGTCCGCTTTTACGCGCATAATGTTTATCAATCGCTTTTGGATAGCATAGGTTGTGTTTGTCATTCGTTTATTTACATAAAACAATAGAAATTATTGGTTTATGATAACTAAAACAAGTAATGATTCTAAATTTTCTAGGAACCGTAAGAAAACTGCATCAATTGGCATATTGAGAACAAAATTGTGTATTTTAATGAAGAAAATAGATTATAAACAATGAATATAGTAAACAATACTCGAAATGCGTTGGTTATATACACGTGTTGCTCTGTTGACAACCAACAGCTGTACTCAGCGATCGCCACGCCGCCTGAACGCAGTACACAGACAACGAGAATGAAAGCGAGAAGAGCGTATGTCTCACTCTTCTCCGATACCTGAAGTCAAGGCACACAAAAAGGTTGCGGATAAGAATTTCAAAGCCCTTCCTAAGAAGTTTCACTTCAGAAATGTTTACCAATAGTAAACTGCAATTTATGTCTCAGTTTTAGAAGGAAAATAATCCCAGGAAAAGTAACTGGTTTGTCACTTGTCACATTACCAAGCTTGACTTCTCGTTCTTCAGCTGTGCTATTTACAAACACACGCGCATGCGCAGTATTCAAGGAGTCTCAAAACATGGTTCGTCGTGAAATCTCAATTACGAGTTTTAGGTTGGAATATAATACTTGCCTTGCTTCACTGCTGTCTGCTGACGCCTAATAGAAACAACAATAAGATGTGGTAAGAGATGGCTTAAAGAACTAATTAACAAGCAAGCAGCTGTGGGGAAATAACGTGTTGTTTTATTCTACATGGAAGGGAGGGAGGGAGGGAAAACAGCCCCGAGATTGTACAAGAGCGCTTTAACGAGATTCAATTAACCTCTTTGCTGCCTGACCCTCCCCCCCCCCCCTGCCGGTTATTACACTAATAACTTTATGTCTAGGTGCTAAAATTTCATATTTTATTGCTGTACTGCTGCTACTGGTACGGAAACTCTAATTAAAACGTACATCCACACACTCGTTCAATGCAGGAAATGTGCACCAATAAAACACCTTTATAAATGCGTACAGCCACGGCGCAGATTCCAGCGCAGTAAATATGGTAAACAGTCCACAAACACAATACGATTAAACTTCATACTGCTCTACAACGAAGTTTGTTTGCTGTCCAAGTAGCAAGGAAAACAATATTAAACAATTGAAATGACAATGCCTGAAAGAGTTAATTGTACACAAAACATATGAGGGTCTAGGCAAGAACTAGAAGCAGGACTCAGTGTAATGTAAGAAACAGACTCAAAATTCTTAATGGTGTGCGCTTTTCTGTGTGCACATCACCCAGATGGCTTTATAAAACAGTCGAACAGAGAAAGGGGAAGTGGTTAGCTTCTAAAGAATATGCTAATGGAAGTTCCTTATTTAGGGAACCTAAAACAAAGAACAAAAGAGACAGAATGACAACAACACGAACATTTCACAGCCAGTGAACCCAGTTACCAGACGAAAACCAAGATAGGAATGAAGAATTGTGGAGAATTCAAGAGAAATTTCTTCAACTGGAAAAATGGCAGAGAAAATTCAGCAAATTTTATGTAATCGATATTACTTCCATTTACGTTTGAGGCGTTGCACTCATGTGACTTTCACTACTCAATTTTCTACAAAGCGGATGTTTAACGGTGTAAGTATTTCCGAATGACAAATTCAGTGCTAAACAGTTGTGTGTGTGCACGTGTGTCTGTGTGTGTGCACGTGTGTGTCAATTTAACGAATAAAAACCCCTAAGATCGAGAACATGCTGTAAAATGATAGGCAATATGTTCCAAAGGAGAGCCCGCTGATATGACCATTGAAGTTAAAGGGGGATATAAATGGCACGATAAAAAATAAATGACTATAAAAAAAATTTGTTATCGCTTCCGGTTTACGAGTTATACAAACCACTTTCCAGAGACTTCGCAGAAAATACCAGGTGAGTCAGCAGCGCCTTATTTTTTTGGAAGGTAGGCCACCCATCTAACGGCATGTGCGCCTTAGTCCAGTTTTGCGCTTACTAAAATGTATTGCCTGACGTTCTTAAAGAGAGGAATGCGCAAAATTGAGAGCAAGAGTGCTTTAAGGGACAGAACGTACTCCTCGCTAAAGTGCACCTTAAAAACATACGACTCGTTTACTGAGAGCGAATTCCGGTTTCCAGCCGATTTTACAAACTTTTTAGCAGAGTATACATAGCAACGTAATTCAGTAAACGCCTCGGAAAAAATGGACCTATCATATGAGTACACTAACAACGTCAGCTAAAAAGAAAATGGTGAATTCTTGTACTTAGAGCAGAGATTGGCTGCCAAAAATTAGGAAAAATTTAGACACGCCTCATCCATCATAGACCCGTACAGTCAAAACGGACATATTATTAAACAACAGTTTATTTGCATTTTTGCGTGGACTACGCCCCGTACATGTCAATTAATATGCATAACAGCTTTTGCCGTTTAAGTAATAATATTAAATCGCCCAGCAAATGATTAAAAACGTCTTAAAAGGCTAAATCAAGCACGCAAACTTGCGAGGTGGCAATGCCATAGCGCCAGGCATACAAGTCCTACTATTGGACGTGATACGTGCTTTCAGGAAGTCTCGAACTAGCTGAATAGAATTGTGACGGGTCCTCTGCGCTAAGCCCCAATGACACAGGTTTGAGTCTCAGCATTGTAAATATTTTTTTTTTTATGTTCATCAAAACTTGGAAACCAAATTCACAATAATCTAATTATGAAGTCCCTGAGGGTTTAGGACATTATAATTTAAATCGTTTTTGGTTGTCTGGATTTTTAATAGCACAATAATTCATTGTGTGCAAAATTGAGTTTAACTTTCATGTAACAATGTAATTTCTTGCTTTCTGTGTTCAAATGTGTATGAATGATCCTTATTTTAATTGCACCTACCTATAGGTGTGTTTAAACAACTACATAATTCTAGTTCACCAATAAAGAAACATCAAACAATGTCATAAAACATAAATAAAACAATAAAAATGAATATAATAACAGTTTTCAGAATAATAGTTTGTAAATTGTGAGGATTGCACGGTTAAAAAAAAATTAGTACATGCAGGTAATTCGAACCACCTTCACAGCAGACAGATTACTTCGGAGTCTTGCGCCCGTTCCAACTGAGCTACCTAGTAACGTGTGAGGTAAACATTCCGTTTAAGATGTAATATTGGCTGGTTCCAGTGAACATTTGCAGAAGTGCAAACGTCAGCTGTCTAATTACGAATATATTAAAAAGCGATGTGATAACATCTATATTAGTACTAATTTCATCGAGTGTTTAACATCCATGTTAAATACGCGGGTAGAACCTGGTAATGGGGTCGATGTTTTCATGTTGGACTATAAAATGCGGATTGCATAAAACTCGAGAATAAGGGGCAGCTGACTCACCTGGTGTAAGATATGCATTGTATTTGTAACGGAAATATCTTAAACATTAAATTTTGATAATAGTCTTGCCTATTTTTGAAAAATAACAAATAACTAACTATATTCCACGTAAATAGCAGCTAGGAATGAGAAGACTTTCTTGAAAAAGTTTCTTGACGTATTATCAAGAAGTACCTACCAATTGATATTTAATCGACATTTTGTATACATACTGTGTATTGTAATTATTGCCTAGAGAGTATCTGCATTTCACATTACCGAAACTACACACACCACTGGGGTGCATCTCTCGCGGAGATACTAAAGGTTTACTAACAGGGCATTTGAAGCCCCTGCAGCGTGCCGAACTAGGCAACCCATTATACTCTGCAATATCTGTCCGAAGCCGACTCCACGGCCTTCCCCGTTAATGTGCTCACAACGCAAGCACTGTCACTCCCAGCGTATGCGTCTGTTTACCTGCGTGACTGTCCCTGCACTGGCCTCCTCTAAGGTTTGTGACACGGATCATAACATTATGCAGGTAAAAGCCTCAATCTAATGAGTTTATACAGCGATGGTATAAAAAACAATTAAACAAGCGAACAACTCAACGAAAATGTTTTTAGAGAATACGAAATGATCTCTTACGTCATACAAAAGGTTATACATTCTAGTTTTAATTATGAGCTGCTTCATGTGATAACTTATTAAAAATCTGGTGTTGCACTCACATGACTTTCTCTACTCGTGTACAAACCATTCTTACAAACTCTTATTCCTATATCTTCTTCGTGTTAGTTGAGATAAACATTTGTACAAATTATCTTATTCCTTATTTCCTTGTAGGTACAAGGGGAATATTGGAATACAGTACGCTTTGTGCGATAGTCAAATCTGTTAAAGCTTTGAGATTCCGTTCTCTTTGCACACGTAATATATAAAAAAATGAACAACGATGTTTCATTTCACGAAAGTTTTAAGTTTTCCGAAACTGCCACAAATAACAAGAAATGTCAAGGAATGTGACATAAATTGTGTTTTAGCCAGATCTGCAACCTTTGTATAGTAAGATTTTGTATATCTCTTACGGTTTAGCAGTTATTCAAAAGTAAGCCAGAGTAAACAAGACTTCATGGGCTATAGCCAGAAAATTCAAAATATACCTTTTCATTTGTCATAAAAATATCTTAAAAATATGACATTTTAATCAAAATCGTTAGACCCATTTTCAAGAAAATCAAAATTTTCGAAAAATTTTCCATGTAAAGGGTAGTTTAGGGTGGGGATATTTTCTTCAAAATCTTTGTGTCTCATCTTTAAAACACATTAAACTTAAATACCAACTTTGGTTTTTAACTGACTTTTCGTATTTGAGTCATGCTGTCCACAGACTGACACACACACACACACACACACACACACACACACACACACACACACACACACACACACACACACACACACACACACACACACACACACATGGATATTTTTCTAAAAATGCTTTTCTTGGATTTAGGTGACTTCAAAACACATATTTCGGGTGGAATCTCGACATCGAATTTTTGGCTGGAATACAGTTCAACTTACTATAGGCAGTAGAGTAAGCAAAAGGGCATGTTTAGGATTTTACCTTAATAAAAATTATTCTATTTGCTCGTTATGAATGTATAACAGTAACATTATAATATGAATTTTTTATCTATAGTGAGGCGTGGCGTGAAAAATCACTAAAAACTTGCAGTTCTTAATTCATTATTAAATTCCCATTTATAAGGAATCTGTTATTCCGCTACACAAAGAGAAATATTTATAGGATCAATAACATGATAGAATGTTCTAGAATAAAAGAACTCAGTTCAAGGAACGGTTCACAAAGCAACATTAAGATGGAAAGAAAGAGATTGTTCCATTGAATAAATAGATTATATACAAAGCGCGCCCTGCAGCTAAATGTGCAATTACGCCTCGCATCCCCTATCCGTGCTTTTTAACAGAAACATCGAATAAGGCCTTTGTAATAAGCCGGGGGTATCTTCCGATTGTTTTCCAAGTACTAATAGATTGAAACGGGTGTATACAGATCGTGCTGCTGTCTGGTGGCAACTATTGCAGATGCTGAACGCAAGTAATTCTAGTTATCCTGAGGGAGTGGCAAATTTCGTCAATTGAAGTGCTGTATAATTTATTTCAAGTTTATTTTAAACAATACTACACAGAGGAAATTAAATCTGTTTAACAGTTTGATTCTTTATAGTGTTCATTTAAAAGCTATCGTCAAGTGGGAATGAACAATGGTGACCTTGTATTCAAATGTAGACCACGCTGAGACTTGGTGGCTCTGTTAACAGTGTTACCCCAACGGACATCACCAAGCCCACATGTTTTCATAACTATAGAATAAAGTGACTATAAAATAAAATATTTATATATTTAGGTACAGTATTTTACACTTTACGTCTATATTTAGCATTCCCATATTGTCTACTTTCTCCTTCAAATTTCAGAGATCCTGGGCACTGCACCTTTCAGCATAATTAGTGTTTTTTAAATTAATTACTTTAAATTTATTAACACTACAACCAACTTGTTTCACCCCCAAGGTATAGGCACAAGCTTATGCCCTCTAAAACTTTCTCTTACGTTTCAATCTAAAGTGAGGGAGTGGATGAGTGAGTGAGTGAGTGAGTGAGAGAGGAAATGAGGGTTGTGCTGGTGGTGATATAATTTTACTAGCGATATGTATCGCCTTTAATAAATTCCGGCGTTAACTCCACACTCTTAATGAAGGGCGTTTCAGTAGTTGGCGTGATATTTTCTAATTCCTGAGTCAATTTCTTCTTCAAGGTTTAACGACCCAAAGTAATAAATCACTGTGATTAAGTAAAAAGATCAACATTTTACCAAATTTTCATGTATTACTTTCTCTACTGGTAAGTAGGGGAACTATTGTATTCCACTCAAAATTTCACCGGAAATACATGTTTTGAGGCCCCCTGAATAAAAAAAAACATTTTTTAGAAAAAGGTCCGTGTGTGTCTGTGGACAGCATAACTCAAAAACGAAAAGTTGGTTAAAAGCCAAACTAGGTATTTAAGTTTAATGCCTTTCAAGGATGCGACACGAAGATTTTGAAGAAAATAGCCCCACACTAAACTACCCTTTACATGGAAGATTTTTCGAAAATTTTTATTTTCTTGAAAATGGCTGCAACGATTTTGATTAAAATGTTATAGGTTTCAGATATTTTTATGACAAATGAAATGTATATCTTGAATTTTCTGGCTATAGCCCCTGTAGTCGTATTTACTCTGGACGACTTTTGCATAACTGGTAAACCGTTAGAGATAGACCAAATTATACCATACAAAAAATCTGATGTGTTGCAGTCACATGACTTTCTCTACTCTTGTACTAACCATTCTTACAAACTCTTATTCCTATATCTTCGTGTTAGTTAAAATAAACATTTGTACAAATTATCTTATTGCTTATTTCCTTGTAGGTACAAGGGGAATATTGGCTTTGTGCGATAGTCAAATCTTTTAAAGCTTTGAGATTCCGTTTTCTTTGTACACGTAACATATAAAAAAATAAACAACGATGACCCATTTCACGAAAGTTCCAAGTTTTCCGAAACTCACACATAACAAGGTATATCTCCGAAATGGTTCACCCTACAAGAAAATTTATTGAGACATAAATTGTGTATTTTAGCAAGATCTACATTTTTTGTATAGTATAATTTGGTCTATCTCTAACGGTTTACCAGTTATGCAAAAGTCGTCCAGAGTAAATACGACTACAGGGGCTATAGCTAGAAAATTTAAGATATACATTTCATTTGTCATCAAAATATCTCAAACCTATAACATTTTATTCAAAATCGTTAGAGCCATTTTCAAGAAAATCAAAATTTTCGTAATATTTTGCATGTAAAGGGTAGTTTAGGGTGGGGCTATTTTCTTCAAGATCTTCGTATCACATCCTTGAAAGACATTAAACTTAAATACCAACTTTGGTTTTTAACCCACTTTTCGTTTTTGAGTTATGCTGTCCACAGACTGACACACAGACACTCACACGGACCTTTTTCTAAAAATGCTTTTTTTTTTTTTTTTTTGGATTCAGGGGGCTTCAAAACATATATTTCCGGTGAAATCTCGACATCAATACTTCCCCTGCTTACCAGTAGAGAAAGTAAAAAAAATCAAGATTTTAACTCGACTTTCCCTTAAAACTTAGATTCAGCTGACTATTGTATTGTCTTATGTAACCAACAGTTCAGTTGTAACTTTTGTATTTGACAGCCAATGAGGAACCAATTAGTTTTCTGACAAAGTGAAATTTCCGCCCTTTCATACTTTTGTGCACGGCACCGCAAATTGCTCTTTATGGAAAGCGTCAGAAGGCGGTAATTAGGTTAATCTGTGCAAATTAATTAAGTGTTCGTGCTCTGGGTTTCTCGTGTTCAATTACCTGTGGGTCTACACTGACACACTTTGACAGAAGTCGCACAGGTGGAAAATAAACCACTGCACACAGTTCCCAGTCGAATCGATATCAAACATCTCTTGCAACACTGCAGCTAACGTTGAACACCAGTGAACATTCTACTTTAATAAGAAAGAATATTCAATGTTAGGTTAGAAATAATTTTTGTCCTGAACTTGCAAAATGGAACACACACACACACTCGCTTCCCCCACACATGTTATTTTCACATCTGAGTAATTTTTTACTGACCCTCGTACAAGAGGAATACAATAGATTTCGGCAATATCCTTCATAAAATGATTTGCTGTGTTTATAAGTCCATTTCTACATCTTTTCTTTACGGTTTACAACTTACACAAAACTGGTTCAGAAAAAAGACAACTGTATTCACACTATTTACAGAAAATGTACGATACTGTGACTTTATGGCGCGCCGGTTGGCAGCGGCGCACATCAAAAGGATTCAAGGTCAGTCTGCGTCGCACCAATGTTTGTGAATATATGATTAACAACAATAGAGCACGGCGGAACAAAGCGTTTCGAGACTGTTCGCACGACTTATTTGGAAAAGCTACAAGAAAATGGCGAATTTCTAGAAAGATCCGTGCTACGCCATTCTCACCCATGAAAAGCTAGCAGTGCGTGAAGCAGTTTGTAAGACAGAGAGAGTAAAGAAAGACAGGATTACGAAAAACAGAACAGCTGTCAGTTGTAAGATCACGAAGAACTGTAAAACGGCGAAAGAGAATTGTGTTTTGTGCTTCAGTTTTAGAGAAAATAAAATAAAAGGACAGAAAAAGTAATTGCAATTTGTTGTCGCTTTGTCACAATATGCATTTTATTTGTCATGAAAATGATCTTAAACTTCTATATTATCACACTGACACCGAATAGTGAAATTCGCTAAGCAACGGAGATAGAGGCGACTTTGACTGGAAGCATCCGTTAGGTTGTTATTCTATGGCTCTTGATCTTGTTAGTTTGTGTAAAAAGAAACGATCACCATTGTGTTTGTCTTATTTTGTGTTATTGAAGTCGAAGTTTACCGTTGTAGAGGAAAGAAAATAATGAAGTGATAAAAAATAACTGAATTTTTCGCTACAGTATTTTAATAAACATTTTCAAGAGCCTGTACCCAATTAAATCATGTTTAGAAAAATATTCGCATACTTTTAAACAGCGTAACTCAAAAACGAAAAGTTGCTGAATGCAATACTAACTTTGGCATCTTCCAAAGATTCGACACGCAGATTTTCAATAAAATCTCCAAACTAAACTACACTTTGCAAGGAAATATTGCGAGTATTTATTACTTTGTCAAAAATAACTAACGACTTTCATTAAAATAACATGTATAAAGATATTGTGACAAATGTGAACCCCTGGGTACTTTCTGTCACTTTATTTCTCTTCTGAAACTGAATCACAAAACAAATTTCCCTATTTTATTGTTTACACAATTTATAATTCGACGTCATCTTGCAACTCACAGCTGTTCAGTCCTCTTACCTTGATACACTTTTCTGTTTTTCAGTTCTCTCCGTCTAACAAACTGTTGCCTTCAACCATCACACCCACCAAAACTGCTTCTCACAACAGTAACTCTAACGCGACGTATCAATGTCCCAAACTGTCAATGGTAATACATACAGTTCTCCCAACAGTGATTGTAAACACACACACGCGCACACACATCGTTCAACACCCGCGATTCCATAACAAAACAGCTACTACTCCTGTCCTCTCACCAACCCGCAAGTCTTTATAGACGAGAATAACGTGGCACGGATTTTTCTCGAAATTCACCTTTTAGCGAAGTTTTCACAAACAAGCCAGCAGCCGGAAATCTCCTGAATATTGTGGAAATTCCTTGTTATGTTGTGCTCATTGTTAGGTGTTTACTCGCCGCCCGCTAGTACGAGGTAGGTCGACCTTGAGCGTGTTTTGATATATACAAACATAGCACATTTTTAATGCTTATACTTTTTCGCAAGCTACCTTCAACAAAAACGTGTAGTGAATGTTTATCTCGATTAAAAGAAATGGATACATGAATAAGCTTTCGTATGAATTGTGTGTACGAGAGAGAACAGAAGGTCATATGATATTTTAGTTTTATTTTATATTCGATACACACAGGATATAAACGGAATATAGTATATATGTTTAATGCTGAAAAAACCACTGCCGCCTGCAACAAAATCGGTGGAATTACGACAGTTGACATGCTCCATATTTCTCTTTCAAAAACCGAGCGGAAATGTTTGTTATTTTAGGGGATATGTCAAATGAATATATACCAGTGAAATAGAGTTGATTGATTACCTGTAACTCCTGCAAAAAGCTATTTAATACTGATGCATTCGCTCATTATACCTGTAAGAATAGCTAGCCCAGGGGTGCTCAACAAGTGAGCATATGCTCGCTTCACCTGCACTTTATTTTCCCCACTCCACTGGCCAAGACAAGCAGAACCAGACCTGCTAGTCAAAGGCGGATGGCACGGAGTAGAGGAGGACGAATATTTCTGCTTTCGAGATGAAGACGATAAAGTTAAGTGGTTGATTTGTAAGACTGGTACTTGCAGATTTATACAATTTCCCTTGCTTACGTTCCGTGTTCACGATAAACGTTATTCTCCTGGAAAAATACAACGAACTTTTGAAGTTTCCATGCAGCGAGGCTACATACGAACTACAAAATATGAAACTACTTGCATTGCAGAATTCCACGACCGTAAAATATTCTGAAATGGCCTGAAATAAAAACATGAATAACACCTTCAATTTGGGAAAGTTTTAGTACTGGAAAATTCAGACAAATATCCATATCTGAAAAATTATCCACTCCATAAAAGAGTGCATTTGACATAAATTTTGTGTTTCACATTTCTGTGCCGTAAGATTTTGTCTATCTCTTACAGTGTTCCAGTTATGGGAAAGCCATAGGACATTTCCATAAAATTTAATATATAGATATATTTTATTTCTCGTCAAGATATCTTATCATATGGTATTTTAAAATAGCGCCATTTTAGAGAACATAAAAGTTTCTCGCTGCTTATATAGGGCCCGATACAAAGAGAACGTTCTGTAAAAGTCACCTACTCGAAACGGCCAAAACGAAACTTCTAGAGCTGGAAAACTGATCGCAATGGTCATTGTTGTGCGCGGACTATTGTTTTTAAGGGAGAGTAGGTATTAGATGCATCTAATCCTAGGTACTCAAGCGTGATACGCTAACTCTAGCGACGTAAATACCAGTGTTGGTAGTTAAAACCATTGGAGGTGAAAGCATTTCACAGTATTTCATGCACACTTGAGGGCTGCTTGATCGAATGGTTGTTCACCGCCTGAATGTCTACGGAAGTCATAACCAGTCCGTCAGAGTAAACGAGGTGTCCCCTACATAATAAAACCTCTACCTCCAGCTACAATCTATCATTTTTGTTGTCTGTGAACATGTAAATCTGTCATTTAAACCTGCGAAGCGAAAGAAGTGCATATTCCAACCAACGCGTATTTAAATGTCCAAAATCGGTTTATGTCTCCCCTGCTGCGGTTATTTGTGTAATCTACCGAAATGTGACAAGCTTTTTCCGAGCATCCCAATGCACTGTGCAGCCTTTGTTGTCCTCGATGAAGTTGCTGTAATGTTATATCAAAGCCTTATAAATCATAACCGCTACCGACCTCAGAAACAAAGGTCATAGAACAAAAGATGACATTTCCTAGATATTCGCATCTGCTCCACAAGTTCATGGTATTAGCTTAAGCCCTTTCCAAACTCTTCGACTTGTGTACCGAGAGCATACAAAGAACACTCTACAGAAAGATATTTTCCTTCTGGGTTACATCTAGGTTAAGTTGATTTTATTATCCACGCGGTAGCTTCAGAAAGAAACCTTGTTGACTTTATGCATGTCTCTTCAATAGAGACGCTCTGGTGGATGTCTAAAGGTACTTAATACAGAGGGCGCCGCGAAAAATCTGATGTGTTACACTCACATGACTTTCTCTACTCTTGTACTAACCATTCTTACAAACTCTTATTCCTATGTCTTCTTCGTGTTAGTTAAGATAAACATTTGTACAACTTATCTTATTCCTTATTTCCTTGTAGGTACAAAGGGAATGTTAGAATACAGTAGGCTTTGTGCGATAGTCAAATGTTTGAGATTCTGTTGTCTTTGCACACTTAACATATAAAAAAATGAACAACGATGATCCATTTCACGAAAGTTCTAAGTTTTCCGAAACTCACACACATAACAAGAAATATCTCCGAAATGATTCACCCTACAAGAAAATTTATTGAGACATAAATTGTGCATTTTAGCAAGATCTACATTTTTTGTATACTATAATTTGGTCTATCTCTAACGGTTTACCAGTTATGCAAAAGTCGTCCAGAGTAAATACGACTACAGGGGCTATATCCAGAAAATTCAAGATATACATTTCATTTGTCATAAAAATATCTCAAACATATGACATTTTAATCAAAATCGTTAGAGGCATTTTCAAGAGAATCAAAATTTTCGAAAAATTTTCCATGTAAAGGGTAGTTTAGGGTGGACCTATTTTCTTCAAAATCTTCGTGTGGCATGCTTGAAAGATATTAAACCTAAATACCAACTTTGGTTTTTAATCGACTTTTCGTTTTTGAGTTATGCTGTACACAGACTGACAGACTGACACAGAGACACAGACACGGACCTTTTTCTAAAAATGTTTTTTTTTCCCCTAATTCAGGGAGCCTCAAAATTTTAATTTCCGCTTCTTAAACGTAAATCTTTAACAAAAACTGTTAAGTCATTTTGGAAAAATAAAAAATAACTAATATAGTTTCATGTAAGGAGCGAAGATTTTGTTTCAAATCTTCGTGTCGCATTTGTGGAAGACGGTAAATGTAAATATTAAGTTTGGCATTTCTCCATTTATCGTTTATGTGGTTCAGACACGCACACACGCACACAGGCGCGTTTACCTTTTTCTAAAAATGTTTCGTTTATTAATGGACCTGAAAACGTGTATTTCCAGCTAATTGGGTTGAATACAGTAGCTCCTTAAATTACTACTGGTATGCAGTGGAGAAAATAATGCGTATCTTAGCACACAAACTATTTCGGAAATGGTTAATGCCACAAAAAGTTTTATTTGATGTAACGTGCGTGTTTTATCAAGATGCGCGTTCTTTATGCAGAAAGATTTTCTTACAGTTTAACAGTTATACAAAAATAATTCGTAATGAAAAGGACTTCACCATTTGAGGTGGGGGAACTTTCTTGAAAATCTTTGTCTCATACTTGGAAGGGTGTAAACTTAATTACCAAGTTTGGAATGTAACCGACCTTTAGTTTTAAAGTTATGCTATTCGCAGACAGACACCCTTACACATTTTTTTTAAAAAACTTATTACTTTCTCTACTAGATTTATTAGAGGAAGTATTGTATTTAACCCAAAAATTCGATGTCGAAATTTCACCTGAAATATACGTTTTGACAGCATAACTCAAAAACGAAAAGTCGGTTAAAAACCGTGGTTAAAAACCACGAAGATTTTGAAGAAAATAGCCCCACCCTAAACTTTCGAAAAGTTTTATTTTCTTGAAAATGGTTCTAACGACTTTGAAAAAATGCCATATATTTGAGATATTTGTATGACAAATGAAATGTATATCTTCAATTTTCTAGCGATAGCCCATGAAATCCTATTTACTCAGGAAGACTTTTGCATAACTGGTAAACCATAAGAGATAGACAAAATCTTACTGTACAAAAAATGTAGATCTTGCTAAAACACATAATTTGTGTCTCAATAATTTTTTGTAGAGTGAACCGTTTCGGAGATATTCCTTGTTATGTGTGTCAGATTCGGAAAACTTAAAACTTTCGTGAAATGGAGCATCGTTGTTGATTTTTTATATGCTAAGCGAGCAAAGAGAACGGAATCTCAAAGCTTTAAAAGATTTGACTATCGCAGAAAGCCTACTGTATTCTAATATTCCTCTTGCACCTACAAGGAAATAAGCAATAAGATAATTTGCACAAATCTTTATCTTAACGCGAAGAAGATATAGGAATAAGAGTTTGTAAGAATGGTTAGTACAAGAGTAGAGAAAGTCATGTGAGTGTAACACATCAGATTTTATTTAGAAAGATGCGTCAATTCAGTTTCTACATTGGGGGTGGGTGTGCCTGAACCGGTTTCCTAACCCTTATGTAAACTCTTGTAATATAGCCAAAAGAAATGAATTTTTTTATTTCTTAAATGTGAATTATTTGTATTATAAACACAGCTGTCTCAATGTTTGTTTGCTTAGAATAATTATAATCAGTAGCCTAATTATTTCTCGTAATTAGGAGAATAATTGACAACCGTGTATTCCTGAGACCTCAAAACATGTATTTTTGGTATCGAATTTTTGGGTAAGTTGTACATAAGAGATTTTTTAACCGATTAGGTCATATTGGGCAATGAGTGAAATGATGTACTTAGAGTCCATAGATTTTACAGTTATCCAACATTTATCTTTCAGGATAAGGGAAAATCCCGGGAAAAATCTGATGCAAGTAACTCACCCGTACAGAGATTCGAACTAGGGACCTCTTGTATGTGAGTCAGACACACACATAGGTGGGTACAAGCGACATTGTTAATTGAATTTTATGTCTCTTCCACGTAAACCGTCAATCTAAGACAATATCTATGTCATTTTCATTAGTTTAAAATCGTATAAATTTCTGTGTAATTTATAGTTCAATCAGAGATGTGAGGTTATGAATGTTGTCTCTAAATTTAAAGGTTTTGTATTCAATCACGAAATTCAATCCAGTAGCGCAGAAGATTTTAATTAAATTCATTTTGTCTGCAGTATCGAGTTGCGCGTCACATCGGGACAGAAGGGAAGCGATGATGTATGTATGCGCGTGCAATATTTACCCAACGTTAAACAAAATCTGGTCACAGTTCTGCAGCAGAGATACCAGCCAACACAGAGCACAGCATTTCACGCTATATTTCCTAATTTAACAGCTTGCAGTCGTAACCAGGGCAATCCTACTTCTCTTTTCCCTTCTGAAGTAAAACAGGTACACACAGTTCCATTATACCTTGGTAAAATTCAGTGTTAACCAATCTGTATGTCTCTCTTTACACCACGAAAATACCTTCTATGCAAAAATTGTTTCATATGCAAAAACAAAAGCACATTAAACAAAGCTGCACAATGGAATTCTATAAAAATCTGATGTGTTGCACTCACATGACTTTCTCTACTCTTGTACTAACCATTCTTACAAACTCTTATTCCTATATCTTCTTCGTGTTAGTTAAGATAAACATTTGTACAACTTCTCTTATTGCTTATTTCCTTGTAGGTGCTAGTTTTGCGAAACTCACACACATAACAAGGAATATCTCCGAAATGGTTCACCCTACAAGAAAATTTATTGGGACATAAATTGTGTATTTTACCAAGATCTACATTTTTTGTATAGTATGGTTTGGCCTATCTCTTACGGTTTACCAGCTATGCAAAAGTCGTCCAGAGTAAATACGACTACAGGGGCTATAGCCAAAAAACTCAAGATATACATTTCATTTGTCATAAAAATATCTCAAACATATGACATTTTAACCAAAATCGTTCGAGCCATTTTCAAGAAAATCAAAATTTTCGAAAAATTTTCCATGTAAAGAGTAGTTTAGGGTGGGGCTATTTTCTTCAAAATCTTCGTGTCGCAAAGACATTAAACTTAAATAACAACGTTGGTTTTTAACCGACTTTTCGTTTTTGAGTTATGCTGTCCACAGCCTGACAGACACACAAACATGGACCTTTTTCTAAAAATTCTTTTTTTTGGATTCAGGAGCCTCAGAACTTATATTTCCGGTGAAATCTCGACATCGAATTTTTGGGTGGAATACAATATTTCCCCTACTTATCAGTAGAGAAAGTAAAAACTGTGTGGTTAAAGTTTGGTAGAGAATTAAGTGATAGAAAAATAACAGGACCACAGTGGGAAACCACTGCAAACAGCCTCCCAAGTATTGCCAGGAAAACCAAAACTTTTCAGGGTTGAGAGGAAATGCCCAATCCCTACGTCAAGACCTGGAGATCGACCCCAGTACCCTGGAGATAAAACAGAGACCTTGGAAATGGACGGATAAATAGGCGAAGACTGCGTGAGAAATATGGATTTTGAATTGGAAAATGGAATATAAAAACATTAGCTGGAGAAGATGACAGAGGAAATGAAGGCGCCAAGCAAGACATTGTGAAGGAAGTCAAGAGATAACCTGGGGAGAAGGGATTAAAAGGGTGGTGACTAATAAAGGAAAGATTTGGGTGCAGTTCAAAGACTAGGATTGAGTTTAGGAAATGGATTCGAGGTAAATTCTTGACGTCACGATTGTGGAACAATGGGCAAGTTGAAGAAGAAGAAGAAGAAGAAGTTTGATTCTCTCAAATCCATGAATTGTTCATAGACTTTTCGTAGGTATTTCTTGATTTTTGTGGCAATAAGTTATCAGTCAGTTATATACCTCTGCTGAAATTTCCAGTAGTGGAAGTTGCATCTCACTGTACTCGTAGAATACTTTAATGAAGTTGTGCTGCAGCTGCCAGAAGTATAATAACTACATTTTGGCGTACTCGAGCGTAAGGTCGAGCTGATAAGTCCGTACCATACTATCATAACCTCACTTCTGCCACACGGATGAAGAAGGGATTGTGTATAGTCGCTATGTTCATCAACAGTAATCTGCAAGCTGCGCTGTGATTAACACTGGTTGAGCGATAACTTTGATGACCTTTAAATGAACGTGGTATCGAACGGTTCTCTATAATGTAAATGGGCGTGGTGGAAGGAACAGTTAGTTGCCCCTACAAAGGGCTTTTTTCCCCGCTTGGTGGAACACGCAAACCGCGAAACCATTCAACAAAGTACATTCATCATGAATGACTGAAAAGACCTCGTGACTCCACAAAGTAGAACCTTCACCACTTTCAGAAGTTTCCACATTTATCCCCCGTCTTAGTCCCAAAGGATAAAGTGCAACTTGGCGTGTTGCTATGCCCAAAGCACTAGACTAGAGGCTCGTGCTAATTTATTAGCACACGAAGACTGATATTCCCATAGCGGAAGGTTAAACGGCGTATTTCAGGAAACATAACCTCCAAAGTTGATTTTCGCCTCATCTTAAAAATACTGCCTCAGGCTGCTGGGTTTTAATACTTCCGTAATATAGTTCCATAACTTCTTGTTTTACCTGCGTTGAATAAACCACTCAAGTTATTGTTATAATATAGAATACAACTAATGTAATACAGCGCAATAATACCCTTTATGCCTTATAATCAATTGCACAGCATTCTTTTTCTGAATATCGTGTAGCATTTGTCTGTTACCTCAGCGCCATCTTGGCGTGCAAAATGGAAACAAGAACAAATACAAGTGGTTTTCTTTAACATCTGCGAGAAAAGCGCTCAATAAACAGTGAAAAGGTTGTTACATCGAATATATTGAATAAGATTTCTGTGAAATATTTCACAGTGGCTATAAACGATCTGGTGAACAATGGCTCGTACTATTCTGTAAAAGAGCACATTCCAAAAATGCGATATCTTCACTGAGTATTCTTTCTTACAATGTGATATATTTAATTACTGCAAAAACAATGACTCTCAGATGTTCAAAAATCTGATGTGTTGCACTCACATGACTTTCTCTACTCTTGAACTAACCATTCTAACAAACTCTTATTCCTATATCTTCTTCGTGTTAGTTAAGATAAACATTGGTACAAATTATCTTATTGCTTATTTCCTTGTAGGTACAAGGGGAATATTGGAATACAGTAGGCTTTGTGCGACAGTCAAATCTTTTAAAGATTTCAAATTCCGCTCTCCTTGCACGGCTAAAATGTAAAAAAATGAATAACGATTTTTCATTTGACGAAAGTTTTAAATATTCCAAAACTGAAGGAATAACAAGGAATATCTCCGAAATAGTTCACTCTACAAAGAAACGTGTGTTTAGCGAGATGTAGCTACATTTTTGTATAGTAAGATTCACTCTACCTGTGACGATTTAGCAGTTATACAAAACTCATCCAGAGAAACAGGACTACATACGCTATAACCAGAAAATTCAAGATATACATTTCATTTGCCATAAAACATCTGAAACATAGGGCATTTTAATTAAAATCGTTAGAGGCATTTTTGAGAAAATCACTTTTTAAAACATTTCACACGAAGGGGAGCTTGGGGTGAGAGAAACTTCTTGTAAATTTTTGCGTGGTATTTTCGAAAGGTGCTGAACTGGATTATGAAGTTTAGTATAGACGAAGCGGCGTCTGGACGGGTTTTCTAGGGGTTCTTCAGTTTCCCCCGCCAATCAGTCCACTAATTGCTCCATTATCTCCTTCTTGATCATCTATTTCCCCTGTATTTCATATCATAATCTCGGTAATGAATTTTTGGCCATAAGGAGCACTGGAAATATTTCCTTTATGACAAACAGGAACGCCGTCGCTCCAGCAAGATATTATTTACTTTTTCTCTGCCCTTTATTCTTATAAGAGGGGACCGCCTCCGTAGCGCAGTTGGCAGCGCGCTTGCCGCTGGCTCCGAGGACCTGGGTTCGATCCCTGGTGCCAGCCTGGGGCTTTTTCCTCCGCTGCGAGGTCTGGCACGGTGTGCACTCAGCCTCGTCAGGTCCCGGGGAAACCAATTGAGGAGCTACTTCATGGAGAAGGTCGAGAAGGCCACATAACTGACCCGGAGGGATCGGGGCGCTTACCACCTCCCACCCTCCAGCACTGCACCCCACCAATGAGCCTTGTGGTGGGGGACGCAGCGGTTGAGCGGCAAGCCTTGGGCTGTTGCGCTGGGGTTTAGTTATTGTCATATCAGGACTATACCACATTTAAAACAATTCAGTTCATTATATTTGATGCACAATTTTAACTCACGCAAACCTAAACAAAGGATTTTTAACAAGTACATTAAATTTTCAGACGTAGTTTCATAGTTCTGTGGAAAAGCGATATAACAGTTTCACTTTAAGTATAAACGTAGTTGAGTAGTCTTATTCCTGGAAGGGAAATGTGGACTTTTTATGAAGTTGAGAATAGCGCTCTTATTGAGCGATGCATAACTGAACCATCTGTTCAATAATTCAACACTTTATTCAAGGTTTATATTCCAGCTCTACTGCTCGACTGACGTCACATGAGCCTCTCTACCCATTGTCGTTTACTACTTTCTCTACTGCATATACTAAGCAGGGGAAGCACTGTACCCCACCCAAAAATTCGATGTCTGTCAGTCTGTGGACATAACTCAAAAACAAAACGTCGGTTAAAAACTAAAGTTCGTATTTAACTTCAAGGATGCGACACGAAGAAAATTCCTCAATCCAGAACTACCCTTTACATGGAACATTTTTCAAAAATTTTTATTTTCTTGAAAATGGCTCTAACGATTTTGATTAAAATGTCATATGTTTGAGATATTTTTATGACAAATGAAATGTATATCTTGAATTTTCTGGATATAGCCTATGTAATCGTGGATGACTTCTGCATAAGTGGTAAACCGTTAGAGATAGACCAAATCTTACTATACAAAGATTTTGTTTTTGCTAAAATACAATTTATGTCCGAATAAACTTTTGTATAGTGAACATTTTCAAAATATTCCTTGTAATTTGTGTGAGTTTTGGAAAACAAACTTTGGTCAAATAGAACATCTTTATTAATTTGTGCAAAGAGAACGGAATCTCAAAGCTTTAAAAGATTTGACTATCGCTCAGAACCTAGTGTATTCTAATATTCCCCTTGTACCTACAAGGAAATAAGCAATAATTTGTACAAATGTTTATCTCAACTAACAAGAAGAAGATATAGGAATAAGAGTTTTTAAGGAATAGTTTATGGAAGAGTGAGTAGAGAAACTCAAGTGAATGGATCACATCAGATTTTTCTCAGATTGATTTATCTCAGTTTATAAATCGCTTGTTTCTTTTCGTATACAAGTTTTTCTATTGAGAGAGAGTAGAGTGAGTAAGTAAGAACAATAAAAACTTGGTAACGACCTGTGTTTTACGAGAGAACATTTGAAAGTACTTACTGGGAGTTGTTCGCTCAGTGCCTTTTCTTTAGGATATCTGCAAGTCATTCCCAGTTCCGTGGCAAAGTTCTAAGTAAAAGCGACGTTTAAAGAAGACGTACAACTTGGAGGGGAAGGAGGTTGACGTTCTGCTTGGTCATCCATTACCTTTGGCAGCACCAATTACTGATGGAACAAATCGCTAACCCCTCACATATATCACTCTCTCTCTCTCTGGCCGTCCTCGAGTCTGGGTACCTTCGGTGTTTACGGCTTCAATACTACATCAACCCTTACTGCCACCGTTGTCAGCGTATTTCATCTGTTAATTGTGATTTTGACTTCATTAATTTGAATTTACTGCTAGTTTATAAACACAGGAAAACTGACTGATGATGTGTACTCCAAAATTAAATGCCTAAAAATTCGATATCGAGATATCACCGGAAATATATGTTTTGAAACCCCCTAAATCCAAAAAGGTATTTTTATTTAGAAAAAGGTCCGTGTCTGTGTGTGTGTGCGTGTCTGTGTGTGCGTGTCTGTGTGTGTGTGTGTGTGTGTGTGTGTGTGTGTGTGTGTGTGTGTGTGTGTGTCTGTGGACAGCATAACTCAAAAACGAAAAGTGAGTTAAAAACCAAATTTGGTATTTAAGTTAATGTCTTAGAAGGATGCGACTTGAAGATTTTGAAGAAAATATCCCCACCCTAAACTATCCTTTACATGGAAAATTTTTCGAAAAGTTTTATTTTCTTGAAAATGGCTCTAACGATTTTGATTAAAATGTCATATGTTTGAGATATTTGTATGACAAATGAAATGTATATCATGAATTTTCTGGCTATAGCCCCTGTAGTCGTATTTACTCTGGACGACTTTTGAATAACTCTTAAACCGTAAGAGATAGACAAAATCTTACTGTACAAGAAATGTAGATCTTGCTAAAATACACAATTTATGTCTCGATAAATGTTCTTGTAGAGTGAACCATTTCGGAGATATTCCTTGTTATGTGTTTGAGTTTCGGAAAACTTAGAACTTTCGTGAAATGGATCATCGTTGTTCATTTTTTTATATGTTAAGTGTGCAAAGACAACAGAATCTCAAACATTTGACTATCGCACAAAGCCTACTGTATTCTAACATTCCCCTTGTACCTACAAGGAACTAAGCAATAAGATAATTTGTACAAATGTTTATCTCAACTAACACGAAGATATAGGAATAAGAGTTTGTAAGAATGGTTAGTACAAGAGTTTGTTAAACAGAACTCCAAGCCAGTGTTTCAAATGAAATCTTGGTATTTAATTTTAAATTGCAGTGCATTACTACCTCTAATTCCACAGTATACAGTCGACAAAGTAAAAATGGCGCTATGGTTACTTAGTTCTTTTTAAGTCCGACAGGTTGAACTAAAATGTTAGGTTATGTTTCACGACCATCTGCGCAGGACATAAAACGGATAGTAAATGTTCCGCTGCACTGGGAACAATAGCTTGATGTTTTGGACAGATACTGTGGAATAGAATGGGTGGCCTAGCTGGGCACTCTGCAGGGGTATTTACGTAATCACATCCTCGTATCTCCCTCTAAAGATACATCCAAATGGAACAGAGAGTGCATATAAGTCCAGTAATTGGACTACTCTATTGAGAATACGCACTAATCAGGAACTAATAATTATAATACATTGTACTTTTAATTATCAAAGATTGCTCACTCTGGAATCATGCAATATTTCCAGCCCTGGTCCCTTAATTCAGTCGGTAGAGCGCCTTCTAGGAATTTAGTTTTTAGATATTCTTTGGAATCTTCATTCATGTCCTCCCAACATTCCTTTAAAATGTTGGCAGCCTGAAGTAGTTTATGTTCTGTTTGTTGACTTGCTATTGTGAACCAAAAGAGCATCAAATTTCGACCATTTATCCAATATCACTTGTTACCGAGAATCCATTTAAACTTACTATTGGGTATTACAATTTTACCCTATAGAACCTAGATAATAAAATTGGAATTAATTTTTAATGCTGCTACAATTTTAGGAATTTCTTCAGTATCAATTTTCACAAAAATTACATCGTTTTCTTTTATGATGACGGCGAATCCCTCTAATTTCATGCCACTGATTCTATTTTTAAAGCTCTGAAAATCAACATTTTTTTCATCTTCGAGTCATTTACGAAATGCTATGGATTTTCAGTAAGTTTAGCAGTTGTTCTGGGTGCTACAAACCGCTTCTATCATTTCGCGTAGCAGTAAAATCCTTCACTGTATGCTGTTCAGAAAAATGTTTAATGCATACCACATCCCTGTGATTAGCACGTACACACTGCTCTGTCCTGTGTGGATCCTTTGGAAACGAAAACACTGCAACATACTTTTCTACACTTGTTTCATAGAGGTACAACCCGGCACACAACACGGCCTAGGCATTTTGTATTGAAAACTACACCACTTTGTAATTTAATTTTTCGCTCATTTAATTGTTTACTGACACGTTGTAAGGCACAAGCAACTTCTTAGCGTTCCAACCACGTACTGCTGTGTTGCATTCCCGTAATAAACAAATAGGTGATAAACATAAGTCTCCCGTGATGTCATTAACGTAAACTCTTTCCGTATACAGGCCTGTTAGATAAAGATGGCCTTGATACACGCCGCACCCATTGTTGTTAGTCATTGTAGCGCGAGGTAGCGTAACCTTAGGCGCATATCTTTGCTTGTCGGCCCGGTATGTGGTGTAAAGTAGCTTAGCCCGACCGTCCTTTGTTGTACGCCGTGCCCGACGTCACAATACTATAACAACAAGTCGGCCTAGCTACAGATTCTGCAACTCGCTCCACCCTCGCTGAGCTACAGTTAACCACCCTCCAAAACTCGCCTCTTCAGTCCACAAAATAAATTTCACTACGCTAAGAGCTTACGCTCATAAATCTAAGACAACTTGACCTCGAATAAAGTTTTCTAAATAAACCAATCCCTGCCGCAAGTTTGGCAGCACTGCAGGTGATATGATTGCACCCCACTGCGAGTTCTTCTATGTGCAAAATGTTCCCAACACGATCTAATGAGTTCTTGGCACTGTCAGTAAGTTCAGGTTCATTTACTGCGGCATCAGAAATAAATTTCTTCGTATTTTCTCTACTACTTAACCCAAAAGTGTAATACCAATGTTTCACCGGAAATACACGTTTTGAAGATCCCTCAACTAAAAATACATTCTCTACTCTTGTAGTAACCATTCATACAAACTCTTATTCCTTTATCTTCTTCGTGTTAGTTAAGATAAACATTTGCAGAAATTATCTTATCACTTGTTTCCTTGCAGGTAAAAGGGGGATGTGGGAATACAGTAGGCTTTGTGCGATAGTCAAATGTTTTAAGGCTAGTCGCTATATAAAGGCTTTGAAATTCCGTTCTCTTTGCACGGCCACGAAATAAAAAAGTGAATTTCGACCTTCCATTTGAGAGTATTGCAAAACTCACACAAATAACAAAGAATATCTACGAAATGGTTGACTCCACGAAAAATGCTTTTGGACATAAATTGTGTTTTAACGAGATATACATTTTTTGTTTAGTAAGATTTTGTCTATCTGTTACGGTTTATCAGTTATTCAAAAGTCTTCAAGAGGAAACAGGACTACGTAGGCTATAGCCAGAAAATCCAAAATATACATTAGAGCTATTTTTTATAAAAATCAAAATTTTCCATGTAAAGGGTAGTTTAGGGTGGGTAATTTTCTTCAAAATCTTCGTGTCGCATCCTTGAAAGGTATTAAACTTAAATGCCAATTTTGGTTTTTAACCGACTTTTTGTTTTTGGGTTATGCTGTTCGCAGGCACATAGACACACACGAAAGTTTTTCTAAAACTGCCTTTTTGGGATTCAGGGGACCTCAAACGTATTTCCCGTAAATTCTCGACATAGAAATTTTGTGTTAAATGCAATTTTTCGCATACCTACTGCATGTAGTACCAGTGTCTACGTAAACCTTATGAATCGTAAGTTCTGTGGTGAACTTGTGGCATGAATAATAAAGAAAATAGAATCAGCGGACCCTTGAATATTGAAGTGCAGGATCTGGTAACATTAATGAAGAGGAACAGCTTCTGCAGAAGGACTTGCACGTCGATATTCCACCTCTCTAAGGTTAAGACGTCTACGGATTAGACGCCATTAATGAAAGACGTATTTCATTTTTTTATGGTAACCTATCTTCTAAAGACTCGAGAGAAAGCTTACTGCTCTTCTTGCACAAAAGATGAAAAACGAAAAGAAACAATTAAACCGAGGAGAAATTTTTGTTTTTGCAGTCTATTTTCTTTCCTCGGGATTTCTTGCACTTGTTACTTGGTTCATTTTTTTCTCCCAAAATTACGACCACTACCCCGTCATTATTCCTTTCTCTCCACTGCTATTATTCATTCCTCCACCGCTTAGCTAAAGTAGACGATGAATTATATTTTATCTTAAAATTTCTTGAGAATACATATATTTGCGTGCAGAAAATTTCAGGACATTCTGGTTGTAATTCTCGTGGAATTTCCATGAGCACAAAGAACCATTTATGTATACACCTTAGTTATATTTTGTTGTCTCAGTATATCTGGAACAATTTAAAAATTATTTTGTTGTTTAACGACGCTGTCAATATAATTAAATACAATTAATTAAATATAACCAACTCAATGAAAATAATAAACTCCAAAGAAAAACGCACTCTGTAACACTACTGTTTTTGCCTGCACTCACTTGTTCAGTGTGACGTCATTGTCATGTCCTACTCCATTCCTAACAGCGCCATGCGCCGGCAAGAGTGACAACTAGTCAAGTTCAAAAGAAGGTTTAACTTAACATTTGAATATTAATTTCTGGCTAAACTCCTAGACTTGCGAATTGTAGGGAATAAATTCGTTGGTGGAAGATTGCTGCGGATGTTAGAGTAATAAACATAAAGATTTGATCTGTTTTGTACGAATGAAAACGGTAGAATAAATATACTAATTGTGTATGGAAATGAATAATAAGAAACTCTCTGAAAGCGGAAAGAGACAGTTCCAGAAGCTAAGTTCTGAATTTCAAGAATGCCAATGTACCATTAGAAGAAACTCAGAACTAAAAATGTATCGTATTTTGCTAATTACAAGATTATCTAACAAACTTCACACTGACTTAATTGAATAAATCTCGTAGAGAACAAAAGGCCTTTGTTTCGATTTCAGCGAACAAAAACAAAAGAAGGGAAGTCTCCGCAATGTGAAAATAGATTCCCAGGAGCGTGAACAAAGAAACACAAACACAGAGAACCAAGCTGAAGGGGGGAGGGGAAGCATATTAAAAGAAGAACAAAGCTATAATTTCTCGGAAAGATATTTTGCTGTATATCACCAAATTTGCTCCTAGTTTTGTGAGCATTTTATAACAAGCACGAGAGGTAGTTGAAAGTTTAAGTACATAGTTAAGCTTTCTGAGCACAATAATAATTAGTTTTATAATGTACATTTGGTGATATTTTCCACAACTGCTTAAATAACTATTGCTTTAGGGAACCCCAAAATGTATATTTGCTGTGAAATCCCGTAATCGAATGTAAGCAAGGAGCTCGTAAACTTGGGTGTTAAGTACATTTGAATAAACCACATTTCCGTGTGTTTATTTGCAGGCACTTCCGGTGACAGCGCACGTACTGAATGTGTTTGCAGAGTTATAAATACGACTACGAGAGGCAAATGACGAGAATCCGTGCTACGACAATTTTATGTGCAGCCATGTTAGTTATCCTTCCCTATCTCGTAATGAGCAGAGCGGCTTGCTTTGGTACAGAGATGCTATCTTAATGCAATTATAAGGCGCTTTCTTCAGACTCATTTCTACATCAGAGATTACGATGGAATTTCGCTGAACACGGGGCTTCTTTCACAGTTGCATAGACGCCTCTCTCAGTTTACTGGAACTAAAGATGTTTTTAAGCTCTAAGTTAAAATTGCAGATCTCCACGTTAGCAGATATAGAATATTACAGCTGACAAGCGCTTTCAAATATCCTCCCATACTTCTATTCGGTTTAATTTCACAAATTCCCTGCACCGCGACACTCTTTTTACTTTCCCTACTGGTAAGTAGGGGAAGTATTGTATTCCACCCAAAAATTCTATGTCGAGATTTCACCGGAAATATATGTTTTGAGGCCCCCTGAATCCAACAAAAAAAAAGCATTTTTAATAAAAGGTCCGTGTGTGTGTCTGTGTGTCAGTCTGTGGACAGCATAACTCAAAAACGAAAAGTCGGTTAGAAACCAAACTTGGTATTTAAGTTTAATGTCTTTCAAGGATGTGACACGAAGATTTTGAAGAAAATAGTCCCATCCTAAACTACCCTTTACATGGAAAATTTTTCGAAAATTTCGATTTTCTTGAAAATGGCTCTAACGATTTTGATTAAAATGTCATATGTTTGAGATATTTTTATGACAAATGAAATGTATATCTTGAATTTTCTGGCTATAGCCCCTGTAGTCGTATTTACTCTGGACGAATTTTGCATAACTGGTAAACCGTTAGAGATAGACCAAATCATACTATACAAAAAATATAGATCTTGCTAAAATACACAATTTATATCTCAATAAATTTTCTTGTAGGGTGAACCATTTCGGAGATATTCCTTGTTATGTGTGTGAGTTTCGGTAAACTTGGGACTTTCGTGAAATGGGTCATCGTTGTTCATTTTTTTATATGTTACGTGTGCAAAGAGATAATGTGTACAAATGTTTATTTTAACTAACACAAAGAAGATATAGGAATAAGAGTTTGTAGGAATGGTTAGTACAAGAGTAGAGAAAGTCATGTGAGTGCAATACATCAGATTGTTTGTAAAACAAAGCAATGTATTTGAAGCGTATTACATGTTTAACCAATCCCGATAGCGCGAACACCATATGGTTGATTAAAATACAGTAGCTATAGCTGAAAAACAGTACAAATATTTGTAATAAAACTGTACCTCGTTAACTCGTGACAGTCGAGAAGTCAAATGTGGTTAACTCACCTGCAAAGAAGGAAAAAGATCATATTTAGAAACATAATAAAATAGCTACATTAATGAACTGCAATAAATAAGACACTAGCAAAGAATATCCGAATTAATCCTCTTATAGCAAAATTAAAAATGTGACTAAATTATAAGGTTAGATACAGAGCAATTTTGCTATCTTATCAGCACTAGTAACCTACATATTTAAGAATATGTATCACTGGTTTCATTAAAATAGAGAACAAAAAATATTTTTTAGACACTTGATAGTAAAAGTCGGACTTTTAGCAGTTCACGACAGTGTCAAAAGTATAAAATTCTACCACTCGGGACTCAAAAGATTTTTAACACTCCAATAATGCCAACTTTGGTTTCTTATCCAAAAAGTCAAGAAACTAATACATTTCATATAACAGATTCTGGACTGGTGCAAGATAAAAAACATGTTTTTCCACTGCCTTCTTTGTGTAGAATGTTGTGGTTTTGTAAAAGTCATCATGTTGTTAACACTGATGCTAAAAAAGGCAACAACTGAACAGCGCAGCCCAATGACTATCATGCCCATAAAAACGGTAAAACAATGTATATTTGCATATAATATACATATAAATATTCAACATTTTATTGGGATTTCCTACCGCCGGGATACTCGTCCGGGTTGCACTTAGACCCATGAGGTCCCTGAGGAGCTCTAAAAGGTCGAACCCGGGCCGCCTAGGTGGTAGGCGAATGGTCTAACCGTTCGTCCAGGAATGCTTAGCTATTGGAACAAAATAGATGAAATTTAAGCTACATTACATTGCACCTATGATATAAGTTTAAGAAAGTTAGCATTATTAGTTCAGAATTTCAGAGTTTTAGTGGTAAATATCCTTTAGTTATTGTGATTCTGTCTAATTATATCGTATTATCAATTAAGACAAAATTTAAAAACATTATGTTTTGTCTATCGATACAAATATATTTACATATATGGGATTCTGATTAACCTTTAAAATTGAAAGACGGTTTTATTGGCTCCGAAGTTGTCAGACATGGTCAACAAGAGCAAAAGAAAACAATAAAATCTAAATAACCAACGGAAAACGCAATGCAGAGTCCTAGTTGTGTCTCTGAAAGATGAAATCTCTACTGCAACATAATTGGCCACAAGATTAATAGGGAAACGGGGACGCCATCTGGTGAGACCGCAAGTCAACAGATGGACATACATGGGAACCACCGATATACAAGGAAGACCAAGATGCAGATGGGCATCCCTTGCGGACTTTCAAACGTATCCTACACCAAGAAACCAACGTACTAACAATCCAAGAAGCATTGTTAAGAAGAGCTCTTCCAGGTGGGTGCACATTAAGAGATACCATAACCCCACAATATACGATATTGCAAAAGGCGAGCCGAAACACTACAAACATGCGAGAATCAAAAGTTTATAGTACAGCCACGGCTCGCCAACTCTGTGCGCCCATCCACTCTGGCCCTAGGTTACAATAAACTACAGCAGAGTTCACCGCCATTGGCAACCTGGAACGCCATAAGTTGCACGCTACCGTACAGCAAAACTGCGGAAAGTGTAGAAATGGTAAAATAGTGTACGTGGTGTAAATAGTGCAGTGTGTATGTGTGTGTGTGTGTCTGTCAGTCTGTGGACAGCACCTTTACATGGAACATTTTTCGAAAATTCTGATTTTCTTGATTCCAGTTCACTGGATATTTCTAGTGCTGTCGTCATCGGTTGAAGACCTGGCACCCGGTGGTATATGTTTGATGGTCACAGTGCTAACAGACTGGGGCCATATATGGGCCCTTTACCTAACATATTTTCTAGAGGGCACTCCCCTATATTGTAATGGCTTTTGCCATGTCCCTTTTCCCAGATAAAAACTTTTCCCACTAGTTGGCTGTTCCATTTTAGACGCGAGTTAGCGAACCCGGTGCAAAGCAGAGGAACATAAATTGCTAATAGTCACTGGAGGAAAAAGGATAGCGATAGTAACCAAACTGTTAGTGTGGAACCAGAAAACTGATGCGGCGATGTTGTAATTGATCGAGGCCAGGCAATTATGTAATTACAAGCCGAACGGCGTGGATATCATAGGATACCTGGTTCTTCCTCGTGCTAGTGGAATGTATTGATCCGGAGTCCCCACATCTGTTCTTGCCTCTGAAACTTGTCAGTGCCAACTTGGCTCGTTCTAAATTCCCTCTTTTGTACGCCCACGGTAGCGTCGGTCGGCGATTGTTTGACTTTCCCCAAGTATGGCGAAAACTCCTAATGGTAGAAGCACTTTGTCAACATCAATAACCAAGGGGCAAGACGATGTTCATGAAACCCTAGGCATGTTGTCCCAGTTTAAATTGCAGTAGCAGGAATTTCACACTTATTCATAATATGTCATATAAATTTAAGAGATATAATTAAGGGAAAAAATATGCACCACACATTAAACAATATATCTGCGAAGTTTTAATCCCCTAAGGAGGGGGATCATATATTTTGTATGCCACTTAAAGTGGTGTGACATTTAAATGGGCATCCCCACAATTTCCATTCCAACTTTAAACTAATTTTTCTCGGAAACATTCTTTTTTTGTTATTTTCTCATGTTCAAAATCGATCTTCTCCCACAAAAAGCTAGCTGGAGATCAAAAATACTTCATCTACTTTACTAACCGTAGTAGAGAAAGTAAAAATCTGATGTGTTGCACTCACATGACTTTCTCTACTCTTGTACTAACCATTCTTACAAACTCTTATTCCTATATCTTCTTCGTGTTAGTTAAGATAAACATTTGTACAAGTTATTGCTTATTTCCTTGTAGACACAAGGAGAATATCAGAATACAGTAGGCTTTGTGGGATAGTCAAATGTTTTAAAGCTTTGAGATTCCGTTGTCGATGATCCATTTCACGAAAGTTCTAAGTTTTCCGAAACTCACACACATAACAAGGAATATCTCCGAAATGGTTAACTCTACAAGAAAATTTATTGAGACATAAATTGTGTATTTTAGCAAGATCTACATTTTTTGTATAGTATGATTTGGTCTATCTCTAACGGTTTACCAGTTATACAAAAGTCGTCCAGAGTAAATACGACTACAGGGGCTATAGCCAGAAAATTCAAGATATACATTTCATTTGTCATCAAAATATCTCAAACATATGACATTTTAAACAAAAACGTTAGAACCATTTTCAAGAAAATAAAAATTTTCGAAAAATTTTCCATGTAAAGGGTAGTTTAGGGTGGGGCTATTTTCTTCAAAATCTTCGTGTCGCATCCTTGAAAGACATTAAACTTAAATACCAACTTTGGTTTTTAACCGACTTTTCCTTTTTGAGTTATGCTGTCCACAGACTGACAGACTGACAGACTGACAGACTGACAGACTGACAGACTGACAGACTGACAGACTGACAGACTGACAGACTGACAGACTGACAGACTGACAGACTGACAGACTGACAGACTGACAGACTGACAGACTGACAGACTGACAGACTGACAGACTGACAGACTGACAGACTGACAGACTGACAGACTGACACACACACACACACACACACACACACACACACACACACACACACACACACACACACACACACACACACACACACACACACACACACACACACACACACACACACACACACACACACACACACACACACACACACACACACACACACACACACACACACACACACACACACACACACACACACACACACACACACACACACACACACACACACACACACACACACACACACACACACACACACACACACACACACACACACACACACACACACACACACACACACACACACACACACACACACACACACACACACACACACACACACACACACACACACACACACACACACACACACACACACACACACACACACACACACACACACACACACACACACACACACACACACACACACACACACACACACACACACACACACACACACACACACACACACACACACACACACACACAGACGGACCTTTTTCTAAAAATGCTTTTTTTGGATTCAGGGGGCCTCAAAACATATATTTCCGGTGAAATCTCGACATCGAATTTTTGGGTGGAATACAATACTTCCCCTACTTACCAGTAGAGAAAGTAAAAATGAATCTCTATCTTCCATTTGACGAAAGTTTGTTTTCCAAATATCATACAAATGTAAAGGAATATCTCCGAAATGGTTAGCTCTACAAAAATATTTATTTGGACATAAATTGTGTGTTTTAGCAACATCTGCGTTGTTTACATAGTAAGATTTTCTTTGTTTTACGGCTTACAAGTTATGCAAAAGCTATCCAGAGAAAACAGGGCTACATAAGCTATAGGGAGAAAATTCAAAATATTCTTTTCATGTGCCATAAAATATCTTAAACATATGACTGATACAAGAACCGTGTAATGCTACGCTGCCTAGATAAATAGTTTAGACAAGAGTGAGTAGAAAAATTGATGTGAATGCAACACAAAAATTTTTTTAGGTGTACCCAACACCTTATTTTGTGAAACTTGTACTAACTATAATTTATACAGTGGTTGGAAGAAAGAATAAAGCACTTTATTCCAAACAGTAGCATATGTTGTTACAAGGTCAGAAATTTACGCTTTGTTAGCGAAGCATGATGTTTGCTTCTTAATTTCATAACATTCTTGAAGCAGTAAGAAGTAAATAAACTCATGGTTAACTGCGGATTCATAAAACAATAGCACATTCATTTACTTGAAGCATATCTAAAAAATGCAATTTTTAAAATGTCCATTCAAATTGACTGAATATTTAATCTTAGATATGAGACATTGAAAAGCTTTAAATTTCTTTTGGATTAATTTTTACCTTCTATACGACATATAGTACGTAGGAGAAGGGTTGCATTCAACTTAAAAATCCGATATCGAGATTTCATCGGAAATATATGTTTGGCGACCCCTTGAATATATAAAAAGCATTTTTAGAAAAAGTTGTGTCTGTGTGTGTCTGTGTGTGTCTGTCTCTCTGTCAGTCTGTGGACAGCATAACTCAAAAACGAAAACTCAGTTAAAAACCAAAGTTGCTATTTACATTGGAATCTTTAAGTGTCTTTCTGTTCTCTTTTAAGTGAGAGCTAGTATGAACTTCGAGAACAGTACAGGGTTGAAAGTTCGTATCGGAAATAATAGCTTGAATTCCTGTGAACGAGCTAAGTGCGTGGAAGGGTTTAATATTGCTATATCAGAGAGGAAGGGAGGTTCCACTGAACAAACAGCCGTTTATCTGTACCCTCCAACGATGATTCAGTGCCTTACGCTTCAACAGAAATCGTTTCAACCTTTAACAATCAAGTCGTTTATGCATTATAGTGGCCGGCTTTTACAAATAACGGATGAGCAGATTAATCCAACTTAGCAGACGATTTTCGCTGACATCGTGCCGTTTAATCTATCCATTGGAGCGGGGAAATGGCGGTATTAATTTAGTGTGCATGTGGTGAAGTCCCATTTATAATAGCGGCTTAAAATAAGATTATGAGCGATTTTGGAGGATTATAAACCCTTCAGTTGAGCCATGCGTGAAGGTGAACTAGAAGTGAAGTGATAAATACATCAGAGCGAAAAGTTACGGGAATTTCATGAAACAGTACGGTGTAAATATTACATTTCACCGGAAGTATATGTTTTGAGGCCCCCTGAATAAAAAAAGAGCATTTTTAGAAAAAGGTCCGTGTGTGTGTGTCTGTCAGACTGTGGACAGCATAACTCAAAAACGAAAAGTCGGTTAGAAACCAAAGTTGGTATTTAAGTTTAATGTCTTTTAAGGATGCGACACGAGAATTTTGAAGAAAATAGCTCTACCCTAAACTACCCTTTACATGGAAAATTTTTCGAACATTTTGAGTTTCTTGAAAATGGCTCTAACGATTTTGATTAAAATGTCATATGTTTGAGATATTTTTACGACAAATGAAATGTATATCTTGAATTTTCTGGCTATAGCCCCTGTAGTCGTATTTACTCTGGACGACTTTTGCATAACTGGTAAACCGTTAGAGATAGACCAAATCATACTATACAACAAATGTAGATCTTGCTAAAATACACAATTTATGTCTCAATAAATTTTCTTGTAGGTTGAACCATTTCGGAGATATTCCTTGTTATGTGTGTGAGTTTCGGAAAACAGAACTTTCGTGAAATGGAACATCGTTATTAATTTTTTTATATGTTACGTGTGCAAAGAGAACGGAATCTCAAAGCTTTAATAGATTCGACTATCGCTCAAAGTCTACTGTATTCCAATATTCCCCTTGCACCTACAAGGAAATAAGCAATAAGATAATTTGTACAAATGTTTATCTCAACTAACACGAAGAAGATACAGGAATAAGAGTTTATAAGAATGGTTAGTACAAGAGTAGAGAAAGTCATGTGAGTGCAACGTATTAGACTTTTTTACGTGAAGGATTAAATCAAGACAATAATTCTCGCCGCACTTCTGAGCTCTGTGTCTAGGAGTGGTGTTTGGACATGTATTCGGCGCATGAGCGAGTTCTGCAATAGCGACTTACCTTTGCGGAACCACCGGGCGCAGTACATCAAAGGAACCATTGCCATGGATGTGGGCTTCTCAGTGCTAGCCAGACCCCAAGTTGCAGGCATGCTTCTTCCTTCACCATGTTACACCTTCACACACAATTATCACCTCAGCATTGTGCTCTGACTACAGCGCAAATTTCACTACATTTTATGCCAAAACGATTACGTATTGTAAAATATAAGTAATACTTTATACCACTCTAAGGCTATAACTAGGGCTAGGAAGTTCATGCATTTGCATGTTTTTTCTTAGGGGTTACAAATGTATGCTTTTACATTATGTGCACGAATTATGGAATTTTCAGTTATTTGCACGTGGTTTTATGGTGCATATAACTGCATATTTTCTTGGTTTTGATAAATGCATATTATTTCAATATTATAACCCCTATATTGCATATTTTAATGATTTTTATGGTTTTTTATTATTTTTTCCATCTGGATAATATTTTTCATATTGGTAGTATTGCACATGATGATGCAATTAGTTAGGTGGCGAGAACTAATTTTGAGTCATGTTGTTATGCAGTGAATCCCGTTTCCACCCTTTCATTATATGTATGTGCGTAGAGAATAATCAGTGCGTTATCTGAGAGGTTTATATTAACAAAGATAAAGTGCAGGTCAACGTTTTGAGCAGCACGATTATAGCAACGTGTTGTGAACTGGTTCCCACCAAATTAAATTAGGCGTATAAAATGTTAAAAAGCTCTTCAAATGCCGAAAATAAATCCAACTTCGAGTGCTAGATCAATTAGTTTACAGAAAGAGTTTTTGAGTGATTTAATATCTACAGATAATAGGGTACTGTTTTTTGGAGCGTGTGAGTAAAATGTAGGAGGTGAGAAAAGATTTCAAACAGTCAGCACATAAACCAGCAAGGCATAAGGAGAACTTAATCAGAAAATTTGCAAAGAACCTGTTCAAAAACAGCTAGTAGAGTGTTTAGGAAGTAGGGTTACTGAATTTTCCTATGGCTTGTGCCATGCACTTTTAGCTGCTGATATTCCCTTGCTCAAAATTAATAATCCGACATTTAAAAACTTTCTTACCAAGTACACTCGACAACATGTGCCTGAAGAAAGTACACTGTGTAAGATTTATGTAGGACATTGTTACAATAACGTATTGTCAAATATACAAAATCAATTAGCGGATCAGTTTTTGTGGTTGTTGATGAACCCCCTGACTCTGAGCGCCGTTCTATTGCTAATATAATCGTGGGTGCTTTAAATAATGAACAAAAGAGTACACCTTATATTCTTAATGGGTGCGAATTGTCGGCCACTGATAATGTAACTGTGACCCAGTTTGTGATGGACTCTTTGAAATTACTATGGCCATGTGGAATCAAATACGACCGGTTACTTTTGTTTGTTACTGAGCAGGTCCTTTCTATGGTAAAATCAGGACAAACTCTGGAATGTATTTTTCCTAACTTAATTCATATAACTTGTTTGGCACACGCTCTTCATCGTATTTCTGAGACAATACGTGATTCTTTCCCGTGGATTTCCCTTGCATGAATCACTTACTGTCTTTGAAAAAACAATATGTAACCTAAGTTCGGTTCCTGGTAGCATAGTACAAAAAGTGAAAGAGAAAGTGAATTATGTAATTTCAAAAAATTCTGGTTATAAACAGATGTGCGATATTCGAGACATCCTCAAAAGAAAACCATCTGTCACACCAAGAGACTTGACTCTCTCTGTGAAGCAGTTAACATCATTTAAATATGCCCCGATAACATCTTATGACGTGGAGAGAAGTTTTTCACGTTACAAAAGTGTTTTGCGAGACAACAGACGATGTTTTACAGTTGAAAATTTGTGTAGTGTTGGTTGTGAACTGCAATTTAGCAGTTAATACTAGCAGCGGGACCACTTCTGCTTCAACCTCTAAGGAATAAGGTAACTTTATTTATTATTTATACTAACTCCTCTTTTCCACTGCAAAGGAACATTGTTTTAATTAAATAGTGCATATTTCTTGGCATATTTTCAAGTTTTTAAGAGCATATTGGCATGCATATTTCAGTGTTTTTTAGGGCATCAACTTCCGAGTCCTAGCTATAAGGTTCGGTTGGTGCACCTGGTACCTCGAACTAACAAATGTTTTCTGCCTATGCCCCTGACGGGGAGGGGCGAGGTGAAAGGATATTACGAGCGGTCGGATCTGAGAAGGGCCGAAAGTTCTTATTATCTACAGATTTAAACTGCCCGGTGGCGGCTCATATAACTGCTCACCTTGGAGCAGGAAGGTTTACAGAGACCAAATTCCCTGCCATGCGCGCGGAAAACACACTCTGTCCATGACAGGTAAGTTGCGATCGCCACATGTATGAAGCTTCGAAACCTATTTATTACAAAAGAACGCAAAATCCCTGTTTATAATGTAATAATGGGCATGAAGTATCACCGAAGATTTAACTTGCGCCCACCCCATCCTAATTCACAGCCGAGAGAGAGCACCCAAAGGGTCTAACCCATCCCATTGCCAGCATATAGTGCAGTACAAATTTGAGTAGATTTCATTCTAAGCCTTACTTAAAATTATTGAGTATTCTAAGTTTATACAGTATAAAATTAATTGGTTGAAGTGTTAAAATCGTTAATGTTATGCTGGTGAATTACTGAGGAGTGAAGTATTAAAATAGCCAATAGATCACAGCTCCCATGGAACGAAAACGGTGACAATATTTATTTAATTCAACTGTTACAGAATACTGATACTAAATTTGCTGCCTGGAAACGCTGGAGAGCTAATAATTTAGAGAAACTGCTACTGAATACCCTTAAAGAGAGGTAATTGGTCGCTGTATCCTCTGCCATCATCCACATAGATTCTGTGCGATCCTTCAATTCTAGAAGCTCCTACTTTTCCTTCAAGCAGCTTCCTTATTAGTTTTCATGAGATGAGAAAATTCACGTGGTAAGAGTAAATCACGTATATATACTCCACAGGTGGCAACGCTATGAGGAGGGCCAAAATTAAACTGTGCCCTTAATCATCGGTACCCCGCTGATTTCCTCGTTTGTTTGTTACTCTTTGGCGCTCCATGACTCTCGTTAAAGGCAAAAAGCAGTCACAAAGTGGAAAAGATGGGATTAATATTGATATTTCCTTATTTACGGCAGTCCAACGAAAGAAAAATAACAAAGCAAGAGTTAAAAAACAGATGAAGAGAAGGAACGGAAACGGAAATGTTATCATGGCATTCCTTCTGCAGTCATTTTCATAAACTGCATCTAAGTTAAACCGCTACCTTCGAATTCACGAACGGTATTCTATAAACTGTTTATAGAATAGACCTAAGGGACCTGCGTTCAAACTGTGGGCATTTAAATTCTGCTTGAGATTCAACATAAACTCCACAAGGTCGCATTTTTGCTTTCTTGCTACGTATAGTAAGTAGAGAAGGAATTGTATTCCATCCAAAAATTTTATTCGAGATTACAACGGAAACGTGTGTGTGTGTGTGTGTGTGTGTGTGTGTGTGTGTGTGTGTGTGTGTGTGTGTGTGTGTGTGTGTGTGTGTGTGTGTGTGTGTGTGTGTGTGTGTGTGTGTGTGTGTGTGTGTGTGTGTGTGTGTGTGTGTGTGTGTGTGTGTGTGTGTGTGTGTGTGTGTGTGTGTGTGTGTGTGTGTGTGTGTGTGTGTGTGTGTGTGTGTGTGTGTGTGTGTGTGTGTGTGTGTGTGTGTGTGTGTGTGTGTGTGTGTGTGTGTGTGTGTGTGTGTGTGTGTGTGTGTGTGTGTGTGTGTGTGTGTGTGTGTGTGTGTGTGTGTGTGTGTGTGTGTGTGTGTGTGTGTGTGTGTGTGTGTGTGTGTGTGTGTGTGTGTGTGTGTGTGTGTGTGTGTGTGTGTGTGTGTGTGTGTGTGTGTGTGTGTGTGTGTGTGTGTGTGTGTGTGTGTGTGTGTGTGTGTGTGTGTGTGTGTGTGTGTGTGTGTGTGTGTGTGTGTGTGTGTGTGTGTGTGTGTGTGTGTGTGTGTGTGTGTGTGTGTGTGTGTGTGTGTGTGTGTGTGTGTGTGTGTGTGTGTGTGTGTGTGTGTGTGTGTGTGTGTGTGTGTGTGTGTGTGTGTGTGTGTGTGTGTGTGTGTGTGTGTGTGTGTGTGTGTGTGTGTGTGTGTGTGTGTGTGTGTGTGTGTGTGTGTGTGTGTGTGTGTGTGTGTGTGTGTGTGTGTGTGTGTGTGTGTGTGTGTGTGTGTGTGTGTGTGTGTGTGTGTGTGTGTGTGTGTGTGTGTGTGTGTGTGTGTGTGTGTGTGTGTGTGTGTGTGTGTGTGTGTGTGTGTGTGTGTGTGTGTGTGTGTGTGTGTGTGTGTGTGTGTGTGTGTGTGTGTGTGTGTGTGTGTGTGTGTGTGTGTGTGTGTGTGTGTGTGTGTGTGTGTGTGTGTGTGTGTGTGTGTGTGTGTGTGTGTGTGTGGACAGCATAACTCAAAAAAGAAAATTCGATTAAAAACCAAAGTTGGTATTTAAGTTTAATGTCTTTCAAGGATGTGACACGAAGATTTTGAAGAAAATTCCTTCACTCTAAACTACACTTTACATGTAAAATTTTTCGAAAATTTTGACTGTCTTGAAAATGGCTCTAACGATTTTGATTAAAATGTTATACGTTTGAGATACTTTGAGACAAATGAAATGTATATCTTGAATTTTCTGGCTATAGCCCCTGTAGTCGTATTTACTCTGGATGACTTTTGCACAACTCGTAAACCGTAAGAGATAGACCAAATCATACTAAAATACACAACTTATGTTTGAATAAATTTGTAGAGTGAACAATTTCGGAAATATGACTTGTTATTGGTCTAAGTTTTGGAGAACGTATACTTCTGTCAAATATAAAAACGTTATTTATTTTGTTATATGTTAATCGTGCAAAGAGAACGGAATCTCAAAGCTTTAAAAGATTTGACTATCGCTCAAAGTCTACTGTATTATCATATTCCCTTACTCCTACAAGGAAATAAGCAATAAGATAATTTGTACAAATGTTTATCTCAACTAACACGAAGAAGATATAGGAATAATAGTTTGTAAGAATGGTTAGTACAAGAGTAGAGAAAGTCATGTGAGTGCAAGTATGATAGAGAAGGCTGACAAAAGCTAGAGTTGAACACTTTCGGATATGCATATCGAAAGGAAAACGTGGGGGTCAAGTATTTGGCAGGTGTTCCCTGACACCATTCCAAGAATGCAATGCTTTCCTAAGTCACATGTCCCTCAGTGATTCATAGACAAATGAAATAGATGTGTAAACTTGCAGTTATCGCCCAACTTGCTTGTCTGCATGACACTAACTTTAGATTTTATCATTTTCCCTTTCGTAGGAGCAATTATACGATGATGAGGCAACCTAACTCATCTCTTCACTGCGATCCATTAATTTGCCAGCAGAACCTGCTGTTCCTCTCGCGTAATTGCATTGGCTTCCACCCTTCCATTCTCTCAACCAGTCTCACCTTTCTATCTATTATTTTATTATTTTTGTTTACTTTCTCTACCACATACAGTAAGCTAAAGGAAGTATTATATTCCACTCAAAAATTCGATGTCGAGATTTCACCGGATATATATATATATATATATATATATATATATATATATATATATATATATATATATATATATATATATGTATGTATGTATGTATGTCAGTCTGTGTTACTCTTGACGACTTTTGCATAACTGATAAACCGTTGGAGATAGACCAAATCTTACTATACAAAAAATGTAAATTTTGCAAAAATACAAAATTTATGTCCAAATAAATTTTCTTGTAGGGTGAACCATTTCGGAAATATTCCTTGTTATGTGTGTGAGTTTCGGAAAACTTTCGTGAAATGGAACATCGTTGTTCATTTTTTTTATATGTTAAGTATGCAAAGAGAACAGAATCTCAAAGCTTTAAAACATTTGACTATCGCACAAATCCTACTGTATTCTAATATTCCCCTTGTACCTACAAGGAAATAAGCAATAGGATAATTTGTACAAATGTTTATCTTAACTAACACGAAGGAGATATAGGAATAAGAGTTTGCAAGAATAGTTAGTACAAGAGTAGAGAAAGTCATGTGAGTGCAACACATCAGATTTTTTTATCATTTTAACATTAAATACACTCATATTCACTTCCATATTCATACTTTTGTGGGGGATAGGCAACTATTTTAACTAAAAATACATTTCCAACCCCAGTCGAGAATCGAACCCTGGAACTCTGGGTTGAGAAGCCAGAACGCTGACCACTCAACCGTAGAGGAAGTCTCCAAAGGCTTCTTTTTTTTCCTGGTTAATCATATCATTGGCAGAAATAGTTCCAAGACACATGAAGACTACCATTGCGGTAGAGTGGTCAGCGGTATGGCTTCTTAGTCTAGAACTCCGGGGGTCGATTCCAGACACTGGCGTAAGGATCATAATCATTTCCTATCCATCTGTCGTAGTTCTTAGTCTAGAGGCAATATTAGTAGCATCTGGTACCGGGTTCAAACCCGGCAGAGAGCGATGGATGTGTTCGGGCATTTTAAGGGAAGTAAAGTCGGTAGTCCTCAATCGTAGATATAGTGCGGTTGAAACTACCTCAAGCATTATAAAGGAGCCTCTGAGTAAAAGGAGGTAGGTATTTTTTGTGTATTATTTTCCCTATTTACACTGCGTTCGTAGATTTGCCGGACCGCCCCGCGGCGGCACTGGATAGGTCGAGGACCGGCGCGTCGTCCGTCATAGTCGCACGTAAACGACCGGCAAGTCCCTATGTCTCCAAAAACATTTTTTGTTTATCATGAAGTTCCTCACGACGTTGCAGAAGTTGGGATATATAGCTAACCTTGTTAGTAGAAATCAACACAGACATTCCGAAATACGTAACTAACAAGAATGCAATACTCAATGTATGCCATTGTTATGAGTATGATTTATTCAAACATAGTTTTGAATTAGGTATGATAGGAATGTTCATTACACTGCCATGCCGTCATTAATTTTACACACCCCTAGACGCAGGTAAACACAGTCACTGTCTGATCGGCAAAAAGTGGAGTGGGTGAACCTCGTTATTATTTCCTCCCCTTAAACCTCCCCATGGCTACATAATTCCGATGACTCACCCTTACAGTGAATTGAACTCGGGACCCCCTGAATGTGTAGCAGACACGCAATCCCCACACCGAAGAGGCATGTATTATAGAATACGTTTTACCCGGTCATTTTTTAACCGAACAGTTGAGTGATAAAACTGCGTAATACATTGGTACCACTATGGGCTCAAAAAATAAGAATCACGTGGATTATAGCATACGCAGAAGCCAGTATTTCTGATTATAACTCGAGACAAGGAAGGGTTTTTTAACCACACTCAAAATGCGCCTCCCTATTTTATAAAATAATACAACACACGTCGCTTCAAAATATCATTTATAATAATTTAAAGACTAAATACAGCTTATCAAATTCAGTTTCTTAATTTTATTTTCTCTTCTACGTACTTGCCAAAAACTAGATATCGAATGTTTTGAGCCTCCTTGAACGTTAAAAAAACACACATTTATAGAAATTACGGTTTACCAACTATGCAAAAGTCGTTCAGAAGGATGGAAATAAAACTGGGCAAAATTAAGTGGTTAGATGGTACGCCCGAAAATTCAAGACATGCATTTCATTTGTCATAAAAATAACTTAAACATACTATTAATCAAAAACTTTTCAAAAAATCAAAATTTTAGAAACTACTTCTATCTAAAGGGTAGTTTAGGGTGGGGGATTTTCATGAAAATTTACCTTCATATCCGTGTAAAGTTTATTGAACCTGTACTGAAAATAATGAGCGAAACTAAGATTGGTTACATGAATTTATCGCAAGTAATATGATAACACAACCAACCTAACCAATTCTTGGAAGTTCAAGCGTGGAATGACATTTGTCTCGACCATTTCGCAAATAAAATATGAATTTAAATGCTATATGTCAAAGATTTGACCAAGAAATGTTAATATCTATAAAACATAACCTAAAAATATTCATTACGATTAGTGCAGTTTGATTAAACAAAAGAATCACCTAATGACAATATGCACAAAACAAAAGAATGGCCAGATGATAATTGATATATGATAATTTAACGCCTATAACTATAAAATGGTCCACAGAAAATTCGCATGGGTAATGCTAAAATTAAATACTAAATTTAATATTTAACCGACCTTTCGTTGTTCAGTTCACTGACAAAAACATGGACGTCTTTTTAAAAAATCTGATGTGTTGCACTCATATGACTTTCTCTACTCTTGTACTAACCATTCTTACAAACTCTTATTTCTATATCTTCTTCGTGTTACTTGAGATAAACATTTGCAGAAGTTATCTTATTGCATATTTCGTTATAGGTACAAGGGAAATATGGGAATACAGTAGGTTTTGTGCGATAGTCAAATCTTTTAAGGCTCAAATGAACAACGATCTTTTATTTGACATAAGTTTAAGTATTCCAAAACTCACACAAATAACAAGAAATATCTCCGAAATGGTTCACTCTACAAAAAGTTTATTTAGACATAAATTGTGTATTTTAGCAAGATCTACATTTTTGTACAGTAAGATTTGGTCTATCTCTTACGGTTTACCAGTTATGCAAAAGTCATCAAGTGTAAACAGGACTACATAGGCTATAGCCAGAAAATTCAAAAGATACTTAAATACTAACTTTAATTTTTAACCGAGTTTTCATTTTTCAGTTATGCTGTTCACAGACAGACCGAAAGACAGACAGATACACACACGGACCTTTTTCTAAAAGTGCCTTTTTGGATTCAGGGGGTCTCAAATATACATTTCCGGTGAAATTTTGACATCGAATTTTTAGATGGAAAGCAATAATTTCTTTACCTAGCACTTATGTGGCAAAGAAAGTATAAAGCACTGCAGAGCACGATGCTGGGCGAATTACCTGTAGGTCCAACACACGCTTTGAGATGTTCACTTGTCACTCGTTACCTAACGCACTTCACGTATCACGCACAACACTGTCTAGCCAGCACTGAGATTCCCTGTTCGTGGGCTCGCTCCCGTCAAACTGAACCTTTGCCAACACTAGACGAAACCTCTCGTTTTTGTTTATTTACTTGGCATTTATTTTTACTCTGTTCCACCTGCGACCACCAGCCTGTTGCTCTCTTTCTTCAAGTTCTTAAGCTCGAGTAGGTTGACGCAGGCGCAGAGCGTGTTAAGATCTTGTTAGTCTTCTCCAGGACTGTCAGTCTTTCTCTACTTTAAGCGGATAAAATACGAACTCTGTCATGCACGCCAGACAGGAATAGAACTGCTTGTGTAAGGCTGGCAAATGTATTGTCGACATTCTTTCACCGCAGAGAGCACGTTTTACGAGTGTTTTCAGTTAAAACAGTGGCATAAATTCCACTAATGTCCTAATATTTGTTCTAGTCTTGTGCAAAACACTTCTAAACGTGAAATTTGTCGCCGGTCACATCCTGTTCAGCGTTACCACACTCATCATTCCGTAGGTTAAAAACTATACTGTGTCCAGACCTTGTATCCCTCCGCGGTAACACCACGTGGACTTATGCCTCGCGTTTATGACGCAACAGAACGATATTTACTCTAGAGTTTTAGAAATAGAGTTATATTCAAGTAGCTTTTACCAGGGTTACCATACATCTTGAAAACTCACAGATAATCGCCCATATTTAGGGTACTATATTTTGTGGTGTACTTTGGTTTCGGTGTATCGCGAGTCAATTGTTTAGTCGGAAGCTAAGAATGGAGCGATTATACAAATATCTTCTCAGCTTATCGTACACATCACGTGAATTAAAATAAAACAAATGTATAAAGTTAATAGAAATAAATATAATTTTAGTTTAATTATAATAAATATAGATGTATACATAGTAAATACATTATCAATATTATAAAGAATAGTGTCTTATAATAGAATTAAAGCAAATTAAAATAAAACAATGTGTTTTCTCAACTCTTTTGATTAATTCAATTGTTTTCAGAAAATTGACAATTTTAGCGATGCAGACGTCATGAGTATTTGTTGGAATACCGACATATTACTCGACATTCACTTGTCCTCCTTGTACTTCTTTTTCTGCCCCAAGTGCATTTGGCTGCCAACAACGGAATTTCAAATCCTGTCAACTGGTCATGCTTTAATCCTTGCGTTTCATGCACGGCTGAGCCTGGCACATATGCAATCACCGTGTTTACTCTCCCGAAAACACCGCGTAAGACCTAAACAACAAAAGAAGAGCGAGGTGGGAAACTGTGGCTTGATTTAGTCATCAACTCATCACGCTGTAGTACAGCGTGAGACAAAAAATTGTATCCTGTTCAAATTACTTTCTATACTTAACCTTTCGTAAGTTATTATTATTCTTTAATAAATGTAGTTTCACCCATTTCATTCACCCACCGTCCGATATGACATTACGTTGGAGGACGTAAATAAAAAAGTCTGACATAACCAATAAATTCTTAAGCGGAGTGAAAGTGAAACCGTCGAGTTATATTTATCTGGACTATTGCATAAATAAAATATGAATTTAATATATCGCAAAGATTTGACTACAAAATGTTCAATTCTGTAAAAATAACCTAAAATATATTCGTTGTGATTACTGCACTTCGACTTAGTTCTGCCAACTGAGGAACACGAAAGCTAAGAGTTACATATATTTCGAGCTCCTTTTGTTATAACGGAAAACCAGTTTATAACCTCAAATAAATCTCAGTTTATTTGTAGCATTAACAAATAACCTTTCTTCTGAAAAAATACATTTGATGCATCATTAAACCGTTGTAAATTGTCCTCCATTCAGCGATTTATGGGAATATAGTTGGCGACCATGATTAAACAAAAGACTGAGCTGGTGATAAATCTTAAAGAACAAAAGAAGGACCAGATAAATCGTATGTAAGTTAAAAGCCTCAATGTATGAAACAGTCAATAAATGCGATTATGTTGGCTGGAAGACATTCTTTTTCTCTTTATTGAGCTCTTTCTTGCCTTGGGTAGGACTCGTTTCAAATCAGGCCTGCTAATTCCTATATTAGTACCCTTTTTGAATGTTCTGTAGAACCTATTTGCCCACCTGTTTTAAATTTTACTATCCAATAGCACCAAGCTTTGTTCATGACCTAAAAGGTTGACGCAGTTCTTCTCTAAGCCCTTACAATGAATGCCAAAACAGACGTTGAGAGGTTGTTCTTCAGATGTTAGCTAAACAACAAAGATTTTGTGACTTTAATGAAGTTAATTTTGGTCCAAAATACTATCAGCAATTCGTTATAAATAGCAACGATTTAACACAGTTAAAGAATATAATTTTGTCAAAAGTTCTGCAGCTATTATTACTATTTACATACAATAAAGTAGAGGAAGTATTGTATTCCACCCAAAAACTAGAGGTCAAAATATCACCGGAAATATGTTCTGAGGCTCCCTGAATCCAAAAAAAAAAAAAGTATTTTCAGAAAAATATCCGTGTGTGTGTGCGTGTGTGTTGTGTGTGTGTGTGTTTGTGTGTTTGTGTGTGTGTGTCTGTAGACAGCATAATTCAAAAACGAAAAGTTGGTTGAAAACCAAAGTTTGCACTTAAGTTTAATGTCTTCAAGGATGTGATAAAAAGATTTTGCAAAAAAAAAAAAAAAAAATCCTCTGCCCTAAACTTCCTTTACATAGAAATTTTTTCGAAGCTTTTCGTTTTCTTAAAAACTCCGGTGGTAGAAGTATCTTGTGAACGCAATAACCAAAGAAGCAATTCTCTGTTAATGTGCAGTTTGAAATACGGACCCTAATAACAGAAAATGAGTTTAACTTTAATTCAAGCGCAACTACGATACATTAAGAAGGTCGTAAAATAAATTACTCTATAAGAAAAAATGCAAAACCTACAATTTCATAGTAATAATGTGGCAATGCAGAAAGAAACTAAATATACTTCATGATAAAAGGCAGAAAAATGTTATTTAAGGTTCCTACCCACTTATACTTCTCGTGCTGGAAAACCAGAGAGGAAAGCCTACTTTGATTCTTAAAATTACACAATCTCACCATTACGTCGCAAGAAACAACTGAAAAGTAGCAGCACTAAAAAGCTATTGCCCCGAAAAATATATTTAAACTAAATCTTGTGTTTTAAAGATATCAAGTTTTTTCTCAAGTCTTTGATCCTCTCTTATACTTTATCATTATATAAAATTAATACCAACTGATGCCGGCTAGATAGAGCCAAGTATGGTTTACCTGAAGGTAAAAACATTACGGGAACGAGAATACCATTGCTATATAGTGGAATTGGTCACCATTTATGCACTGAGTGTGCATTAGACTTTGGACGTACTGGAAAACCTTTTAGAGTAGAAAATGCAACACACTTTATGCTAAATATCGCATATTGTATTCATGCATATGTCATCTAAAAACACGAATGTCCTTTTTCACGACTGCAGTTCGGTAGTTGGTAAAAGCAGGTGATACAGTACCAGTGAATACAAGGGTTTACTTTCAATCCACTGTGATACGATTTGCAGCATCTGCATCATAAATTCAACACTGGTTTCTTGTCGATTCTAAATCGGTACACTGTACGTTTTCCTTTATCCGATAACCTGGGAGAATTTCTGCAAACGGAGAGAGAAGCGTCAAAGATAGGGGTAGAAAAGGACGGTAAAGAAAAAAGGCAGCGCAAGCGAGAAAAAACTCGGTAGGGTATTATCTTCCCCCTGGGCATTGGAATGCATGATATTCTAAATCGGTATTATGGGCTGATCCGCAAGCTGTCGACTTCTCAAAGATTTTATGTGACTCTTCAGCAAAACTGTTAAGGGTATGAGAGCACAGATTTCACGTGATGGAAGATTCAAATATAATGAATAAAGAAGTTCAAGAGCCAACTCATCTATCGTGAAAGGTAAAGGAGAACAATCTGAAGAAGTGTATATTTTACTAATCGGTTTCCGCTACCCCATTCACGCGTTCACACCTACACGAGTGAAAGTGCAAACTAGGCCAGGGCTCGTAAACTGGTTTCTTATCAGCTACTGCAAGTAACGAGGGGTGGGATAGTTTTCTTTTCAAGCACTCATCACGAGACCTGAGCAACATTCCTTAACTTCCTCTCTACACCCACGTCAAAGTTGCGCGATTGCCAAGTGTATGTTCACGAATTTATTCCAATACGCACGCTAGAATTCAATTATTCAATATTGGTTTGTGGCTCAACAAGTCATTTCAGCAAAAAATGGAAAATACATATATACAAATACTCTATAACTCTATCTCTATGTTGATTGCAAAAGAAAACCATAAAGGAGTGGTAACATATACGTAATTAAATTAAAATTGATCGCCATATAAAGGGCTGAAATTATGTTCTCTTTGCACAGATAAAAACATTGAATATCGACCTTGAGAAAGTATTAGTACGGAACTCACAGAAATAAAAGGACTTCTGCTACTTAAGGGCATGAACCACTTTTTCAATTCCCGAATGTGCGTCTAGTTGCGGCTGCAAAATTCCAGTTAAAAGCAATCCCTTTAACCTCGCGAATACCGTAAGAAAAAATCTCAGGAAATAGAGGTATTAGCATTCAAATAAAATAGCTTCATGGGTTTTCTTCCTCATTTTCATGGCACGCCTCTGGAGGGATTCCTTGCTTCCTCATAGTGTGGTCTATGCTAACAGCAGGCACAACTTTCCGCAGAGCCTGTTTATGCAAAATAGCTCACAAGTTAAAACGCTTCTGACAATTTAACCACAGATATAGGTGACGGGCAAAATAACTTTTAACAGAAACATTTACCGAGCAAGATTTGTGACGGCCGGCCCTCTGATAATGGGTTTTCCGTGGTTTTCCCGGATCGATAAGACTGGGGCATGTGTCCTACCTAGTTTATATCTTACAGTTGACTAGTTATGCAAAGAAAATTTAATAAATCATCATGGATTTATCTTAAACATATAGTACTTCCTTTAAAATCTCGGGTCACATCCCTGAAGATGTTAGGATGTTGAACTTAGACGTCAGTTTAGCCTGTAACCAACTTTCCTTCTTTGGGGTACACAATTCACACACAGACACACACACGCGCGCGCACACATTTTTATAAAAATGTTCAGAGGGTCCCAAAGCATATTTCCACTGAATTCTGGATATCTATTTTTTTAATGTTCCATTTATGCGCCATCTTTAGTATTGTAAGTCATATTGACGGCTTTGGTAACAATGCTCAACAGCAATGGTGTTAACTCACTTTGCATTTCTATTACTTTGTGTTTATTACATCAAATTCACACACGTACACAGTCTCATTCATGCTTCCAGACTCTGGGGAGGATGAGGAATAATCCTAGTTAAAGAAAACTACCCATCCTTCAGACGTTGTTCATTTCCTGGCACAGTTACGAGCATACAAAAAAATCAGGTAGTAAACTTTGTGGTTAGTTTATAGGAAAAGTAACAAACCGAAGTGGATGTCTATTAAGACACCATTTACCAAAATACTATCACACGTAGGTCTAACTGCGCGTATATCCTCAAATAGTCGACAATTTGCTTCATATAGTTTAGTTATTGGTCGCCATTAAATTTAGCCAACTTAACTGTTGTTTATCGTCACACCCGGACATACATAGTCCGAGAAGAAGTCTCATACAGTTTGTTCACCAGCTCCTGGTCCCTAGCAGGAATACAGCCGGTGAATACGTCAGTAAACAGTGATATCTGAAGCAGGAGTCGTGCTTCTTATAGCGCTTGCGATAATGGCGCCAACTTTGGAATGCGTATTCACGCTAGATTAAAGCAAAAAACTCGCTCAAAATAGCGAAACGTACGTATTATTTTCAGTTCATATTTAGCTTATAAAACGTAAGCGATATTTTCAACTACTTCGTCTTTTTCCCTCTGATAATTTTCTGCCTCTTCTACATTTTTCAAAAACACTATCGGTCTGTTTCGGTCTTATGTGATATATCCTCGAGCACTATTTCGTCACAGTAACCTGTTACAATTTTTTAAGCATTCATTTTGCCTTGGCCTAAGCTAGTTCTATGGGATTGAGATATAAAAAATAACAAACGATGGCGTGGTTCAATAAAACGAAAAATGTGTCCGCTTTAAAATGGTTTATTTGTTTCAATCATCCTGTTTTACACACAGAACTGTCACTCTAAACCCCTTTGTTCTACACAGCACTCCTAGGCGGAGGATTATCTGCTCCTACATTACTTTTGCCATTACTTCGGACATAAAATAATGGCAAGTATGATTTTATAACTGAAAATAAGAGAAATTAGCAGCGAGTAAACAGCGCGAATAACATTGAAGTTAAGTTGGCAACGTGACCAGCAGAACATCGTTTACGCGGAAGTTTACAAAGCTACGGTAGCGTCAACCACTGAGATTGGTGACGACATCAAAAAGTGATGCACAGGGAGGCAGCATCATGGTGGACATAAAATCTAGAGCTACATGCTGAAGCTTTTGTGCGCCAAGTTTTATTCAACACTTGTTCTTGTGATAAAACATTTTGAATTGCCACAAAATTCGAAAGGCAAAAGAAACACTAGACACAGTTTGCCTGGAGTAGCAGTATTTTACACTCGGGCTGAAGCATTAAGGTTTCCCTTAGAGAGCGGATTACAGCTTCTCCACACGTCCCTTATTGTTGTCACACGGCGCCCATCGTTACACAGCAATAGCATCCCTTCTGGCCATTCTAGGAACCTATAAAGGACCACATCATCATCTCTACAACAAGCGGATCTCTGTGACGATAAACATTTTCCTGCTGCTCTGTGCTCTTACTTCTGTGCGTATGAAGTCTACAACTGCTGCACTTTTATTTACTTTATGAAGGTAAAAATGAACTGTATTTTAAGATGCAGGAAGAAATATAACTTACTGGATATTTTCCACCATTTGATTTGAATCATATACAAATTATCACCTGGTCATTCTTTTATTTTGCACAAATGAACAGCGACTCATTCTTTTGTTTAGTAGTGTCGCCAACTGTATCCCATGAATCACTATTTTTAGCAATTGTTCTTTTAGTAATAAATGTGCTTTCCAAGAACAAAGATTATTTGCTGATGTTTAAAATAAAGTAAGGTTTATTTGAGATTATAAACTGGTTTTTTGTCATCACAATAAGAAAACATCGACATTTATGTAAGTCTTGGGTTTCGTGTTCCTGAGTTGGCAGAGAAAGTCGAACTGCACTAATCCAAATGAATATATTTTAGATTATTTTTATAGAATTTGACATTTTCTTGTCAAATCTTCCAATCTTTAAATTGTTAAACTCGATCTCAAATTTTGTCTAATGCATGAAAATATTGTTTATGTGTTATTTCTTTGCTCTGTGGAATTTAGCAGCCCACGAATGTGAGAAATTGTTGATTTGTTTCAATAAATATATTTTAGCGCATTTGTGATTCAAGAAAGAATTTCATTAACCCAGTTTTCTGTGTTCTTAATTATCCCACGAGCGAAGTCTAAGATACAAAAGGAATGCTGTTAGATAATTATGTGAAAGGACCTTTTTCTCCGACCATAACCCCCAGCTGTCTGGTAGCAGAGGTGCTGGTTGGCTTGGCACCAAGGAAGTCACCTGCGTGCCCAGGCCTATCTGGCACAACAGCCCAGATTCTCAACTTGTTGTGACGGGCAAGTCTACCCAGTGAATCTGCGCATGGTCAAGGTTGCCTTGCTAATGACACGTGGAGCAATTACAGAGACTATTCCACACAAAGGCATGCCAACCGTCACAGGCCAGAACGCGCTAGCTAGCTGTCAATCACTCACAACTAATGAAGCTTTTAATGTTTGCTTAAAGGAGCGATAATTTAAAGAAAATACAAATGTCCTTTGGATTTAATTTTACGGAAAGGCAGTAGTGGAGGAAAAAGGAACTAAAAGTGCTATCAGAACTTGGAAACCATCACTCACTTGTTTATTTGTTTTATTTGTTATTATATAAATAGCAGGATCAACAAAGGAAGGGTAGCAATATCAAAGTTAAACAGTGTTTTATGGGATAAAGATATTAGAATAAAAACAAATATATAAAATTCTATTACAAAAATCTAATCATATATGGTTCAGGGACTTGGTGTTTGAAATCAAGAACACTAGCTAAATTAAACTCTACAGAAATGGATTTTTGGTAACGATCTGTAAGGGTCTCAAGGGGAGAGAAAATCAGAAACAAGGTTATAAGGGTAAAACTGAAAGTAAAAGGTTCATTGGTAGAAGAAATTAAAACAGAACAATTAAGGTGGTTTGGACACGTGATATGGATGGATCAGGACAGAAGATACATTAATGGACTTCAGTGGGACATAGGGGAAGAGCGGAAAGCCCAAATTAACCTAGAAGCAAAGAATAATACTAACAATAAAAGAATTGGATCCTGGGAAGACGGAGAAGAATGGAGAAAACTTCCTAAATGAGTGCAGGAAGATGTGAAAGAAATTGTAAACCTGGAATAAATAAATAAAATTATTATTATTATTATTATTATTATTATTATTATTATTATTATTATTATTATTATTATTATTATTATTATTATTATTATTATTATTATTATTATTATTATTATTATTATTATTATTATTACATTTATATTGACAGGGTAGCTAGAGAATTTGTGCAGTACATATAGGGTGCCATTGCATCCGGCGGCAATTTAGAAATATAGAATTAGTATAATTGATTTCCTTGATGAAGTAGAGAAAAGTATTAAGAAGATAGTTGCAAATTTTGCTTATATAATTTATAATTAAGTTTTAAGTATTTGAACTTACCTAATGACTTTAATAGTAAAATTAGCGTTGTTTTATATGTATTTTGTATAGAAGCGGTATTTAATAATTTGTATTGTATACAAGTATCGCCGATTTCATGCGACAATTTAGAAATTTAGTATTAGTAATTGTAAAATTACTGAATAATTGGAAATTAGTTACCAATTATTGTATATTACTAAATAATAAATGAATAAAACTGGTACCTACTAAAAATATATGTCCTGTAGGATGTGTTCAAGTATGTGAAAAAATGTTTTGGATTTTAATTCTTTTTGTTTCAATTATTTATTACTGAAATAGGTATTTTTTTTTATTTTAATTTTATTTTTGCTTTTACTTTATAATTCGTAAACTATAAGTATTTGTGTTATAAATGTTAAATAATACGTTTTCTGTTAACTATAGTTAGTTCATATTTTACTTTTGTTGTCTGACCTATAAATTATAAATGATAAGATGTCATTGTTTGGAAATATTAAATAAATTTAAAAATGTGGAATATTGATCCTGGATTAAGAAATTAGGTGGCAGAATTACAGACAGATTTTTATTTTAGTTTAGTCATATACAAACACGTTATATTTATCACACTCACAGCAGGAGGAACACTGACCCCCACTTCTCTTATTATGCAAGTGGCTTGGCGAGTGCTAATGTTTCAGAAGTGGAGACTTATGGTGACCTTTTACACAAGCTTGCCCAGCTTAGATAATTTCTTTTGCAGTTAGTTCTACGTAGAAGGCGCTGGTGTAGCTTAGTGCTTGGGTTCGTTTAGAAATGAGGTCTTAGCTTTTTCCAGCTCATTTCAAGTACCCTAAGTCTAGAAAAGCTTTAGGCATCTGACTTTTCAAAGAATCGGTCGTATAATAAGAGGCTAAAATGTGAAAAGAGGGACCAAAATGGATTTATCTCTGAAATAACTTGGTATCAAGTTTAGTTTAAATTTAAGCAGAGCTTCCAACTTGCTTCCCAAGTTTAATAGTTTTGTAAACGTTGTTAACGAATTTTTAAACATAATTGTTTAATTGATTAAGATGTAAATTATTAAATAATATACGTAGTACCTATAGAAACTAAAAAGTGCAACCACAGCTACCCTTGGAATGATTTTCTAAACTTTGGTTTTGTCGAAGATCCGAAGGGGTTCATTTCCTTTGTGAGACTTCGGCGCAAACGCCGTGCCCAGGCTTAAATTGCTTTCCTTGTTCCGTCTTGATGGCAGCAGTTTGGAAGAAAGGGCGATTTTACGAGATTAAACATGGTCACGAGATTCTTGGGTGCTGCGAGGTTTGGAGAATTACCAATCTCCTCGCTCACAACATTCCGTCGCTGCACTGTAAACACACTTCAGCAAACACGTAATCGCCCCACTCTTAGAACCAAACTTAATGTCAACACATGACGTCATTAGCTGGACGTGATACGCGGGAAACCAGGGCACACCATAACCAAGTGGAATTATTGGCGCGTAAGATTAATGATTTGTAGCAATTAATTATTTTACCCACTAGCCACACGTGTGCGATATTTGTAGTAATTAATATTTCTTACTAACTCGTTGGTGTTGTAATACCATGCTATTGTATTCCCGGGCGCGGTATGGATGAACTACTTTTATATAAAGTTACAAGTTGCTTTGATTACTCCTTATTGATATTAATAAACAGGAATATTCACACTTTTCACGTCGCTAAATAATCCGCTAAATCATGGCGGATTCGTCGTTATTATAGAAATCAACTTACATCTGATCAATCCTTCCGATTAATGTTCAAATACTATGCAGAACGTCCATAGTGCAGTTCAAACTTCACTAATATCACTTAATTCGTCGATAATCACACTTTTAAATATACTTATTCGTATTTAACAACAAAAGTCAATTTCGAATACTTCTTTCCACCATTCATTAATTGCAAGAAGACAAAAGAAAGTCAACATAGGCCAGCCATATAACAAACTATTACAGGAGACTGTATATGCTTCCTATATTATATATTCTAAATACAGAGGACTTATAAGTAATAAATTGTTGTAGAGGGCTTACTGAGAAATACCGCCTCAAATTTTATAAGAAATGATAAGGAGATAGATATATAACTGCAATAAATAACTTATCACTGTATAATGTAAGAAGCAAATAACATTTTGTCGTGCCAGAGAGTCTTTGTTTTTTCATTCAGGGGGCCTCAAAACGTATATTTCCGGTGAAATCTTGACATCGAAATTTTGGGTGGAATACAATACTACTTTACTAAATGTAGTAGAGAAAGTAAAAAGCCACCGATATGGCCATAGATGTTAAAAGTGGCCTATAAATGGAACATTAACAAAATTAAAAAGTAACTTCATAAATAACAAGTGGAGATAAATTTAATTAAATGGCAAAAATGTTTACGTGCAACATGGGGCTAGCCCGCTAGTAGTTACATAAATTACCTGCTCTTGTTTCCAAAGAGGATTATAAAATATGAAGCTTAGTGCATCGTCACTTGTTTACTGAAACAGAAGGAAAAAAAGCAAGTTTTGTACCTGTATGTAGATGGTGATTATCGCCACACCGGAAATGCAAGTGCTGTTCGCTCCCCTCTGGTATCTATGTATATCTGAGATTAACTTGTCGCTCGCCCGCCTGCCCGGAGATTACTTCTGTGATACTGTTAATAGTCTCTCAGTTAATTAATGAAACTTGTCACGCTTTTCATTTATGTCCGTTTTTCTCTGCTTCTCGCTTGTGTGGCTGCTCGCGATTCAGGAGTTTAATACTTTCTCTGTTGGTAACTAGTGGGAAGTATTGTATGCCACCCAAAAATTCGATGTCGAGATTTCACCGGAAATATATGTATTGAGGGCCCCTGAATCCAAAAAAAAAGCATTTGTAGAAAAAGGTCCGAGTGTGTATGTATGAATAGCAAATTCCAAAAACGAAAAGTCGGTTAAAAGCCAATGTTGGTATTAAGGTTAAATCTTTCAAAAGTACGATCTAAAAATTTTGAAGAAAATTCCTCCACCCTAAACCAACCTTTACATGGAAAATTTTTATTTTCTTGAAAATGGTTCTAACAATTTTAATTAAAATGTTATATTTTAAAGGTATATTTATAGCAAATGAAATAAATATTTTGAATTTTCTGGCATAAGTGGTAAACCGTAAGAGAGATCAAATCTTACTATGCAGAAGATGTAGAAGACGTTATTTGTGTGAGTTTTTCAACACCTATACTTTCACAAATGGAAGATCGCTATTCATATTTTTATGTCTTAGCCGTGCAAGCAGAACGAAATTTGAAAACTGTAAAATATCTATCGCACAAAGCCTACTGTATTCTAATATTCCCCTTGCGTCTACAAGAAAGTCAGCAATTAGGTAATTTCTGCAAATGTTTATCTCAACTAACACGAAGAAGATATAGGAATAAGAGTTTGTAAGAATGGTTAGTACAAGAGTAGAGAAAGTCATGTGAGTGCAACGCATCAGATTATATTCTTCTATGTCTACAATATTTTAATCAATCGTATGGTGTTCGCGTTATTTGATTTGGTTAAACATGTGATACGCTTCAGATACATTGGTTTATTTCACAAAAAAGACTCGCGGTGCAGGGAATTGATAAAATTAAAACAAAAGGAAGAACTGCAAAAGCAGTGGTGCAGGAAAGCACTTGTCAACTGTCATGTTAGACATCGTCCATATCAGGGCGGGCGGGCGAGCGGCTGCAGGGAAGCGATAACCAAACTGTGGGGGAATTTACTATGCACCTGATATTTCGGCTACCTCGTGGTCACTCTGTGACAATATTGTTACGTTCGTCACTGTCCATGTCCAGCGGCTGCACTTGTTTATCTATTGAATCCCTCCAGACACACTGTTGCATGCATTTCGGTGATAAATATCATTGTATGTATATAAAGGAATACTAATGTAAGAAGTGTGCTAGATTAGGTGCAAGGGCTTGCGGGAGGGGGAAGAGGTTAGATTACCCTGACCTTCCCACTATGTTAGGTAAAGCACGTGATAATTGTGTGCCAGGCGTGAGCAGTTGCAATATCGTCCTTACTACGCAATTTGACCGCGAACTTTGTTTACAGTATCTATTTGACTGAAACATAACTATAGCAACTATAACAACAACAACAACAGTAATAATAATAATAATAATAATAATAATGATAATAATAATAATAATAATAATAATAATAATAATAATAATAATAATAATAATAATAATAATAATAATAATAATAATAATAATAATAATAATAATAATAATAATAATAATAATAATAATAATAATAATAATAATAATAATAATAATAATAATAATAATAATAATAATAATAATAATAATAATAATAATAATAATAATAATAATAATAATAATAATAATAATAATTAATTTGTAGCCAAATCGTTAGTTTATTCTATTTATACGGAAGGTTTACGTATTGAAAGGAGCATCCTCTAACCTCCCCCTCCCCCTCCCCCCACCAAACTGCAGACAAAAAATAGCGAGTACACTTGATGTACAGAAGTTTACAAGAGTTTTAATTCTCTGGGCCTGAGCTAAGATATTGCTGATTCTGCTGTTTAAAGAACTTGGCGGGTTTCTTTCCCTCCTCTTGCAGGATAAACATTTAAGTCCTGTGTTCCTGACTGCGTGACTAGCGCCATATATTATCTTTGTTATTTCACAGTGTTTATCCACTTCAACAACGTCTACAAAACGCCATCTTCCTGCAGTTTCCTCGACTGACAAGTGAGGAGCGAGCGGTCCCATCTGGTTTCGAGTGGAGTTCTTCTGCTTCACTGAGCGAGAGAGGAAGAGGCGGTCGCAGGAAAGTAGCCAAGTGTTTTTTATCTCTTTCGCTCTTCACTTCGACTGCCTTTATTTGGATTCACAATAGTCTCCCACGTCTGCATCAAACCCATAAAAAGCCAAGCAGGGAAGTTTTGGCAAAAAGCTAATTTGATTTCCTTTTCCGCGCTATGCGAAGACATGGATTTGGTTGACGATAATGGAGTGAAATTTATTGCTCACAACAAGCAATTAACCAAGGAAGATGGCTGAATCAATAACATCTGTGCTCTGTGTTCGGCAGCTCCGGGTTCAAATTCTGGAATAGACTAAAACTTATTGGGCTCTTCCGTGCTTTCTCTCAGTGGCCAAGGTAAATATCAAATAGGATATTCAATACCGTGACCCATGGTTTCATCTTAACCCTAAAACAATAATAAACATGAAAACGGTTGGTAATAACGAGTGCTCTGCCATCTATCCACAGATAATGAAAGCAGATCGACCTCGGCAGGGATGTCGTATAGAAATACAACTTCTGTGACATGCCAACGTAAAGCATCCCTAAGTAATATGATACCATCCCTCGTCCATGTTTACTTTGTAATTATTTTTAACTGGAAAACATAAATAACTTAACGCTCTTATATGAGTCAGCCTAGAAAGTGTGTGGACCTTGTTTTATTTTTTGTGCTGCGTAAGCAATTATCCCAACGGGGGAGTTAACGGCCCTAAAGCTATAAGACACCCCGTTGGAAATTATTTGATGTTACTTATGTCCTGAACGTCGTCTGTGTAACGCTGGCAGACCTGTTGCCAGTATTCAACGAGGACTTTACCAATTTCTTCGAGTTTTACTAATAAACTTCTTCTCACCTTTGAATTGTGCCTGATTAATTGCTGAGCTGCCTTGTTCTCGAGTTAAGGCTCGGGGCTTACCTACAATCCCAAAATCTATAGTCGTGTGTGCAAAACACCGTTACACGACATCTGGTGGCAGCGGCGGGATTACAAGGCGATTACAAGGCGAAGCAATCAAGAAGACGGCACTTCTTCGACTTCGACTGAACTTCTTCCTGATTCAGGGTGTCTTCTGAAGAGCTGAATCAGACCTTCATCTTCATCTTCTAGAACTTCGCAGATCTTTCATCGAGGTGGCAGACCTGCAGTACTTCAGGAGGGACGGCGCCCACGAACCTCCGAACGTCTTTGCTTCCTCTAGCCGGAGGCCGGCGCAGCCCGTCCGCCTTCTGGTGTCGAGCTCGTCAACAAGCCTGGGCTCTGGTTGTCAGCTGGGGTCCTCGAGGGGACACAGATCTACTCAGCAAGCCTGCAGCTATCCTTCTTCGCGGTGACAACTACACCTGGACAGTCCCGAGGGACGGCGAGACTCCCTTCATTCTTTCCAAGTAAGTCCTCACCATCGTTAAATCTGGCATTGTGTAAATCGTAGACAATCAGGCTAAGTAACCCTTGCCATGTCTCTCGCAAGTAGAAGTAGAGTAGAATTTCCTACAGAACCGGACGATGAGGTGGAAGAAACGAATAGTTTCGTGTCAGTAGCTACTGCAGTTAAATTATTGGAAACAAAATTTGACGGAAATCCAAAAGATTTGCAGGAATTTATAGACAATGTGGAAAATGCTTATAGTATTTTGTCTCCAGCAGATCATCCTACATTTTTGAAATTTGTTTTAGCTAGAATTACTGGAGATGCTAAAGTAACTTTAAACTTCAAGGAAATGCCCGCTGCGGGGACTACCTGGGAAAATGTTAAAGAAAAATTAGAAACGCACTATGCAGTTCACAGAACGTTAGATTATTATGCTAATAAGTTGTTTACTAGCAAGCAGACACACAATGAAAATGTAACTCAGTAGAGAAGCAAGAGTAGAAAAGATTTAATACGATCCACTTCAAAAATAATGAATAATTGGAATTATGATAGGAAAATGGGAGGCAGAGATATAATAGTGCATTTAAGTAGAGCATGTTTTGTACAAGGTTTGGCAGATGGGCAAGTTAAAACTATAGTTAGGGTGAAATGCGATCAAATGTCGATGAAACAATTAATAGAATTAGCAGTAGAAGAGGAAAGTGCACAAAGGTCTTGCAAAAAATTTAAGGGTTATTACGGAGAAAGAAGGGCAATGGCAAGTAACAGTTCCCACCAGTTCCAGGGTGCTCGCATGGGCGTGAAGAGCAGGCCTGAGAACGTGAGGCGCGGACCATCAGGGGTTCACGCGATAGCACCTATAGTGTGTTTTAGGTGCGGTAAACCGGGGCATGTTGATAAAGAATGCAGAGGGAAGGCCTACTGCAAGGCATGCCGTAAAGTTGGACATGAGACGAGGGAATGTCTCGCACAGGGGAAACAGGCAGTAGGGCTACCTGTGAAACCTGTGGTAAGTCCAAATTAAAGTAAAGGTTGCAACCCAGGTGTGAAAGAGAACCTGATAAACAAAATAGGTATGAAAGAGGACCTAACAAATAAAATAGGTATGAAAGAGGACCTAACAAACAAAATAGGTATGAAAGAGGACCTAGCAAACAAAATAGGTATGAAAGAGGACCTAACAAACAAAATAGGTATGAAAGAGGACCTAGCAAACAAAATAGGTATGAAAGAGGACCTAGCAAACAAAATAGGTATGAAAGAGGACCTAACAAATAAAATAGGTATGAAAGAGGACCTAACAAACAAAATAGGTATGAAAGAGGACCTAGCAAGCAAAATAGGTATGAAAGAGGACCTAGCAAACAAAATAGGTATGAAAGAGGACCTAACAAATAAAATAGGTATGAAAGAGGACCTAACAAATAAAATAGGTATGAAAGAGGACCTAACAAACAAAATAGGTATGAAAGAGGACCTAGCAAGCAAAATAGGTATGAAAGAGGACCTAGCAAGCAAAATAGGTGTGAAAGAGAACCTAGCAAATAAGTTTAAGGTTACTAATGGGGTACAGGAAAATCCTTACGTAGTTTTTGTATTAAGTAATGATTTAAAGAAGGGTTATGGAGAAGCACTGATTGACACAGGGTCAGCAGTCTCTCTGGTAAGACAAGAAGCATTACGGTCAAAGAAAATAAAGAAAGAGGAAGTTAGTTTTCAAACAATAACTGGGGAAAGGTTCAAGGTTTTTGGATGCGCAGAAATAAGTTTCAGCAACGTAATGTTTGGGCCGAATCATAAATTTTATGTAGTTTCGCATCTACCTGAAAAATTAGACCTGCTACTAGGAAGGGATTGGTTAGAGGCACACAAAGGTGAATTAAGGGTCCCGTGGAAGCATGCGGCAATAAAAATAAAACCGATGACTGAAGTTTTAGTAGAGTTTGATACATCAGAGCAAGGTGTAAGGTACTGTAAGAAACAGGAAGTAGGTGATAATTTAGTTTGTGCTGAAAGCATTGTAAACTGTAAGGGAGGAAAGTTTTGCTGTTTAATAGTTAATTTAAATGAAGATGAGAGAATAGTGGCAGTAACTCCGCAATTGACAAAGTCTGATATAAAAGGGAAAGAAATTAGAATAAGGAAGGAAGGGAGAAACGAACTACTGCTTTCTAAGTTAAGGGTTGCACATGTAAAAGAGGGGTTAGAAGAGTTGAAAGAAATTTGTTTGGAATATAACGATATATTTAGGTTACCAGGGGATAGGCTTACAGAGACTAAGGCAATAACACATCATATCCCAACACCATCTTTACCACCTGGTAGATATATCACATTAAAGAATTACAGAATACCAGAACAGCACCAACAGGAGGTAAATAAGCAAGTGCAACATATGCTAGACCAGGACATTATAGTCCCGAGTTCGAGCCCATGGAATTTTCCAATTTTGGTAGTTCCAAAGAAAGTGGATGCTTCGGGTACTAGAAAATGGAGGATTTGTATTGACTTTAGGAAATTAAACGAGGTGACAGTAGGTGATAGCTATCCTCTACCCAACATACAGGAAATTCTAGATAAATTGGGAAGGTCTCGTTATTTTTCGGCTTTAGATTGTGCAAGTGGTTATTGGCAAATACCCTTAGCACCAGAGGACCAAGCAAAAACTGGCTTCAGCACCAGTCAAGGTCACTTTCATTTTACTAGAATGCCCTTTGGATTAAAATCAGCCCCCGCTACTTTTCAAAGGTTAATGAACACCATATTGATGGAATTAATTGGAATTAGATGTTTGGTTTACTTAGATGATGTAATTATTTTTGGTGAAACTTTGGAGGATCATAATTCTCGGTTAAGACAAGTTTTTCAAAAGTTGCGAGAAAATCAAATGCAATTAGAACCAGATAAATGTGAATTTCTTAAAAGCGAATTGCAGTATTTAGGTCACGTAGTTACTGCAGAAGGTGTTTATCCTGATCCGAAGAAGGTTGAAGCAATAAGTAAATTTCCAAAACCTAAGACACCCAAAGATATAAAGTCGTTCTTAGGCTTGGCAGGTTATTATAGAAAATTTATTCCAGCATTTAGCAAAATTGCTAAACCGCTTAATGATTTGTTAAAAAAAGGAACATAATGGGAATGGTCGGAAAGGCAGGAACAAAGCTTTCAGGAATTAAAGAGTAAATTGTTGGAATATCCAGTATTGCAATTTCCAGACTTTACACAACCCTTTGTTTTGACAACTGATGCGAGTAATTATGCAATTGGGAGTATTCTAAGTCAAGGGAAAATTGGTAGCGATAGGCCTATAGCTTTCGCAAGTAGGATATTGAATGACGCAGAAATAAACTATAGCACAGTGGAGAAAGAGTTACTAGCTATAGTATGGTCTTGTAAGCATTTCCGTCCATACTTACTAGGAAGAAATTTCACAGTGGTAACAGATCATAAACCTCTTTTATGGATTTTCAATGTTAAGGATCCGAGTTCGAGACTTCTTAGATGGAGACTGTTATTGGAAGAATATGAATTTCAAATAGTGCATAAATCAGGTAGCAAAAATGTAAACGCAGATGCGCTTAGTAGGTATCCCCTTCCAGAAATTAATGCTGTTCTAAAATCAGAGGAAGAAATTTCTAAAGAAAGAAAGCAGAGATTACTGAAAGAGATGCACGTATGTCCTATAGGAGGGCATCAGGGTATTCAAAGAACATATGAAAGGTTAAAATTGTACACTTGTTGGCCTAATATGTTTAAGGATGTAGAGAATTACATAAAACTATGTTCGACTTGTCAACTAAACAAACAGACACTTCCAAACACTAAAGCTGAATTGCAAATAACAGACACACAATCACAACCTTGGAATAAGGTGTACTTGGATATTGTAGGTCCATTGTTAACTTCAGATTCAGGAAATAAATATTTATTAACATGTCAGGACAATTTGACTAAATATTTGATAGTAATTCCCATGATAGATCAGAGTGCAAACACTGTGGCGGATAAATTTGTGAATGAAATTATTCTTAGGTATGGGATTCCTGATGAGATTTTAACAGATCAAGGATCTCAGTTTATGAGTCAGGTATTTCAAGACTGTTGCAAATTACTTAAGATTAAGAAGTTGCACACAAGTGTTTACCACCCAGAAACCAATGGAAGTTTGGAAAGATCACATAAGGTTATTGTAGAATATTTGCGTTGTTTTGGAAACAAGTTACAAACTGACTGGGATAAATGGGTTAATTTTGCAAGCTTCACATATAACACAACCCCTCATACTGCAACCAAGTATACACCTTATGAATTGTTATTTGGTAGAAGGGCAAATCTGCCAGGGATATTGCAAAGAGAGCCTCAGCCATTGTATAATTACGATGATTTAGTGAGAGAAATTAAACAGAAATTCCAAGTAGCACGGCAACAAGCAAGGTCTAATTTACAGGAGCGGAAAGAAAAACAGTGTAAAAAAATTTTAATGAAACTATAAAGGCAAGGAAATATGCCAAAGGAGATTTGGTGTTAGTATATAATGAGCAAAGAAAGAAACTAGATCGTTTATGGAACGGACCTTATGAAGTGACCGAGGTAAAGGGCCCAAATGTTTCGTTGAAAAAGGCACGAATAACAGGTAAAAGGAAAATCGAAACTCGTTTTAATAGGACCAAACCTTATTTTGCAGGTGCGATGGAAGATGAGGGTTAGTTATTTGATCAAGGTGATCGTTTTATGGTGGTGGTGGGAACAGCTTCAAGGAGAAGCGTTAGGAACAGTGGTTGAAGAACAAGAGATAAAAGCTCAGGTAAAAGTAATTAGCAATCAGGCAGGCGTTTACTTCGACCATGTAGGAACATTGTATTCCTATCCAGCAGAGTGGAGTTTCTTAACATATGTAGATTTAGAACCTGTAAAACAGCTGTGGAGAAAGACAAAACAACAGATTACAGTTCTGATACAAACATGTGAAAAGGTAAAAAATGAAACATGGTATATGTATACCGATTGTAAAGCTTCCATTCCGTATCTTCATTCAAAACGTAAAGTGATAGACAGGCTAAAAGATGTCTTAGGCGATTTGATAGGGTTGAATCAAAATGTTAGACGCAAGCGCAGCCCTCTAAATTTCATTGGTAGTGCATTAAATCTTCTTTTTGGAACAGCTACTGAAGATGAACTTCAAAATTATGCTAAACACATAAGGCATTTAGAATCAGATCATAGGGATTTTTTGCGAATAGCTTCGGAACAGATGCTTGTTTTAAAATCTACACTGATCACTATGAATTCCACTGTTAAAGAAGTAGCATTAAATGAAAATAAAATTAAGGAAGTAATAGAGAAGTTGTCATTAGAAACAACAAAACAAAATGCAGCTTTACGTTATGAACTGGAGACAAGTATGGTAATAAATGAATTAATACAACAGATTCAAAGAGGGATTGAAGAGTGTCAAAACACTTTCGATCTTCTCATTAACGTATATTTGAATTCACAAAAAGGAATTTTACAGCCTCAAATTATCACAGTGCAAAAGATAAGAGAGCTTTTAAAAAAGGAAAGCATGCCAGATCTAACGATGTTCCCTCCTTTCCCTTCTTCACAACTTTTGTCCTTGATCCAGCCAACAATTTATACTCAGGGATCAATGTTGGTTTATGTTACAAAAATACCATTGTTGCATGAGAAACAATATCAGTTATATAAAATATTGTCATTTCCAGTGATTATGCAATCAAATTTGACTGCAAAGTTCATTGACTATCCGAAAGACTATATTTTTGCGGACAATCTACGACAACAATATGGATACTTAACAGTAATGGACTTGGAAAAATGTCATAATCCAAATAAGTTAACCTATGTGTGTTCAGAAGCGATGCCTATTCTGACTTATGTTCCAGGTCAGGATTGTATAGCCACATTACTACATCCAAACACCCAAGAATTACCTCAAAATTGTAATGTAAAGTACTTACCTTTAGCTCACACCCTTTGGATACCATTATATATGAGTAATGAATGGTTATATGTGGCACCGCAAGTTGAACTGTTTACACTATTTGTAATGAGAAAAGTGAATCTCATAGACTTTTGGGAAGAGGACTAGTGTCCTTAGGTAAATTATGTAAAGGGTTAACAACAAGAAGTGTGTTGTATCCACTGGCCCATTTTGAGACAAACAATACCAAGGAAGACATTATTCCCTTCTCTCCTTTGGACACCGATTGTTGTATAACACTTCCTGATCAAGAAGAAATTCATAAAATTCCTTTAACCCTTCCTCTACATAACATAATGTCTTCAGTGACGGGTTTGAAATTGGCCGGTTATAAAATAGACGAAGTGCAGAAATTAATTAAAGAACGGGAATCAAAAGAAGCCAATAGACCAAGGGATTGGTCAGATTTTGTATATTCTGGCTGGAGTTATGTATTATGTATGTGTATTATTTTTGTGATTTGGATATGTAGTTGTTGTTATTGTAAGTGTTGTAGAGATTGTAGCACCTGGTTACTTAAGCAATGTCCACCGAAGAAGTGTACTGACTCAGTAGGTGAACATATGAGAGCCTTAGTTAATGTTAATGTGAACAGCGGGACAAATGCTAGATCGCAGATACTGATTGATGGACAGGGTTATCAAAGGTTACCTGTAATAACTTCACAGCCTGAAAGGTCAGATCAGGATTTTGAAATGGGGTCTGCACCTGAGGAGGAGATTATACTACCGTCTCCAGTAGAATTTCGCAGGTCCTCCAGGCTAAAGGCAAAAGAAGATGTTGCCTCCAAGGGGTGGATGTTCTCAAAAGCTTGAGCTTGTCATAAGACAGCAACAACCTTTTTCTTAAGGGGGGAGGTGTCGTATAGAAATACAACTTCTGTGACATGCCAACGTAAAGCATCCCTAAGTAATATGATACCATCCCTCGTCCATGTTTACTTTGTAATTATTTTTAACTGGAAAACATAAATAACTTAACGCTCTTATATGAGTCAGCCTAGAAAGTGTGTGGACCTTGTTTTATTTTTTGTGCTGCGTAAGCAATTATCCCAACGGGGGAGTTAACGGCCTCAAAAGCTATAAGACACCCCGTTGGAAATTATTTGATGTTACTTATGTCCTGAACGTCGTCTGTGTAACGCTGGCAGACCTGTTGCCAGTATTCAACGAGGACTTTACCAATTTCTTCGAGTTTTACTAATAAACTTCTTCTCACCTTTGAATTGTGCCTGATTAATTGCTGAGCTGCCTTGTTCTCGAGTTAAGGCTCGGGGCTTACCTACAATCCCAAAATCTATAGTCGTGTGTGCAAAACACCGTTACACGACAGGGATACAATTGTCCAGCACTAACGGTAGGGCCATCTTAGCCGTGGTTACTGGCGTGTATACCCCCAAATTTAGGGGTAGACAACATGATGAAAGAGGGCGTAATGTGCAAGTTAATTACTTCCGTGGCAACAGATGTATCCCAGATAACAGGAGACAAAGATTCCAAGGACACTATTCACGAAATAGAAATTGGGAAAATAATCAACACGAGTATCGACCCAGTTCCCCCAGGTACGATGATAGATCTAGGTCAGGTCGAAATTCTCCTCAGTTTGATGAACGTGCTGATACGATAAATATCACAAAACAGATGGTAGGAAATCCTCAAAACCAGGAAAATCAAAGAGTAAATAGATATAATGGTTAGATCATTGATATGATTGTGTATTTGCCAAGAACTGTATAAATATTGTAAATATAGCTAAGTTTAGTATAATAGTGACAAAGTGAAAGTGTTGTGCAAGCCAAGAAGAGAAAGAAGATAAAGAAACTCAAAAATACTAAACCAAGGAACATTTGTAAAACTGTGTAACTTCCGAAGATAGAAAAAAAACATGTAAATAATAGAGTATTTAAGTAAAATTTAATCTTGTTCGGAATGTATATTTTGAAATGCTTGTAAAAAAATGTATGAGGATGGAGAATTGCCGACTACGAGAATTGGTAGTCACTAAAATTAATATCTTTCGGGTAGAACATAAACATTAACTTATTATGTAATAATAAAATAATGTTTATAGGAGCATTTGAAACCGAATTATAATGTGAATATATGTAATTGATAATAGAAAGAAACAAAAGGAGATTCTAATCGATACTTAAGGGGAAGACGTAATAAAGCTGAATAGATTAAAGTCTCAAGAATGGAAGCCTAAATGAGTGATAAGGTTACAATTGTTGTACGTGCAAAGCCCGAACGATTCCGCGGGCTGATTCGTATCGTGCCATGACGTGCTCAAAAGTTGACCAATGGAAATCACTTCCTTCGACTTAGATGAATATTTGCGTCGATTTGTTTTGCTGGTGAATTATTTTATAATAGACGTGCTTGGCAACATCTCAGTGTAAATAGTAAAAGCAATGAAGCCTTTATTAAAACACGTTATCATAAGAACCGGTGCCATCCTTTGAAATCAAATCCCACGCATACCCAAAAGGAGAGAAATCTCGTAGCTTTATCGGCGGCAAAGAAGTGAATCAAAGAGACTGAGGTATATTAGGTGGCGTGAAGCATTGTTGCTTCAAACACTATTATCAACGTGTGACCAACAGTAATTTGGCATTAAAATCGTTGCATCTACGATTGACTAATACACCAACGTGATGCAAAACAAATAATTGCTTCACATGATGTTCCGCCATGGTGTAACCAGTTCTTGGCGGCATCGGCGAAAGAGCGCGCATTCTACTTTGCCATGACCACATTCATCTCCTGCAAGAACAATTGAGGTATTATCAAACGTCCATTAATATCAACGGGTTTTTCTATACAACAACTGTTCATAACCAATTTTAATCTACACTTTGAGATTTATCTGTGGTTTAACTAATGACTGTTGTGTTTATGGTTATTTTTAGAAGCGAGTAATTTCTTCACATACGACAATAAAGAACATTAGCGGCCGCTGCGTATGTTTATGGAACCGACTGCGACACACTGGCGTAAAGCCACACGCACTGCAGGCTTTTATGGGCGCCAGAGGGAACACTCTGGCAAAACATCTACCATTAGTAAACCTCTCCCATAGTGCATTGCTTCACAACGATCCACTTTTCATATCTCGTGTGCATTAAGCCACAGCACGTATGGATTTCAGAGCAATCCCTTAACATCAGTCACATTTTCAAAACCAACAATTTGAGTTCAATTCATTTGGAATTTTAATAAGATATCAGCGTTTAATATACACGCTGGAAGGGAAGTTACTACATTTCTTCTAATATAAGGTTCATAGAAGCATTACAAACAAAAAAGTCTAGTGCCATTTTGTTCTTTGATCAACCATTGTTGCAATTGGATGCGTAATTCCACAAGAATGTACTAAGATAACAGCTTGTTACTTGTAAGAAGGGTAGACTAAGTTATTTCTGACACTTAAAAGCATTGAAAGAATATTCCGAGCAGCTCTTTCAGATGTGAAGTAACTCGACAAGGTCGTATTGAGGTTGGTCAGGGAATTGAACCGGTTTTTGGATGTAAACAGGTCGGTCGCCAGCAAGGTCATGTAATATTTCGGGAGCTAACGGTTCTGCTTGACTTAACCTCACAAAATAAACATGGAAGGACACGGCAGGGTATTTGTTTACGTTCTCAAAGCGCACCACTACGGTGTTTGTTTATGTACTGACCTAGCGAAAGTGACACCCACACAAGTTGCAGCGTTGCCAGCTTGCTTTCGATAAAACTAAAATATATCCGTAGGAAATGATCAGATACAAAATGTGTTCCAAATACCGAGTTTTACCACTGATTTAAATTATTGTAAAGACTTCCCTTCCACCCGGTATAATATTTACACCAAAGTTCATATTTTTAAATTATTACCAAGATGCTAATTTGCTTTTTATTATCACGTACATATTAGGTAGGAACGAAACTGCTTTTCAACGAAAAATTTGATATTTCACTGGAAGTGCAGGGTTTGAGGCTCCTTGACGATACAATCACTCAACACTTACTCAAACGTCTTCACTTCGACAGCTGACTCGCACTGAAACACTGACCGACGCAAAAACGGTAACCCTACCTACCCCAACTGGTTGCCTCATCTCCTTATATAGCGGGGATGACATCACACGGTCCTTTTTGGAACTTCTACAAACACGCCGGCCGCCGAATGTCTCTCGAAGGTTCCTTTGTTAAGCGCCGCGCTCATGTTAGTCATCTATACATAAACAGTCGTACGAGGCAGCCTGACTATGTTCCTTTGGTTGCTAGCCAGCCTGGTGTGTACCTTAGCCCCGACCGTCCTTTGTTGTGTGCCACGCCCAGCGTCACAGTACTATTACTACAATGGACTCAGTGCTATGGATTCTGAATTTGGTCCTATTTGATGCATTGCGTCTATTTTGATAGTCGATTCAAGTTAATCCCAACTCTTATTTGTTAACTCTTCGTTAGTCGTGTGTGTAAATATACACACGCACGCACGCACGCACGCACACACACACACACACACACACACACAAACTCCTTTTTCAAAAAATACTTTTTTTTTTTTTTTTTTTTTTTGATTCAGGTGACCTGAAAATATATTTCCGGTGAAATCTCGACATCGAAGTTTTGGACCGAATACAATTATTCCACTACTCACTACACGTAGTACAGAAATTAAAAAGTTACCTTAATGACATTCCCGTAGCAGAAACAAAAGGATTTATTTCCTATTTCTGTGGTTAGAAAAACTCGGCAGGTAGAAATTTATCATTAGGCTTGGAAATTTAATATCACGCAACCAAAACAGAAGACGCTCAGACCGCGACCTTGCTGCCTTTCTGAGGAGTTCGTTACATAACATGATACGTTGCAGCCAAAATAAATCGATACATACTTGTTGATAACCGACATGCGTGACTAGGAAAGAATCAAACCATTCTCTGCCATGAAAAATGCTTCAACTTGAAACAGACTTCAGGTTAATGTTTAACTTCTTGTCAACATACTTCTTTCTTGGTTTCTCATTTTTTAATTTCTTAAAAAGGTCAATAAGACGCGGCCCATACCGGAAACCAAGAAAGAAGGCCGTGGGAGTCTACGGAATCATTCTTGTTAATTTGTTTAATTCTTGTTAGTTCATCCGAAAGGAAAAGGAGAAAAATAAAAATGTATATATTATGTAAATTAGATTATAATTATAATAATAATTCATCTCATACCTCAGTTGTGCCTAACAATTTCAAATTTCAATCAATGACAGTGTTCATTCGCCAAAAATTTGTATTTCATTATCACTTCCTTTGTTTTCTTATGTTATGATCAGGTTAGGAAAACAGCTGACGTCAGTTGACGCAACAAAGCCGCTATTCAAATTTCAAAAATGGCGGAATCTAGCTTCGGTAAACCATTTTATGCTGAAATAGATGAAATAATTCTAAGAGGGAGAACACAGAATACAGCAGGAAATGTGTTTTGAATCAGTCTGACATATTTTGTATTGAACGAAATAATAAATTAACAGCAAATACACTGAATGCCAAGATCTTTAGAGATCAATATATGCCCATGGACGCTGATGTGTGATTCATGTCAAATATTTTAAAGCTTTAAGATTATGTTCTCTTTACACACTTAACATATAAAAAAATGAACAACGATGTTCCATTTCACGAAAGTTTTAATTTTTCCGAAACTCACACACATAACAAGGAATATCTCCGAAATGGTTCACCCTAGAAGAAAATTTATTGAGACATAAATTGTGTATTTTAGCAAGATCTACATTTTTTGTACAGTATAATTTGGTCTATCTCTAACGGTTTACCAGTTATGCAAAAGTCGTCCAGAGTAAATACGACTACAGGGGCTATAGCCAGAAAATTCAAGATATACATTTCATTTGCCATAAAAATAGCTCAAACATATGACATTTTAATAAAAATCGTTAGATCCATTTTCAAGAAAATCAAAATTTTCGAAAAATCTTCCATGTAAAGGGTAGTTTAGGGTGGGGCTATTTTCTTCAAAATCTTCGTGTCGCATCCTTGAAAGACACTAAACTTAAATACCAACTTTGGTTTTTAACGGACTTTTCGTTTTTGAGTTATGCTGTCCACAGGCTGACAGACACACACACACACACGGACCTTTTTCTCTCTCGACATCGAAATTTTGGGTGGAATACAATACTTCCCCTACTTACCAGTAGAGAAAGTAAAGATTGGACGAAAGTGAGAAGATTGTAAATTTGTAATGAGCAGAGAAGGTTGTGTGAATGCTGTTAGATACCTTGCACTGGTTCATTGATGAATTCCCCCAATACTCGGCTTTCCTGTTTCCTCGAGTCTTCCTCTTATCCAAGCAGAGATACCGTCTAATGCGTCTTCTGGGCTGATACCATGTCACATATAGAAGGAATTCTAAGAACAACTGCTTCTAGAGAATAAACAGCGTTCGTTTGGTACAAAATAGATAGATTGCATTTTTTCCCAGTCCCGGATTGCTTCAAATATCTTTTTGATGATTTTATGCTTTTTTGGGTCTCCGACTTTCAAACGCAGTAAATTTACTCTTTTGGGGCACTTTACAAGAGTCCTACACTCTTGTATGGTAATGTTATTCCAAGATTCGGATAATATTTCTCGAAGTTTTCGGCCTTCCGATCTCATATGGATATAACTGCCACAGTTCTATCCTGCCAAGACGATGCAACCCTTGGCCTACCACTTCGCTCCAGCTCTGAAATTTTGTCGCTTTTCCTATACTTTTTACTGTCAATGCCATGCACGTTTTTATCCCAAATGAATTGTAATACTTCTGTATAACTTACCGCACTTAAGGAAACCAATGGCTATATATTAAATATCCTTCTTCACGTTTTTTATCCAGTTTTACTTTGCCTCTTTTCGCACCAGAACAAAGTGAATGCTACAAGGCATCCTCATAATGTCAACATAGTAGCATTCAGTGCTGCGATCTGCAGTGTAAACAATGCACTATAAACAGACACCACTCCGACTTCGCTGGCTCATTCATCATCGGTTTGAATCCATTGCCAAATAGTGGTAGTTTAAACTCCTTTTTTACAACTTATAAACATCATATCAATTGTCGATAAACTGTCTATGATAACAATGGCATATTTGCAAATATTCCTAACATCTGTTCCTTTTCCTTCAGAGAAAAAAAATTGTCATCCAATATATTAGTATTTGCATGGTCACGTCTCCTAAAGGATTAAAAAATAGTGGTATCTTATCTAACTAGTTTTAAATGTATCCTTTAATTAGAATTCTTTTACGAAACATAAGGCCGGTGGACAAAATAATTTAAGGACAGGGTGTATTTCAGTGAAATATGCATAGTTAAGCTAAATTAAGTCAGTTGTGAACTACGGATAGTGAAGTTCAGCTGTTTGCGAGAGAATTGTTACCGTAGCAGTATCAAGGACAGTTACCCACAACACTAAAGTTACGATACAGCACAGTTGTGAATTGTGATTCTGTAAGTACAATAGTTATGTTCTGTAATAGTGCTAGGACTTCACTAACAGCTTTAGAAACAATTAAGTAGTATTAAAAATAAGCGTAATTGTCTTCCATCACAATAATAGTGAAAATTATTCCTTTTTCAAAGATTTTTGCAAAATTGTTTTTTGACAGTGTTCAAACACGTCAATAAAATTAACTGTTGAGAATTAGCACTCATTAATCTACGAAGAACGACCCCTTATAAAACGTCAACGAGCTTTAAGAACCCCAGAGACTTTTTTCTATATTCTAAGCTTTTTAATCGAGATTGTTGATCTTTTGAAAATAAACAAATTACAACAAAGATGTCTATGTAGTGCTTGTGTGTTTCTTTTTCACGGGGGGGGGGGGCCTTTCATGTGTTGCATCTCTTAACGATGCTGGGGTTAATTAGGAAGTTCATCATTTTCCTGCAGCATTCGCTTTTTGTTATGCTGGTCTCTCTATCTCTCCACCTCCCTCTCCCTTTGTCATACATGCATTTTTATAAACATCGTCTTTTGTTATTCAGAAAACCTCTTAGGCTGTGTTCCGGGCGATATATCGATATTGAACTTCTTGTGTGGAAACAGTATTTTCTTCTGTCTACGACAGGAACGCAGAAGAGAAAATACAAAGAGAAGGTTCAGAAGCACAAAAGCTAGGAAGATAAAGCACTGCCAAGCAATATGCGAGAAGAAGAAGAATAAAAAAAACCCATGCGCTAATTAAACTCGCAAGGTTCTTTTAGCACCCATATTTCAACAACACGGTATAAAATTTCCGATAGGAGAGCTACTTGCCTTTCTTGCTTGGAAAGTCTGTGTTAATTATTTGTTTGCCTTTTTTTACTTTGTGTATTACGTATAGCAGGGCACGGATGTTCATGACCTAAAATTGTTACAAACACACAAGCATCTATAACAAAAAAAAAAAAAAAAAAAAAAAATGATAACATGGTAAATACGTATGGCCTAAAATTTCTTCAAAATGTAACTATTTAAGTTAATATTTTATTGAAAATCTACTTCAAAAATCTAGGACACTAAATAATAAATAAATAGTATTGATTTTACTGTTGGTTTTTGAATTAAATTGCTCGATCCAGAGCTAACCCTCAACTCTGCACAAAATGAAATAAATGTCACATTTTGAAGGTAGAAAATTACCTACGTACGTTTCTAAATGGAATGAGTTTCTATTTGAACGCAAGATTGTAACAAATCGTCTTTGGACACATATGCGAAACTGGATTAGAGACGTAAAAATTCGAAAATGTAAGAGAAAATGACAAAAAAGGTTAGAAAAAGCCAAAATATGAGTTTACATGACCCATAGAAATGCATAATATTAATCATTAATAAAATCGTGCTGGCTTATATTTTCCACGGTCGAGAAAACCACAAATAATTTGATGTCATGAACATTCGACCCCTGACTATAGCAAGTAGAAGTATTCTACCCCAAAATTCAATATCAAGATTTCATCGCAAATACATGTTTTGAGACTCCCTGAATCTAAAACAAAACAAGTAATAGAAAAATGTCTATGTCGTGAACAGAATAATTAAAAAGACGAGAAAGCGTTATAAATACCAAACTTGGTATTTAAGTTTCATACATCAAAGGAAGTGACACGAAGATCTAAGAAAATTCTCCTATCCCTTGAAGCCGGAATTATAATGTCAATATATATAATTGATAATAGAAAGAAACAAAAGGAGATTCTAGTCAATAGTTAAGGGGAAGACGTAATAAAGCTGAATAGATTAAAGTCTCAAGAATGGAAGCCTAGGCACATTTAAATGAGTGATAAGGTTACAATTGTTGTTTGTACTCAGCCTTAGTGATTCAGCGGGCTGATTCCTATTTTACCATGACGTGCTCTAAAGTTAGCCAATGGAAATCGCTTCCTTCGTGTTGCTCACGCAAAAACAAATGCAACGCAAGACACACTCGTCTTGAATCGAGCCGAGATAATGCACGTGCAACTTGGGAGTTGTACGTAAGCTAGCGCGTATACATAATTCGGCGGTTGCTAAAGGTGACAAAGTTAAAGTGTTATAACGTTGTAGTTAAAGTTACATTGTTACATTCTATTTAAATATCGTCGGCAGTTCTCTACAAATCTGGAAATTTACAAATACAGTGATATGTTGGTTAATTCTTCGTTTGGTTCCATTCCTACCACAACTCACGCACACCTGTAGATTAGGACCTCTTGCTAGAGCTAGTCCGGACACCAAACACGAGATCTTATAGGTCTTAAAGGCGACGTCTTCGACGGAGAGGAGCGTTTCCGTCACCCTTGACTCGTTTATAGAGGCCATTTCGCAAAAAATAATTATTCTCAAAAATGCCTCAAATTATTTTGTTTTTATGAGGAATGGAATATAAGTCTTGAAACATCTGAAAATAGCTTCTAAAATTCTCTCCATTCTGAATGAGTCAGCAATAACTGATAAACCGTAAGAGATAGAAAAAGAAAAACCTTCTTCTTTACTAGTTTACCCTCCCCTTATGTAGGAGTTACACAGATATTTTCATGTTAACATATCAGATATACGCTGTTTTAATTAAGCTCGCTCGTTAGTCGTTTTTATAGCTAAAAAGTATATCTTCATGTTATCTCTCTTAACGATGTTGGGGTTAAATTTGAAAATCAGCATTTTCCCCAGGGTTTACTCTTGACATCCTGAAATCTTGTTTTTCACCTGTCTTCCATTCTCATACATACAGGTTTGTAAAGTTCATCTTTCGTTGTGCAGGAAACCTCTTAGGATATGTTCTGTCTCGATGTATCGAATTTCTGGCTGTAATATAATATTTTCCTGTATGTATTTCAGGAACGCAGATGAGAAACTAAAAAAGACATAGTTCATAACCGTAAAAGCTAGGGAGGATAAAGCACTGACAAGCAATCTGCAAGAATGAATAATAACAAATCTGATGTGTTGCACTCACATGACTTTCTCTACTCTTGTACTAACCATTCTTACAAACTCTTATTCCTATATCTTCTTCGTGTTAGTTGAGATAAACATTTGTACAAATTATCTTATTGCTTATTTCCTTGTAGGTACAAGGGGAATATTAGAATACAGTAGGCTTTGTGCGACAGTCAAATGTTTTAGAACTTTGAGATTCCGTTCTCTTTGCACGCTTAACATATAAAAAGATGAACAACGATGATCCATTTCACGAAAGTTAAGTTTTCAGAAACTCGCACACATAACAAGGAATATCTCCCAAATGGTTCACCCTACAAGAAAATGTATTGAGACATAAATTGTGTATTTTAGCAAGATCTACATTTTTTGTATAGTATGATTTGGTGTATCTCTAACGGTTTACCAGTTATGCAAAAGTTGTCCAGAGTAAATACGACTACAGGGGCTTTTACCAGTTATGCAAAAGTTGTCCAGAGTAAATACGACTACAGGGGCTATAGCCAGAAAATTCAAGATATAAATTTCATTTTCCATAAAAGTATGACATTTTAATCAAAATCATTAGAGCCATTTTCGAGAAAATAAAACTTTTTCATGTTTAGGGTAGTTTAGAATGGAGAAGTTGTCCTTAAAATCTTCCTGTCACATCCGTTAAAGATATTAAATTGAAATACCACTTTGGTTTCTAACTGACTTTTCGTTTTTGAGTTACGCTGTCCACAGACACACACACAGGCACGGACTTTTCTCTAAAAATGTTTTTTTTTTATTATTATTCAGGGGCCCTTAAAACACATATTTCCACTCAAATCTCGACATCGATATTCTGGATCGAGTACAATATGTCCTCTATTTACTGCATATAGTAGAGAAATTTCCACTCGAATAGGGAATAATCCTAGACGAAGAAAAACTGCCATTCTCCCAACCGGGAATCGAACCCTGGACCTCCTGCACAGCAGACTGACTGGGCTACGCGGCCAGCTTGTTTCAGTGTTGTTTAACATTGTTATTATTTCCTTTATATGTATGTAGACTACAACATACAACCTTGGTATCTTCCAAATTTGACGCCTCCTGTTCGCTTTTTGTTTTTATTGTATCAAAATTGCTTGTTATGATGGCGGTTGTAGATAAAGACGTGTATAAAATAACAAAAGAAGTAAATAATAGAAGGCTTCAAGGCCAAGGTTTCCGAACCCCACCTTCACTCTTCACCTCTTCCAAGGCCATAAATGTTGTGTTTACTTCTTGGTCGCCGAGTTAGTTCTTGAAACCAAATTGTGTCAACCACAAATATTACTGCCATTGTTAGTCTTTCTACGTCACCTTAATTTGCCGTACTGCCCGCCAATAAATAGCTAAACTAATGCATTTCACCCAAATATTGGATACCAAGATTCCATTCGAAATAAACGTTTCGAACTTCCCTAATTAAAAAACCTGATGTGTAGCACTCACATGACTTTCTCTACTCTTGTAGTAACCATTCTTACAAACTCTTATTCCTGTATCTTCTTCGTGTTAGTTGAGATAAACATTTGTATAAATTATCTTATTGCTTTGATGTCGAGATTTCACCGGAAATATGTTTTGAGACCCCTTGAATCCAAAAATAAAATTTTTAGAAAAAGGTCCGTGTGTGTGTGTGTGTGTGTTTGTGTGTGTGTGTGTGCGTGTGTGTGTGTGTGTGTGTGTGTGTGTGTGTGTATCTGTCTGTCTGTCTGTCATTCTGTGGACAACATAACTCAAGAATGAAAAGGGGTTCCAAGCTGGCAGCCCAGCGGGGTGGACGTGTGTGTCAGCCTGCCTCTCTGTGTGTTTACGAGTGCTACGCCAGTGTATTCTTTGTTTCACTGCAAATAGTGTTATTACATACGGTGATTCTGACTGTGATTATGCGTGTAGTGGAATATTTACCACTACATTTGATCTTTTCTACAATGGCTCACCAGTCGGAAGCTACCGGCCACCTTGTCAGCTCTGCATTACTTACAATCTACAATAATGATTCTACTCCACTAACTTCACTCCTGGACATCACGGCTCTGTAATATCTCCACATCAACAACCTGCATTATCCTCACAACAAGCGTTAATGAACACTTCTACAACAACAACCAACATCACAGTGAGTAAACCTTCACAGTTGACAGCAACCCCCATAACGCACACATATACCAATTCTGTTCAAGACGACGATAATATGGAGTACAGTACCACACCAGACGGACCAGTCTAATGGGGCACACAATGTGCGCCCTGCACAAGCTCCCACCAGGCGGCTCTGTCTTGTGCCAGCTTCTATATCGCCCAACACGCCCCGTTATGCTTATGCGGTACCCACTTCGAACCGCTTCCAGGCTTTAGGTGATACTCCCGACCTAGACACTACAGATTCACCGTCTCTTGCTCCTAAAGAGAAAATTCCCCCTATCTGTCTCCGTGATATTCACAATTACCAATTGTTCTTGAAGGATGTCAAAACGTGTGTTAAATCGGATTTTCACACTGAGCTCCGAGGTCCGATTATAAAAATTTATGCCACCACTTCTTCTGATTTCCGTTCTCTTACATCTTACTTCACCTCAATCAATCAAGCATATTATACCTTTAGAAATCCAGCTGATAAACTCTTCTCCGTTGTCATTCGCAATCTTCCTTGCTCCCTAAATGACCAGGAAGTGTACGATGAACTTTGTGCTCTGAACTATCCTGTTCAAAAGGTCACACGCTTACTTGGCAGAAACAGGAACCCACTACCTTTGTGTGCTGTAGAACTTACAAACAACGATGAGGGTAAAAACATTCTGAATCTTACCCGGCTGCTATATAGTGTTGTGAAGGTCGAACATCGCCGCCGTACCACAGTGCACTCGCTGCCAAAACTTTGGACATACCAAAAACTATTGCAAGTTGGAACCTCGATGTGTCAGATGTTTAGGCGCACACCATTATTCAGACTGCGCTAAACCTTCCACCACACCAGCTAAGTGCGTTAACTGCGAGCAAGATCACCCAGCTAATTATCGCGGCTGTCCTTACTATGTGGCGCTGAAAGCAAGACTCTCTCGCCGATCTCAGCAACCCAGCTTCTCATCAACATCTTCACCTTCGATGCCGCGCACATCGCCTGCATCCGAACGACGTCCACAGCAGCCACGCCCGTCTCAGCAACCATCAGCCTTCCACCCAACGACCGTTCCTGGTGCGCAGCCGAGGACTTATTCTCAAATGACGTCTTCCACTTCTCCTTTTTCACCGGCCAGTTCTTCCGCTGCCCCACCCAGGGATTCTTCTTCGACGCCCTTACTGACTCTTTTCTCTGGTTTACTCTCTCAGTTATTCTCTTACTTCCGGACCCTGCTTACCCCCATTTTACCACAACTTCCACCGCTACTTAGTTCTCTTATTATTTCTTTAATTCCCAATGGCAACCCGTGATATCATTAATCTTAAAAAGTTAACCCTCCTTAACTGGAACGCTAACGGTCTCCGTGCCAAACGCGCATCTTTCGTTGCTTTTCTCACAATGCACAATATCGATATTGCCTGCGTCACTGAAACGCATTTTCTACCGAACGAGACCTTCACAGTTTCTGGCTACAAAATCTATCGCCAGGATCGTGTAGCTGAAACGGCTTCCGGAGGTGTTGCCATCCTCATCAGACGCACACTTACTCACAGTGCAATCTTTCTACCCACTATTCCTGCACTTGAAGTGACAGGCCTTAAACTCTCCACCACGGATGGTACTAATGTCATTATTATCTGTGCTTATAAACCTCCTAATCGCCGGCTTAATACTACACATCTATCGTTACTATTCCCGCCTGACTGCAGCACTCTCCTTTTGGGCGATCTGAATTGCAAACATTCTTCATGGGGGTGTAGGTCTACCAATCCCAATGGTCGTCTTCTTTTCAATGTTTTAAATACCAATGGGCTTTCTATTTCCGCTCCATCGGATCCCACTTATTATCCTAGCAATCCCATGCACGCTCCTGATATCCTTGATATTGGTCTTCACAGGAATCTTCCTCTCCCAACTTACGTCACCGCTTTAGCAGAACTTGATTCCGATCATTGCCCTGTTGTGATTACCTTTCAACTCTCGCCTACCTTGCTGACTTCCTTTCCTCGCCTCATCACTGGTATTGTGAACTGGGATGCTTTTCAATCTCAGTTAGATAATGGCTTAACCTCCTCTTATCAACTAGCAACTACTACTGATATTGACGCCGCGGTAGCACATTTCACTGCTACCCTGTGTAACTGTGTACGGCTTTCTACGTCACACTCTCCATGGCGGAACTCTCCACATTCATTGCCAATATCCATTCTGCGTCTTATTTGGGAGAAAAATGCTATTCGTCGGCGATGGCAACGAGAACGGCAACCTTGGTTACGTAGACGACTCAACAACTTGATACGTCTTGTAAAGGTTGAACTAGAGCGTCACCGTCTACAAACTTATCAACGCCATGTGGCGACTATATCTCCACACGACCACACCTTGTGGGATGCCACCAGCCGGATTCTTCGTGAACCTACTGTGATTCCTGCACTCTCCGATGGGACCAATCTTGTCACGGACGTCGCAGCAAAGTGTGAAATCTTGGCTGCACATTACGAACAAACTTTTGCTCTTCACACCATATCTCCAAGCGCCGCAGCTATAGAAAATGAACTAGGTACCCAACGTCAACGAGCTACAGTTCAATCACGAATCTCCTTCACTAGTCCTCGGGAACTCTTTCATCTGATTCGCTGCCTTCCTAACAAGAAATCGCCTGGGCACGATCTTCTGCCCAACATAGTCTTGAAACATCTCACCAAGAAAGCGCTTGCCTATCTCTCTTCTATACTGAATTTTTGTCTGCAAATTGGCTACTTCCCTTCCACGTGGACATTTGCTCATATCATTGTGTTCCACAAACCCAATAAGCCTAAGCATCTGCCAAGCAGCTATCGTCCTATCAGTCTTCTGCCCACATTGGCCAAACTCTTTGAGAAGGTCTTCCATCGTCGTCTAGTGCAGTACCTCACCACTGCTCACATCATTCCCTCGTTTCAATTCGGATTTCGCCCGAAACACTCTACTACTCACCAGTTACTGAGGTTAACTCAACACGTTGTCCGCGGCTTCGAGCATCGCCAATATACCCCAGCTCTTTTCCTTGATGTGGCACAGGCGTTTGATAAAGTGTGGCATTCTGGCTTGCTACTTAAACTTTATCGCACTGGTCTTCCGGACTATTTGGTACACATTATTACCAGCTTTCTCACCGGTCGCACTTTTGCAGTACGCATTGGAGGTACTCTTTCCCTTAAGTATTCTATTTCAGCAGGAGTCCCCCAAGGTTCTATACTAGCACCCACGCTCTTTAGTATTTATACCTCTGATATTCCAGATCTAGCTCCAACCTCAATTGCCCTGTATGCTGACGATACCGTGTTATATTATTCTCACTCTAGACTCCATTCCGCTATCAACACATTACAGATCTCTCTTGATCGCCTCACAAATTGGTTTCGCACTTGGTGTATTACCATTAACACTCAGAAAACGGAAGCCAAGATTTTTACTCTACGCCGCTATAATTCACCACCGCCTATACGTCTTCTGAATAATCATGTGTCGTGGCTCTCCTCTTCTACACCAGTCAGGTACCTTGGGATATTATTGGACACTCGGCTCACGTGGAAGCCTCATATAGACCGCAACATTACCCTGGCATCGGCTCGTCTTTCTAAACTTTCGTCTTTGCTCCACAAACACACCTCACTTGGTTTGGAATCTTCACTGCTCCTATACAAATCTCTTGTTCGTCCTCTCATTACTTATGCCTGCCAGGTATGGGGGGCTGCCAGTATGTGTCACCTACGGCGTCTACAGGTCGTCCAGAACCGATTCCTGCGAATCGCCACCAATGCTCCTTGGTTTGTAGCTCCATCACGAACTGGGCCTTCTTCCTCTCCATCATTTCATCCGACAGCTCGCCCGACGGTTCTTCTCCAATCTACGCCACGTTCCAGGAGCTGTGACGTACAACATCGGCGTCCGAAGTCGCCGGCCAACACGACTGAAGCGACGACTTCCACAGGATCTGCTTCTTAGTGATGACACTTCTAGCTCTGACTAATCTACTGCTCCACTTCTGCTTTTCTACTATCTTTGTAATGTGTAAATTCTCACCATCACAGCCTGTATCACATTTGTATTAGTTCAGAGGGGGCCCACTGTCCTACCTCTACAATGTTACTCTTATGTTACTATGATTTTTATTTTGGTTCTACCAGATCTGTAGAGCATGTATTTACTGCTGATCGATCTAAATAAATTAAAAAAAAATGAAAAGTTGGTTAAAAACCAAAGGTGGTATTTAAGTTTAACATGTTTTAAGAATGCGACAGGAAGATTTTGAAGAAAATTGCTCCAACCTAAAGAACGTGTGGTACGATGTAGTAAGAGAGCAAGTGCTTGCATGCCTGAATGTTAAGGGAGATGTGGTAATGGTATGCGGTTTGGTTCATAAGCACCCCCGCCCTCCCCTACAGCTAAAGAAACTACACACACATACACAGGCCTGAGTTAAGAGGAATTGCGTGCTCGAGTGCCAGTGGTGGGGTTATATCAGATCAACGGCTCCTCAACCTTTTCATTCCAACCTCTTATTTCACCAGAAAAGAAACCAAAGTCTTTCATGCAGCGGTTTCCTAGAATGCCCCTTCTCATGGTTCGGTTCCCTGGAACGAAAATAGCCAAAAAGCGCAGAACAAAGTGTTATACAATTAAGAAAAGTGCAAAAGTTATGAAACCGGATCATACCGAAGGCTAAAGCGAATCATAAACTCGCTCCTCCAATCAGTGCTGCCAACTTTGTGCTAAACATCTTACGCGCCTGAACTGCGAACACTAATTTAATTAATTATGCTCGTATAAATACTGGTAAGTAGGGGAAGTATTGTATTCCACCCTAAAATTCGATGTCTAGAGTTCACCGGAAATATGTTTTGAGACCCCTGAATCCAAAAAAAGCATTTTTAGACAAAGGTCTGTGTGTGTATGTGTGGACAGCATAACTCAAAAACGAAAACTCGGTTAGAAACCAAAGTTGGTATTTAAATTTAACGTCTTTCAAGGATGCGACATGAAGATTTTGAAGAAAATAGCCCCACCCTAAACTACCCTTTACATGGAAAATTTTTCGAAAATTTTGATTTTCTTGAAAATGGTTCTAACGATTTTGATTAAAATGTCATATGTTTGAGATATTTTGATGACAAATGAAATGTATATCTTGAATTTACTGGCTATGGCCCCTGTAGTCGTATTTACTCTGGACGACTTTTGCATAACTGGTAAATCGTTAAAGATAGACCAAATCATACTATACAAAAAATGTAGATCTTGCTAAAATACACAATTTATCTCCAAATACATTTTCTTGTAGGGTGAACCATTTCGGAGATATTCCTTGTTATGTGTGTGAGTTTCGGACAACTTAAAACTTTTGTGAAATGGATCATCGTTGTTCATTTCTTATATGTTAAGTGTGCAAAGAGAACAGAATCTCAAAGGTTTAAAAGATTTGACTATCGCACAAAACCTACTGTATTCTAATATTCCCCTTGTACCTACAAGGAAATAAGCAATAAGATAATTTATACAAATGTTTATCTCAACTAACACGAAGAAGATATAGTAATAAGAGTTTGTAAGAATGGTTAGTACAAGAGTAGAGAAAGTCATCTGAGTGCAACACATCAGATTTTTTTACTTTCTCTACTGCCGATATTAAGTAGGGGAAGTATTATATTGCACCCAAACATCCGTCTCCAGATTTCACCGGAAATGTATGTTTCGAGGCCTCCTGAAAAAAAAGGCATTTTTAGAAAGTGGTCCCTGTGTGTGTCTGGGGTAATAGGACTCAAAAAGGAAAAGTCGATTAAAAATTAAGTTTAATTCTTTAAGGATGTGGCAAGAAGATTTTGAAGAAAATTCATTCTAAACTGCCCTATACATGGAAAATGTGTCTAAAATTTTTATTTTCTCTATTTGCTGTAACGATTTTGATTAAAATTTCATATGTTTAAGATACTTTTATGATGATAAATGAAATGTATATTTTGAATTTTCTAGCCATTGCCTATGTAGTCCTATTTACTTTGCATGATTTTTGCAAAACTGGTAAACCGTGAGAGATAGATCAAATTTTGTACAAACAATGTAGATTTCGCTATCTCTACATGTATTTTTTGTGGAGTGAACCATTTCGAAGATATTCCTTATTATTTATGTGAGTTTTGCAGTACTTATACTTTTCTCAAATGGAAAATGTTATTCACTTTTTTGTTGTGCAAAGAGAACGGGATCTCAAAGCTTTAAAAGACTTGACTATCGCTCAAAGCCTACTGTATTCCCCTTGCATCTATAAGAAAATCAGCAGTAAGGTAATTTCTGCAAATGTTTATCTGGACTAAAATGAATATATAAATATATATAAAGGTAATTGGTGTAAGTGTTTATCTCTGTTGACATAAATTAGATAAGACTAGAAGCAGTTGTAAAAACAGTTCGTACAAGAATGTGAGCGTGCCCTTACTCTGGTAACCATAAAACTTCAAGTTAAACGTTGTGAAATGAATAATATAAAGACGAGTTTTTTTCAAGATGTCTGTGCCTTTGTGTTGCACGAGAGCCTCTCTCCCTCCGAGACCGGAAACAAAAAACGAGGAGGGTGGAAATGATAACGCTCGGCTTTTTCAAGATTTCTCAACTGTTTTTCAGAGCTCGTTTCTGCAGAGATTGAAACTGCTACCTACATCTCTAACTAATTATACAAACAAGAGAGGGAAAAACGATCCTCCCTTTAAAAAGTCGGAAGTAAAGCTTGAGGGGGAAAATGTACTATAAATTCTCTTTCTAATAATGAAAGTACCTACCCTTTGACGCACTGCGTGGAGTTCGAAACAAGTTGTTCTGCAAGTTATTAAGCAAATATTGCCTTAGAGCGCAGAGTCATGAACTTTCGCACACTGTGAACTAACTTTACTCCCTCTAACAGAACATTGTATGTCTGATTTCGCTACCACACCCTGCTGCACTGAATTTATCACCAGTCACAGACACACAGAGTCTTTCATAAGCAAGGAATAATGAAAGTAAACCTAACCTAAGTTTGACGTGTGCACTCTCATACTCTCGTACCATACAGTAGTCTTTGTAGGATACCCAAATGTTTTAAAGCTTTGAGATTCTGTTGTCTTTGCTCACTTAACATATAAAAAATGAACAACGATGATCCATTTCACGAAAGTTCTAAGTTTTCCGAAACTCACACACATAACAAGAAATATCTCCGAAATGGTTCGCCCTACAAGAAAATTTATTGAGACATAAATTGTGTATTTTAGCAAGATCTACATTTTTTGTATAGTATGATTTGGTCTATCTCTAACGGTTTACCAGTTATGCAAAAGTCATCCAAAGTAAATACGACTACAGGGGCTATAGCCAGAAAATTCAAGATATACATTTCATTTGTTATAAAAATATCTCAAACGTGTGACATTTTAATCAAAATCGCTAGAGCCATTTTCAAGAAAATCAAAATTTTCGAAAAATTTTCCATGTAAAGGGTAGTTTACGGTGGGGCTATTTTCTTCAAAATCTTCGTGTCGCATCCTTGAAAGACATTAAACTTAAATACCAACTTTGATTTTTAACCGACTTTTCGTTTTTGACCTATGCTGTCCACAGACTGACACACAGACACACACACGGACCCTTTTTAAAAATGCTTTTTTGGATTCATGGGGCCTCAAAACATGTATTTCCGGTGAAATCTCGACATCTAATTTTTGGGTGGAATACAATACTTCCCCTACTTACCAATAGAGAAAGTAAAAATGCATAGCTCGCGATCTAATCATCGTAGTCTTTTTATCCAACTTGGGTGCGTAATTCCACAAGAATGTACGAATATAATAGTTTGTTACTTGTAAGATGCGTAGAGTAACTTACTTTTGACATAGCTTCAGTAGTAATTATGGTATATCATACAGGATTTCGAAATAATCACTTAAAAGATGTGAAGGAATATTCCGAGCAGCTTTTTCAGACGTGAAGTTGCGTTGAGGTTGGTCAGGGAATTGACCTGGTTTGTGAAATACGAGTATTTATATATATATATATATATATATATATATATATATATATTTTTTTTTTTTTTTTTTTTTTTTTTTTTTTTTTTTTTACTCAACTTTACTTTTACTCAATACAACGCGTTTTTGTATCCTTATTATTCTTAATTCCATCGTTTCTATTAAATCTAAGTGCATATAAAAGGTAGTATATCATTATTTCATCCCCTAAGGCAGGTAGACAAAGGTACAATCGCTAACTGTTGCAATAAAGTACCAAAAAAGCAAAACAAATCATAATACTTCTCTCTATAAACGATACAAGCGGCGATTTTCCTATATAAACATTGAAGAAAAAAAAAAGACGAGGATTTATACCACAGGCGCCTGGAAAAATACGCGCGACGTCCATTAATGAGAAGTAGCTGTGAATGTTTACTGTACAAACATGGGGGGGAGCACCATCGTGCGGAGAAAAGGTTGCTATGGAAACTGCAGGGGGTAAACACGGCTAGATACGCAGCCAATTATTACGGCACTATCGTTTGTAGCTATTCTCATTGCGGATGCAATACACTCCCATTATCCGTCATTAATAGAATGTCAAAAGTTCCAATCCGGACAGAGTATTGGAGAAACAAAAACTAATCTGCAGCTTCCATTCCAACCATCACATTCTGTGTCGCTTAAATAGGGCTAAAAATGTCCCTTCGATTACATTTCTTTTAACAAAAATCCTATGTGGTCTCACATGACTTTCTCTACTCATTATTTTACAAAATATCCTTTAAAACGCGTATTTATCTATCTACTGCTCTTCTGCTATCCGAGCACTGGTAAACGTAAACTCTATAGATACAATTAACTATCATGGAATATGGAATTTTATTTTGGGGGAATTTGGTAGAGAGTAAACGAACGCGCACACACGCACGCGCACCTAACTTTTTTGTTTAGTGCAGGAAGTCTCAAAACAAGTATTTCCAGTGAAACCTCCTAAAAGATTGACTATCGTTAGGCCTACTGCCTTACCCCCGATTTACATGCAGTAGATAGAAGAATGGGCGTTTGTAAGAATAATCTGCATAAGAGTGAGTAGAGAAGGTCATGTAAGTGGAACACAACCTTACTTTCCTTTTCTGCTGTTGCTTCAACCAGTACGGACGCGGCAGCCCATCAGAGACACTAAAGGTTAGGTTAGCTTACACCACTGCGCGGCTTGTAAACACGTGACCGACGACAATGAGCGCGGCGCAACAAGCGTTTCTAGACTGTTCGCGAGATTACCAGTGGATACCAGCTCATTTACGAGAGGCCGAGAGAAGCTGAATTTCGAGAAAAATCCGTGCCACGCCATTCTTGTTTGCATAAGCAAGTGTGGTGGTGAGAGAAACGAATTTTTGTGATGGAGTCGTGACTGTTGAAAGATACACCTTTTAACAGTGCATCTGTGTGTGTGTGTTTGTACCAAGTTTAGTTTTTAACCGACTTTTCGATTTTGAGTTATGCTGTTCACAGACACACACACACGCGCGCGCGGACCTTTCTCTAACACTGATTTTTACTTTCTCTACTGGTAAGTAGGGGAAGTATTGTATTCCAACCAAAAATTCGATGTCGAGATTTCACCGGAAATATATGTTTTGAGGCCCCCTGAATCCAAAAAAAGCATTTTTAGAAAAAGGTCCATGCAACGAAACGTCGGATAAAAACCAAAGTTGGTATTTAAGTTTATTGTCATTCAAGGATGCGACACGAAGATTTTGAAGAAAATAGCCCCACCCTAAACTACCCTTTACATGGAAAATTTTTCGAAAATTTTGATTTTCTTGAAAATAGCTCTAACGATTTTAATTAAAATGTCATATGTTTGAGATATTTTGATGACAAATGAAATGTATATCTTGAATTTTCTGGCTATAGCCCCTGTAGTCGTATTTACTCTGGATGAATTTTGCATAACTGGTAAACCGTTAGAGATAGACCAAATCGTACTGTACAAAAAATATAGATCGTGCTAAAATACACAATTTGTCTCAATAAATTTTCTTGTAGTGTGAACCATTTCGGAAAACAGAACTTTAGCGAAATGCAACAACGTTGTTCATTTTTTATATGTTAATCGTGCAAAGAGAACGGAATCTCAAAGGTCAAAAAGATTTGACTGTCGCACAAAGCCTTCTGTATCCTAATATTCCCCTTGTACCTACATGGAAATAAGCAATAAGATAATTTGTACAAATGTTTATCTCGACTAGCACGAAGGAGATATAGGAATAAGAGTTTGTTAGAATGGTTAGTACAAGAGTAGAGAAAGTCATGTGAGTGCAACACATCAGATTTTTTTAAGAGGCCTCAAAACATTTCCGGTGAAATCTCGACATCGAAATTTTGGGTGGAGCACAATATTTCCTCTACTTACTATATGTAGTAGAGAAAGTAAAAAGTAACTGGACATTGTCATTTATCACAATGGTGTCAGAAGTGGGATTTGTCACAATGTATTCCCAGATGTCACTTACGCTCTACTCCTAAACAGATTTATCACTCCTCACTTGTTCTGGAAACAATTCCTTACTAGATCTCCCAAGTAGACGTCGAGACGTTTCGGTGACAAGCGGCGCCTCGTTTACATCTTTGTCGGAAAAAATCAGTGCGCTTGCTTTCTGCCACTCCGCTTTCGCAAGGAGGCGCGGAAAGTGGATTTGACTAACTACACCCTCCAGAGTTCACCGAGCTTCAGTCCTGGGGTTAAATACCTCGATTAGGGCTTTTGGTCTCGTACAAGACCAGGGAATCCCAATTACTTTGTAATAAAGCAGATTAGACTGTCTCTGTAGTCGAGTGGTGAGCGTCCCGGGACCCACTCCAGCCTGGAGCGGGAAATTCTTCTTTAACCAGATCCATTACCTATCCTCGTCTGGAAGTATCAGCGTGCAGGTAAATGTGCTTCATGATAAACACTGTAAACCCAACGCTGGCAGGCTGCGTACCTTGGCTTCAACCGCAGTAGGAATATTAATTGAGAAGGAATTTTAGGGGTGGCGCGTTTTTAAATTGGGGATGGTTGGGTTTTAGGAGGAAGCTTGTTGCCCCTTGATGGTTGTCTAACAGGAATAGAAAGTTTTAATAATAATTTGTAAAATTGTTTTTATTTTGAACTTTGGTTGGGAAGAAATGTTGAGAGCCGAACCACTCTTGAGCGGGACTGTATTTGGAGCTCAGGTTTAGCTGCTGGTGGATTTACTCCATGCCCGCAAGCCATGCAGAGAACCCAGTATACCTAAAGTGGCGTAATCTTGGGTCATAGTCCCCAAGAGACCTAATCAGGGCGCCTTGCAGAAGTCTCTGATGTACTCGCGAAAAGTTAGACCTCTGTTAAGTTTAGCTCCCAAGTAGGTAATACCAACATTAGAGTTCAGAGTTCAGAGTTATTTTATTCAGGAATATTTGCCTGGTGCCTGCAGAAAGGGGCTCGGCTTACAGGCTAAAATGTATTTATTTATTTATTTTACGTTAAATACAATTTACAAAATTTACATGGCTACTCTCATTTGCTTTTGTCTCATCAAAAACCCATACGGTGAGCAGCCTTAGCTCACCGAGGACAGTTTTTGGGCGTATTCTCAGTATTTTTGTTTGTTCTTTTTTGATAGTTTTTTGTTTACGTACACGGATACATACGTTTGGATTTGGTTTAAGGGCGCTCAACTTCTAGGTCAACATACGCTCACTCACTCCTGGGCATACCACACATATGTCCCATCACACGCACACACACACGCGCACACACACACACACACACACACACACACACACACACACACGCTCGTATATACATATTTACACTGCACTATATACACTTCACTTATTTACAGTTTTTCCGCAGTTTTCCTGTGCGGCCAGGTTGCAGCTCCTGTGGCGTTTCCGAGGCACAGACCTCTTTCGGAGTGTGTGGCCTAGGGCCTGGGTTGCATGGGCGCGCATCAGTCGGCGAGCCATGAAATGTCTAGAACATTTTAATTCTAGCATGTTTTCGATGCTTTGGCTCGCCCTTGCCAATATTGGCAATCACGTCATTTTGGTGGTTTCTGATGCGCGCCCACGCGACAGTGTCTCTTTTTGTTATTGCCTCGGGTATGGATGGGATCTGGGTTTCCTGGTGAGGGGTTTGGTTAGTGGTTAGGATGGGAGCAGAGAGGATTTTCCGGAGGGAGAGGTTTTGGAGGGTTTGGATAGTCTTCTGGGCGGTTTTTGAGGCGTTTGCCCACGTCACACGCGTATAGAACCACTGGCAGGATGAAAGATTTATACAGGACGAGTTTGGACTTCAGTTGCAGAATGCTGCAACCGAACAAAATGACTCTGCGGTAACGTGTGAAGCTCGCATTCGGGAAGTACCAGAATCAAATCCCGTGGATCGATTAATCTGACTGGGGCTTTTTTGTGGTTCCTTATTCACCAAGGTAAATACCGGATTGGATATTTAATGTCAGGATTCAAAGTTACACCTTAGGTTCAAAAAGTACTGTAAATGAATAATAGAGGGTAATAGCGAACGCTGTGCCATCTATCCACAGATGCTGTAAACTGAATGCCACCCTAATGCCATCTGCCGTCACAGAGACAGAGGCAAACTTGGACAGGGATGAGACATTGAAGACTTACTGTCCCTCACACCCTTCTTCCTAACCGATCCGTCGCGATATAACTACGCAGTTTAAGCGACGTAAAGGATGAATAGAGAAAGCTGCAGTCAGTGAGTGAAAGTAACAACACAACAGTTGTTTCTCAAGTTCAAACCCACTTTAAGGTGTAATGCTCAGATTTGGCGTGATATTAAATTCAAGTACGACGAGTAAAAAAGTGCAATAACAAATTCATCTGTCGTTTAAGCTAACAGAGGTAATTAAATATTGAATACATTATCTACACAGTCTTGCAACAGAGTACGATTGAAAAGAAGTTCTCTTTCAAGCTTTGCGCCAGTATTTAGAGAGGTAGTTTTACTTAACATTCCTGAACTTCCGCTCTACACATACACCAATGTTCTCACGTATTTGTTCATGAATTTATTCCAATGGACACGCTAGAATCCAATTATTTAATATCGTTTTGTGGCTAAATGACTCACTTTAGAAAGAAATTCGTCGGTTGAAGCTGTCTCTATGTTAATCGTAGACGTAAATGTTAAAGTAGTACTGATATATCGACATCAAATATTCAACCAATTTTATTTTTTATTTACGCAACCATGCATTATAGAGGAAGTCATATTTCAATTTAACGTAAAGAAGTCACCATTAAAGTTTGCTCACTCATACCGTAACACCCTGTATATTATGCTTATCAAACCTTCAATGTCTTAATACTTTCACAGTTACAGAGATTAACTGTTCTCTCAAAACTGTGTTTGGGGCTTGGAGCTTTTAGGTAAATCATAATTACGTCTCTCTGTATACAACACTTCAGATGACGTTATCAACCTCTCCGCCTTTGAGTAATATGCTGTTGGTTGAATTATGTGATATTTTTCTCAGGGTATGCGTGGGTAGATGTGAGAATAGACAACGTTACTTATGTTGGCTGATTAATTTAATGGAAACTAATAAAGTGAATTGCCTATTATATGCTACACTGCCTTATGATTAACATACTCTTTCACAGTATATAAAGCAGTAAAGCTATATTGCTTTTTAGCATTAAAACATTTTGAAACTGTTTGATCAAGTCAAATTCATTGTCCTTAAACTTAATATTATGTTCTAACTTTGAAACAAGAAATACAATAGTTTATATTAAATAAACTAAATCACTAAAAAGTGGAGTCATTGTCCCTTTTATATGTTTAAAAATACAAGTACATAGAAAGTAGCGTTTGATATTGTAAATAATTACCTTAAGTTTGATTTATGCTTCTGCTCAAAGTGTTGTTTGAAAATTGAAATCCGCATATTAAATTTTCCTGTTTTTGTAAACTACAACAAATTCTCTCTACCATTCTTCATGAAACAGTCATACTCACCACTTAATTAGGCGTGTTGGAACCGGAACAGCAATGAAGTGCTCGAAACTTCCGATTACCTTAGCTGCACCTTATCATTAATTGCTTTTCCTTAAACACGAAACTTGTCTAGTTAATGGCTTCTTCTCCCTGACAAAACTGACTTCCTACCTTATGCATTGGTTTAATGTTAGAAAAAAATTATTGCATTTATCTATCTCCCCATCATTTCTTTGTGAAAGTATTAATTTCACCAGTAAATAATATCAATATCAGAGGGAGTTCCAGATCCCTAGAGCAAAAGAGCAATATTTCGTGCATCTTTATGGGAATACTGATACGCAGTGTTGGTTCCTTAGGGGGCTACATTTTTCCCCTGACGGGCGGCGTGTGGCGGCCGTATTCAGACAAACAAACGAGGGTCACACTTGCGGATCGATGTGAAGACAGCTGCTGCATGCTGGCGCAACATTCAGGCTTGCTTACTAGGTACGGGTTGGCTCAAGAATTCTCCTCTTCTCACAACCGCTAATAACAGCCAGATTAACAACACCGGCTGTGAAATTTGTTTACTTTTACTTTCTCATCATAACTGGAAAGTTAGTATCAGACTGAAAAATTCAATGCTATAGTCAGAATTTAGATCAAGGATTTTCAGCGAACCTTATCGCTGTTCCAACCATCTGAGGAACTGTGGCAACATACCGGCACGGTATCAATGTGAGCGGAAGTGGTAGCGAATTGTGCGCTGTGTGTGTTTCTAACCTTGCCGCTTGCGAACAATAGAGAGACCTTCGCCCCGATTCACTGCTGGTCAACTTTTATCTCACCACGTAAAATTCGTGCTCTATTTCCTAAATGTTCTGGACATGTTCCTTTCTGTTTGTCACTTTACGAACTAGCGGAATTCGGCTTTCGATGTTAACCTTATCGCCAAAGAATTGTTCAACTCTACCTTTCCAAGTTTAGCCTTCAAGCAAGTGTCAGACTATACCGCCGCCGCCGCCACCGCCACCACCACCGCCACTGCCACCGCCACCACCACCACCACCACCACCACCGCCACCGCCACCACCACCACCTAGTTTTCCTGAAAAGCTCTTAATTTTTATTACCTTAAGTGTAACAAAGCAATATAAGAACTGAAACAAGTCTGTTAAAATTTGCAGAGATTATCGCATGTTAGGAAATGTACGAAATAGCTTATTAAAAAGAAAACAATTAGATTCTAGGATGCCATCATATTATCTTATGTAAAACAAAGGTGCAAGTATGCGTTGAGTGGACACTTATGTAAGTAACTCGACGTTCAAGTGCTGCCTGCACTAATATCACATGCTTTGCCCAGGTATTTGCTCACACTACTAAGGTTTCTAAATACACTGGAAGGTATTAAACGCACTAAATAGTCTGTAAAGAACTTAATTAAAAGCCAGACTATGGGGCTAATGAAACTGTTATGATTCATCTATCTTCATCAGACCTCTTTACCATCATTAAGTAAGCCTTTTTTCCGTAAATTACTAAACATTTACAGTAAAAAGACCGTAAAACAATCCAAGTTTGGGACTTCCTGGATAAAAAATAAAGAAAAGAAAATGCAAGTGAAGGTAGGTAGAATAAAAAATTCAATGCCGTAGACGGGATCTGAACCACGGATCTTCCGGTCTTCGTCCGGTTGCACTGACAACCACCGAGGTACCACGGCAACATGCCGGCACGACGTTAAATACTCCAACTCACTTGCTTTTTTCCCGTTAAGAATAAGGAGATCTCAAATTCATTTCAGATAAGATATCTTAATGGTGATTTACAATGCTGCAAGTACTTAAACCCTGGGCTTGTAGTTTAACAAACTAATAGGAAAGCAAAATAGCCCGAACAGACTTCTCCAATCCTCGTCTGCGAGGATAAATAGCAAACGTGTTATTTAGGTTCTAAAGTTTATTGCATGTTTATTACACAGTGGTTGGACTAAAACTGCAGGAGTTACATCATACTTCATTGACTTCTGAGCGGGTAGAAGTTCAGCCTTAGATGGAAGACTGCAGCGGAATTCTTATTTCCTAACTACGCACGACTGAGTCGAGAAAGCTAGCCAAGCGTGTATCTGTAGTTCAGATAGACACAACAGAGAACTAGAAAACTAGACGATCGCACAGGGCAAAGAATTTATAACGCCTACATAGAGAACAAAACTACAAATCGTTGGAAAAGTCACCGATTCGAGAAGACTCGCAAAGATATCGAAGATATCTAAGATTATCGCAAACTTTCAGAATAGTGAATCACATGTATTTCTTGCATTAAGTGTGCTGCTTACACTCTGGTTGACTTCAAAAAAATTATTTCACTTAATGCGTGTGCTTTCAAGAAATCTTCACTTTTGTGCATTAACATTTTTCTATTCCTTGCGATTTACCAGTTATGCAAAAATCATTCAGAATGAAGAGAGCCTTAGAGATTATTCTCAGAAAATTCAGTGTATACATTTCATTTGTCATGAAAATATCTTAAACATGTGACATTTTAATTAAAATCGTTAGGGCTATTTTCAAGAAAATCAAAATTTTCGAAAAATTTTCCATGTAAAGGGTAGTTTAGGGTGGGGCTATTTTGTTCGTTTTTGAGTTATGCTATCCACAGACTGACAGACATACACAGACAGACACAGACACGGACTGTTTTCTAAAAATGCTTTTTTTTTATTTAGGGGGTCTCGAAACATATATCCGGTGAAATTTTGACATCGAATTTTTGGGTGGAATACAATACTTCCTTCTACTTACCAGTAGAGAAAGTAAAACATATTAATCTTCAAAAAATAATTGTTTCACAATTTTTATGGTTTTTATAGAACTTTATAATTCACCAACTGGTATATTTTAAAGTTACAGAACAATCTCTCCCACTATTTTTTCCTGCATTCTCAGTTTGTTGATTACAGGGACTGCGAGCAGTAGGTTTCCAGCGTTCTCTCCAACACGTTGTTTCCTCGTAGTGAACCAAACGGAAGCACATGAGCAGTGTGCATACCCTGTCTTCGGTTTCCTGGTGTATTTTTCTCTTGCACGTTCACACACATCACAGTTCCTTTTGCTCTTATACGTGCAGAAGAAGTTAAAAGTATGAAATTAACCTTCATTGCCAAACAAAATGCTGAAAAACTTAGCTTTAAACCTGATTAACATTAACAAGCGAGATGCACTTTTCTATGTTGCATCCACTGCGCGCGCATCGTTTGATGTGACTGGTGTGAGGGAAATACAATCACCAGCCGCTCTGTCTGAGACTGCTGTTCCTCACCAAGCACTACGCCAACTGAATAAGTATACACATAATAGGAAGATAAGTAAGGAAAACTGGCAGGGTATGCAAACACATCACTCACATCCACTGACGGTACGCCCCTGCTCGCGTTTGTATTTGCGAGTATGCATTCACATGTGAGTGGTGTTTCAAGACAAACATTCCGCTCTCCTAATGCGCTTAATCATTTTTTCCACAGCTGTGCCTAAATTATTGCGATAACTTCAGTGCTTCGAAACGCAGGAGGGTCATTTGATATTTCAACGCTAGTTCACAAGCTTATACATAACTTACAATTTTTGTATCAGACTGTACTTGACATCAGTACTTCCTGAAAGTTGCACCTTTCAAAACTTAAACTTTTCTTGGTCGTATATCAGCCGCACATTTTCGATATTTATGGTTTTATGGCAAATGTGCTAAAAGCTAAGAACGGTGTTGCATGTAATTAATGGGAATAATCTGCCCCAGAGAAGCGGCGGCGTTATTTATCTTGTAAAGGAAGAAGAGGCGGAGTAGAACTCCGAAATCACAGCTACCCACATTCTCGAACAGATAAGCTGCAAGGATTTAGGTGGGGATTTCTTCAGAATCCCAGCTTCGGCTCTACGCTGTTTTATCCCCTACCCTACTCTGTTTTGTTTAACCCGTCGCGAGGTCTTCGGCAGCCCATGCATTACTCACTTCTAATGAAGATAAATGTATGGAATTTGAAACTATAGTGATATATAGTATAAATCATGCAAAAAGTTACACTTGAATTCCGTAACATTAAAAATACTTAAATTAAAAAACTAAGAGGAAAAGAAGAGTAGATAAAATACAGAAATTGAATATTTATTTTGATTTTTTATGTCAAAAACACCTACTCGTATATATGTATGTTAAAATCCAGATTTTTGTTTCATCTTTAAATTAGATGTTTTTGGAAATTTATTGGGTACATTTCCTTTTTCCAAAATGGTCTACACAGTGCAGGTTTCGTCCAATTCTTGTGAAAATAATGTGGATTTCCCATGTGGGGCTATTTTCTTCAAAATCTTTTTGTCGCATCCTTGAAAGACATTAAACTTAAATACCAACTTTGGTTTTTAACCGACTTTTCGCTTTTGACTTATGCTGTCCACAGACTGACACAGACACACACAGACACACACGGACCTTTTTCTAAAAATGCTTTTTTTGGATTCAGGGGGCCTCAAAACATACATTTCCAGTGAAATCTCGACATCGAATTTTTTAGTGGAATACAATACTTCCCCTGCTTACCAGTAGAGAAAGTAAAACGGCTGTTTTTGAAGCTACAGTATGTGGGGCATATGGCATAACATAAATTCAGAGGGATAAAATCCCCATGTTGGTACCGGGGATAGAACCCGGGTCCTCCGTGCCAGAGGCAAGTGCGCTACCAACTGCGCTACGGAGGCGGTCCATTACACACCTACTTTTAAATAAAGGGAGTGATAATTCTTTCGTTGAATATTTCTCAATCTAATAACTCAAGATTACTGGGCAAGAAAAGTTTCTGTTGAACTTTTCCAGTCACAAACTCGAGTATATTAAATGATTAAGGTGCAGGATGGCATTTGAGGCAACTGTGTAGGGAAATAGCGTGAAGTTAAACACGCCTGCCTCTCTCTCTCACTCAAGTGCTTGTGTTTGGTTGTTTAACACGCGTTACGTGTGATGATTGATTACACGTTTCTGTTAGTGCACAAGCACTCAAGTGTATAAACCCCTTAATCCTACTCCAACACAGATAACGTTCTCGTTGCCTTCCTACACGACACACTAAAACATAAATACACTCCTACCTGTCTTTACACGTGTAAGAAACTGCTTCAAGAGTCGTGGTTAAGGCAACAGTCTACTGAAAATCCAAGGTTTTGAACCACACGCGTGATTTTTACTTTTTGTACTACTTCAGTAAGCAGAGCAAATATTGTATCCCACCCAAAAATTAATGTGGAGATTTCAGCGGAACTATCTATATGTTTTAAGGCTCAAAATACACATTTCATTTGTCATAAAAATATTTAAACTCTGTAGGGGACAAGGAATTGTGGTTGTAGAAAATTCTCAACCCAAGCCGAGAATCGAACCCGAGACCTCTGGGTTGAGAAGTCATAACGCTGATCACTTGACCGCAGACGTAGTCGTATCTACGTATTGTTCTGGCAGTTGTATTGAATTATCTCTGATATATATTGGCCTACACTCACACAGTAAACACGGAAGGACACGGCAAGGTATTTGTTTATGCTCACAAGACGCACCGTTACTGTGTTTTTATGTACTGACCTAGTGAAAGTGACGCCCACACAAGTGCCAGCTCATTTTCGACAAAACTAAAATATCTCCGTAGGAAATGGTCGTCAGAGACAAAAACATAAAATACAAAATGTGCTCCAAATACGGGGATGTGCCACTGGTTTAAATTAATATAATGACTTCCCTTCCAGCAGGTATAGGATAGTATTTTCTCAACAGATGTTGGTACCCCTATGACACGTCACGTATGATAGTGAATCAATCGCTGAGGTGCACTTGACGTTTGTGGATAGGAACTGGTCGTTCAAGTTTGAAAATATCGCCGAAGTTCAACGTAGGTACGGCGTGTGGTGTAACCTCCAATACACTTGAGAATTATACTCTGAGATAAGTTTGACAACAGTTATATGTAGATTTTAAACAAGCATAGAAGTGTATTTTACATGCTATGGCAGTTCTTGGTATCCCATTAAAATAAATTAACTTAACCAAAATAATTCTGGATAAAAGAGTAAACAATCTCAAAGTACAAAATAATTTCTCTTATAGTTTCCCCACATATAATAGAATCAGACAAGGATACTCACTGTTAACTATATTGTTTAATATTGGATTAGAACAAGTAATCGGAAATATTAATCTAAATATTAATAAAGATGGTTTAATACATCCTTTCTCTATTCACATGACTTTCTCTACTCTTGTACTAACCATTCTTACAAACTCTTATTGCTGTATCTTCTTCGTGTTAGTTGAGATAAACATTTGTACAAATTATCTTATTGCTTATTTCCTTGTAGGTACAAGGGGAATATTAGAACACTGTAGGCTTTGAGCGATAGTCAAATCTTTTTAAACCTTTCAAATTCCGTTCTCTTTGCACGGTTAACACATAAAAAAATAAATAATGACGTTCCATTTGACAAAAGTCTAAGTTCTCTAAAACTCACAATAAAAAACAAATGATTCACTCTACAAAAAATGTATTTCGACATAAATTGTGTGTTTTAGCAAAGGGTAGTTTAGGGCGGAGGAATCTTCTTCAAAATCTTTCTGTCGCATTCCTGACAGACAGTAAACTTAAATATCAACACTGTTTTCAACCGACTTTTCGTTTTTGAGTTGTGTTGTCCGCAGTATCACACACGCACGCACGGACGCAAACACGCAAACACACACATACACACAAATAAAATTGGCAGCACACAATTGTACAGTTCAAGTACATTGGAGCTTTGGTGGAGCTATATTAAAGTTGGTAACCTTACTCTAGTTACTTGTTTCTGTTTTTAAACCATTTATACCCTTGCAAGAAAGAAGTGGTTATATTTCCTAAGTCAAGCCTTTTTGGTGTAACACTATCTATAGCTTGTAAGTATTTGTCCCAAACAAGAGATGGCAGCACTAATCAAAGCTATTTGGTTTTAAGCCTTAAATCGTTTTTAAGAATACGCCTTCAATTTTAAGTGAAATAAAACAAACCAGCACGTTTTCTCTTACACCAGTGTACTGTTGTTTTCTTAAACCTAAAGAATATGTCTTAATACTTGCATAAATCAGTAATAATTGTAAATCCTTAAAATGAGTATCTATGTTCCTAGGTATAATTTGAATGGGTTTTTTTTTGAGATATTCAAGAATGGGAAGCTACGAATGCCTCTAAGCAATCATGATTCCCTTGCCTGTTACTAAACTCCTTTTCTGTACCATATATGCGTCAACATTTGAATAGGTGATCGCAGGTACAAATCTCCTACCCAGTCTGCATATGACAGCACCATTACTGAAGCGCTGCGCTGTCAGGTGGAAATCCTTTACCTAGCTGATGACTTTGATGCAGTTCTACCGCGCTGATGGAATTACTGATGTGTGGTGCACAAACCATCAGTTGCAGAGTTATTGATCTTGGAGATCACTTAGGTCAGAGGTGCGATATCTCGTAGTTTGAGGCGCGAACAAGGAGACTATCCGAAAAGTACAGGCCTGTTTCTTTCAAAGTGACTGTATATGTGTATTCTAATATCATTCTTACAAACTCATCTTCCTATATCTTCTTCATGTTAGTTGAGATAAACATTTGTACAAATTATCTTACTGCTTATTTCCTTGTAGGTGCAAGGGGAATGTTATAATACAGTAGGCTTTGTGCGATAGTCAAATGCGTTAAAGCTTTGAGATTCTGTTGTCTTTGCACACTTAACATATAAAAAAATGAATAATGATCCATTTCACGAAAGTTCTAAGTTTTCCGAAACTCACACTCATAACCAGGAATATCTCCGAAATGGTTCACCCTACAAGAAAATTTATTGAGACATAAATTGTGTATTTTAGCAAGATCTACATTTTTTATGGTATGATTTGGTCTATCTCTAACGGTTTACCAGTTATGCAAAAGTCGTCCAGAGTAAATACGACTACAGGGTCTATAGCCAGAAAATTCAAGATATACATTTCATTTGTAATAAAAATATCTCAAACATATGGCATTTTAATCAAAATCGTTAGAGCCATTTTCAAGAAAGTCAAAATTTTCGAAAAATCTTCCATGTAAAGGGTAGTTTAGGGTGGGACTATTTTCTTCAAACTCTTCATGTCACATCCTTGAAAGACATTAAACTTAAATACCAACTTTGGTTTTTAACCGACTTTTCGTTTTTGAGTTATGCTGTCCACAGACTGACACACAGACTGACAGACTGACAGACTGACACACGGACTGACACACACACACAGACATACATACACACACACACACACACACACACACACACACACACACACACACACACACACACACACACACACACACACACACGGACCTTTTTCTAAAAATGCTTTTTTTTATTCAGGGGGCCTCAAAACATATATTTCCGGTGAAATCTAGAGATCGAACTTTTGGGTGGAATGCAATGCTTCCCCTACTTACTAAGCGTAGTAGAGAAAGTAAAAATAAGATATAGAGAATTGAGTATCTTGGAGCTGGGCGAGGCTTCACCACACACAGCCTCCCTTACGTACAAAAGCTTATGTCCCCAGGGACAGCTTGTCCGTGTAGTGTATAGTGGTGATAAAGTGACTAACTCCATTCAAGTCTGGTAACAAATGAACACTAGTGGCTAACATGGCTCTCAAGACAACTGACTAGGATAAAGCTATACGTCACACCACAATCCAAGTACAGGCTTATTACAAATGATTCACTCGATTTCAGGAGTTCACTGTAAGTACACTATTTTACTGTATTAAAAAAAAACTCAGTGACACAGAAAAACTTAAAGTTTAGATAATATTTATCGTCATATTTTCCATTTTTTCGGTCATAAGTAATCAGTAACCTACAGCAAAGAAGGTTCAGATTCAAAATTGTCATTATTACTAATTAAAATATGCAGATTGTTTAATTAATTGGTGCATCCGTTTTTAGACACTAATTAAAATGCACTGCATTATAAAATTGATACTTAGAAGAAATAATCCACCCAGCGAGATGGCTCTGCAGTAATATGAGATGACCCGTATTCGGGAGATTGGGGGTTCGATTCCTCTTACCATGGATTTTTCTTGGTTTCCCAGGGTCGGTAGGGTAGTACTGAGTTGGTTCCTCTTACACCTAATCTTTACTTAAGCAAGCATGACAACTGTATTAAGAAATAGAAAAATATCTAAGGAATTAAATAAAACGTCGTTTGGAAATTATCTAGGATGGTTTGATGTGTGCAAGATATCGGACCTTACTTTTCAAATTGCCCTGTAAAACCAAGTTTGGCATTTATACATACAACGAACCATTTTTAAACTTTTTTCAGCTACCCTAAAAATGTATTTCTGGTCAACCCTCGGTATCGAATTTCTAGATGGAATGGGTAGAAAAAGTTATAGCACATAATAAAGTACAAAGAAATCCTCCCAGGTATTACCAGGTTTAGCATTCTTAAACAAGCAGGAACATTCTGAATCTGAACAAAACAAAGGATAAAATAGCAGTATTATTTCAGTATTCTGCATTCAGTTCTCTCCGAGTCAGAAACGAAGGAATGCGTATGTTGTAATGAAGGGTTTTTCATACTCTGAAGCCCTTTGAAGTTGGCCGCCCCACGCCCGCAAGGTGTGAAGCTCGTGCGTAACAAAATGGCAAAGCGTGCTGCATATGCTGTGTGCCAATTTGCCATTTTTCTCTCTGAGGCTTTAGTTTATTATTCGTGGAAAAAAAAGGAAGTTCTGAATAATCTCATGTGTTCTTGTCAACTGACTTTTTATACTAGTTGTTCTAAAATAGCCCTACACAAGCTTATTCTTCAATCTAAATATAGATAAACCTTCATTGCACATATACCACGCGAACACTGATGTTGCCAGTCAAGAATGCCTGACATTGTCAAAGTAACAACTGAGCATCGCTGTCCATATTCCAGGGTTACCATTTGTTTCTCCTTATCGTGTTACGTTTGTTACTGTTCTCTTGCGTTGTCATACAGGTTTACTTTTGTGTTTAACCAACTCAAACAGCAATTTCAAGTACTAAATGTCAGAAGTAGATCCAACATCGACACTACAAACTCCTGTAAATAGTAAAACAGCCACGTGTTTAGCCTTTCACTTCAGCCGTTCGCTAACCTAGAAAAACAATTGCGGACACTAGAACTCACTGCCTTCTATAGTATAATTCAAAGTGTGACTGCGTAACAGACGTGAAAAATCTTACTATCGACAATAGCGCCATCTGAGAGTTCAAGATAAACTGTGTGATAGTACGTATAGGTACCTTTTGTTATAGGTATAAGAGATAGCGGCAGCTAAACCGATAAGCTTCTGATAACTAATAAATTTCCTTTGAAAATTATTAAATATTATACAAATATGTTTTAATTAATTACAGTACTTATTTTGATTTAGCGACTTTTTAATTTAAGATTTGGAGACTTTTGGCTACCACTAGTTGGCAACACTGTGCGCCAATCTCTGAAATGCGTAGCACGTTTCTTCAGTTCGCTTCTTCTGGTAAGCAGACGGTGCACGAATTCATTTGTATCGTGAAGAAGGGAAGTAAACAGACTAGAACAGAATAAAGGCATTTAGGGCATGGGAGAATGCAAAAGAAGGGTGTCAATAGAATAGACAAGATTATAAATATATGAGTATTGGTAAACATTAATTGGTAATCAAAATGGAAAAGGAAGAGAATAAAAAAGAAGCAAGGGAAAATTTGCAAAAGATATAACAAAATTAAAGAAGAAAATATAAAGAAGTAAATAAAGAATTAGTAATGTAAAAATCATTCAGAAATAACACGAGGAAATTAAGGTGATAAGGATATTCGAAGTAGAATGGACAGATGTGTAGAAAATAAATGAAAAAAAGGAGTCGATCTAGACATAGTCAACGTAACTCTCAAAGTAAAACATGTACCAGTGGCGGCTCGTCATTAGTCGGAGTGAGTGTGCAATATATTACATGATCTCCAACTTTACTCTCTCTCTCTCTGACACACACCACACAGTTCTAATTCCCAATTCATGTGGCCACTTGAGCTCTAATATTTTGCCTTTTTTTTGTGTTAAATGACCAATATCACAACAACCATTTGTCATTTCCTTCAGTTTCGCCGTGCTATTTATTTCCACACTTTCATAGAATCAAATTTGTACAGGCACAACTGCCTGCAATTTCCTGCCAGAAACACCAACATAATAAATTAATAAACGCTGTAATAAAATAACTATACCAAACTGAAGGGTTGGTCTTAGTAAATTACGATATGAGTAATTATATGCACTTAGAATCGTTTAATAAAACTAGATGTAGTTTTAATTTTAATATATGTTAATATAAAAATGGCTACGTAATATTTAGAACCGTCATGTTGGCTAACTGACTAGCAGGTTCTGCTAAACAAGAGGGAGGGAAATTCTGGTAACAAGGAAAATGGAGAAAACTTGTACGAGAGCGTAGTGCGCTTGCGCAGTAGGAATCGCGTGTGTTGGCCTTGTCGGTTATGCTGCCATAATTCGCCGTACTCTTAAATGCAAGCTTTGCACTGCTCTCCGCAAACCCCTCACCTAAAAGCTACCTTCGCCAGTCGTAAAATCGGGTTTATGCGTCTCCATAGCTTACTGACTGAATGCGCTGGCAGTTGGTAAAGAGGACTTGGGAAAATTAAAGAAGCCAGGAACCGCCACTGACGTGTACATTAAAGGACTGCTCCGATGACATAAACGGGCAGGAGTAGTCCAAAATGTATTTGTTGTTTAGTACTCAATAAATTTTAATTTTAATTTCGAAAATTCCAAACCAAGCCAGCCCTTGAAAACTTGTTTCACCATATGCCTGTGTGTTTGTTATAGCCACTGCAAGTAACGAGGGGAGCTTTCCGAGCAGTATTCACGAGACTTGAACAAGAAAAATAGTGTGCAAGCGTTTACATATTTTAATAATTAAATAGATATCACAGTAATCCAAACGACTGAATAAAGAAAACACTTTTACATACAACAATAATCCAAATTGCGAATTTTTGACCCAAAATCAACTCCGTAACAAAAACAGCTGATGGCAACGGTAGAATTGCCTGACCTACTGTAGAATGGAAGGCCGTTACTGATCGACCCTGATTCTGACATTCTAAGCCATGTAGCAAATTAATTCAAGCACTTCCGCTACAACAACATCCGGGGCGGAATAAAGAAAAAGTGAAATTGACCGGAAGTCTGCAGCAGGGATTTTCCAGTTCAGCGAAACGCAGGCCAGACGTGCGCACGAAATGAAGCAAATCGAAGCGATGGGGTAGAAAAAACGCCAAACTCACAAAGAAACTCAATAGACTTTCGTTGGAGAAATTATGGCCAATTTCCAGCATATCATCAATAATGAACTCCAAACTTTTACTTAAAAGCAAATGAATGCGAAAATGCAAATTATATCAAAGAGGAATTGACACCGATTCGAATATGTTGACAAGTGACTGCAGAAGTTACTCCTATGTCTTCATTTACTGAAGACAGGCAAACTATAAAGAAAAAATTACCTTAATATAAAATTTCTTTGATAAAATATGAAAACACGAAGAAAAATCACAAAATACGTATATATTTTAAAACCAAATAATTTAATAGCTTGGAGCAAATTCACTCCATTAATTTAAAAGAGTAATCTTTGTAGATTATTTAATAATAAAATGTCAAATAAAATATACAACAAATTGCGTCAAGTTGAAGATGAGAACATTGCGTTCTCAAAACTTACCCCATTTTATACATAAATTAATTTTAAAAAAATATTTTTAAAAACAAAGCTTTTATTTAAATGCTCTGAAAAGAGAAACAAATCTTTAAATGAAATCAAAGCCATTCATTTATTATATTACACAATTTATTTGATATAAAAACATTTTTTTTTCTTAGAATTACTTATATCAACAACGGGTTACATTTATCTACACAGCTAAATCTCGCAACAAACATTTATGTCAAATAAATTGCGTAATGTAATAATGTTAAAGTATATTTTATTCTTTCTAGATCATTTATATAAAAGCTTGTTTCTAAAAGTATTTTTTACTATTAATTTTTATATTTTTTGTTCTTTTTTTATTTTCTTCGTATTCTTCCTAGCAAACCGTTCCATTTGATGCCCATATCATAAGAGTGCATAAAAATAGCTAGACCACCATTTTGGACGGTCCGCCATATTGGATTTAGAATGACGTCACATAGCTAGCCATGCATTGTCATCCAAACTAAACGTGTATGTAAGATTTCAGCTCAATCGGTTGAGAATAACTGCTTTAAAATTCAGTTGCAAGATTTGACCCGAACAAACATTGCAAGTTAAAAAAAGCTTGTAAAATATAAGTGGCTAGCTTCAATAAACTGACATAATATGTTATCTTTAAACTTCATAGAGTTCATAGCTTTTTTCTTGCTTAGTAATAACTAAAATATTCTATTAAAAGTATATTTTTATTTATTTACTTCGTTTTTAGGTTTAAGTCCCTCAACCAGTTAGATCACATCGGACGATAAAAGAACTGCGTGAACTCGGAATCTATAGAACATTCCTCCCACAGTAAAATAATGCCGATTTTAGTAAACTATTATGAAATACGAAATATTTTGTCACGTGCATTAAATTCTGCACTACAAAACGTAAGATTCCTTGTTTCCGTAATGAAGTAAGCATGATTTTGAATATCAAGCAGAAGATTATCTAGGAGTCCCAATTTTTGAAAAAAACAATGTTCCAACAATCGCAGGATTTCTATTTGTATTGGTAATTTACAAGTAGTAACCAATTTGCAGTGTTGTCAACACGGTTAGGGCGAGTCCTGGTCTTAGGTTTTCCGGAACGTTCGCTTTGGTTTGGGCCTTGCGTTGTTAGATCGGATGGACCGAAGCACCCCGCAGGCGAGGGTCGACGCACCCTCCGCCAAAGTTACACGTATGCAACAATATCTCAACTTAATATTCGCGCTACGCTAAGCGCCTAAATAACAGTGTTTAGCAGCAACTGGTGTATCATAGTTTACATTTAATTGTTGGAGTATTTCCACCATCTCTGCTTTTATATACCACTTCTGACACCACCACACTGCTATCTACGGTACCCGAAGGAGTTATTGCATTTATTACAAAATTCGCTGTCCAGATTTCACTGAAAATATGGTTTTAAGCTAATAAGTGAGACTTTTGAGAGCATAAAAATACTAGATACTAGTAAAAGTTGGAAAAGAAAGACTGAAGAAGTCAAATGCTAGAGAAAGAAGAAGCAGGAACACTATTTTAGTTTCGCAGTGACTTTTTCACCGCCGATAATCCATCTTGTCTTGGGTGTGCTCGTATTTCCTCCGAGAGTTGTATAATGGCTTCCGCAGTACTCGGATTATCTGCAATTCCTATTGAGTACTTATAACTCAGCCGTTTGTGGATTTCTTTTCCTCCCGACATGTTTTAATCCAGTGGGCGTATCGGAGCATAACAAACCAATCAAGTTTATGAGCAAATAGGTCTGATAACCTAAAGGTTTCTCACACTTATTACAATATAATCCCGGAGTAAAAACCTCTGCCAGACAGCTTGACCCAATCGAAATTGAACCTTGGGACAGCAGCCAAGAATATTATCGCTGCGCCATTGCACCATTTATATTCCCAAGCGCCGTCGTTAGGATCTAATTCATTAATTTTCACTTTCTCTACTACATATAGTCAGTAGAGGAAGTATTGTATTCCAGCAAACAATTTTATATTAAGATTGCAATGGAAATACGTGTTTTGAGACTCCTTGAATAAATAAAAGAAATCTTTAGAAAAAGGACGAACTTTCAAATTCTAAAGTTAATATTTAACTTCAGCGTATTTCTAATTTGAGATACGATGGTTTTGAAAAATTACAAAAATTTTATTTTCTAAAAAATGACTCCAACGATTTCGATTAAAACTGGTAACTTTAAATACTTCAGATATTTATATCAGAAATGCAATGTATGTACTGAGTTTTCTGCAAGTCTTACAATTCAGCCTTTAGAAAGCCCAGTAAGCACTAAAATATTAATACAATTCAAGGATTCTAGACAATAACTAAAAAATTCTGATAAATACCAAATTGGTATTTAAGCTTTGTATATTCCAAAAATAAGACACGGAGATGTTCGAAATATGGAAACAATTTTCATATAAATGTTAATTCGTAATGAAAGAATTTTATTCTAAATCGTGTCACAGTTTGGTAATATGCTAAAACAAAATACCAAATTCTGCGCACACACACACACACACACATACACACACACAAACACAAACACACACACACACACACACATCTTTTCCTAAAAAATATTTTCTTTTCCTTTTTTTCTTATTCAGGGGGCCCAAAAACATTTTTCGGGTGAAATCTTGACCTCAAAATTTTTGGTCGAATACAATACTTCCCCTGCTTATACAATACCTGGTAGAGAAACTAATAATGAAGAGGAATTTACTGACTTCACAAAAAATTCATGTGCACAGGTTCTCCGAAATTTATGCATACGCACATAGAAACGTTATTTCTCAGTCACGTAATGCGACAGAAATACTATTTGCCTCGTGTTCTATTTCTTAAACTTCCTTAAGCCCGTACGTGTTTAAAAATGTTCCCCAAATATAGAAGTCAGAGGGGTAAAATCATGAGATCGAAGCGGCAACTCTGTAACACTCCTGTTGGACCTATCGATTTCTTATTGAATATGGCATCGAGAAAGTTTGTCTAACATGAAGTGAGGTGGAGCGTCGTCTTGTTGGAAGTAAAACTAACTTTGATTGTCAATGAGATCACAATTATTGTTATTCTTATTGTTATTGTTATTATTAATAACAACAATAATAATGATAAAATTACTTATTTGGAAGACAGACTACATTATACCGTTGCTGCTGGGAGATTTATATTTTCTTCAAAGATATGTGTGTTTTTCCTGAGCCCTGTACACATAATTATACCAATTAATTCTCCTTTTTAGTGTTCATATTGATAATCTAGTGAGGAAATGGAAGCAACTAGTGAATGTAGGTTTTAAAATTCCAAACAACAATTTTTTAAATATTTCATTGTTTGTCGACGATTTAGTTGTTATACAAAACAGCGAGTCTGCCTTGCAAAAATCTATTTTTAAATTTAATTAACTATGTGAACAATATAACATGAAAATATATTTTATGGGAGAGACTTGGACAGAGTAAAATACATGTTTCAGAAATGAAATTGTAGGGGATGTACGAAGAGAAACCTAATAACAAATCAAAGTATAAGAGAAGAGTTCGGAATGTTTAATACGAATAAATGGCAGGCAATAAGATTTCAAACAAAAGTGGAAGGAACATTTTGAAAGAATGCCAGATATCAGACTTCCTAAGCAAATAATGCATTTATCATCCCAAAGGTAGGAGATCGGTGGGCAGGCCTAGGGAACAATAGCTGGAGGACTTTGAAGGCGAAACAAGCACTAGATTGCCTATGTCATGAAGTGAAGAAGAAGAAGAAGAAGAATTAATTCTCCACTTTCCAGTAACTGTAGTGCTAGAAACTCGTAAACCACAAGTTAACGGGAGATGGGGTAGAATAATGTCACTTTAAGCTACTACAGCGTGTTGGAATATTTATAGACAAAGACAAGAGAAGTGAAAAAGAAGAAAAGACAGAATATATTATGAAAACGCGATCGCTTCTTATCTTGAAATTCCAAAGTTGAGCTTAACTTTTTGTTCTAACTTGTGTAAGATGATGCTAAATTATCTGTATTATTAATTTTATTTTTTAAATATGAGGTAGTGTTCTGTTTTTGTCCACAGTGTTTTCTACCTTGTGAACTTTAGTGCTTTAATATTCGAGACACTTCGCAAGGCCTAAATCTTTTTCGAGAGATAATCTCGGATGTTTCTTCCGAGCAACAAGAAGTTAAGAAAGAAAGACACCAAGTTTAAGGTTAGTGCGTGGCAAGCTAAGCCCAGGAAGTCGCGACCTCTGATTTTTCCTCTTTCTTTCGCCTTATTCGATCTATCATACCCGAAGCCCATCCCTCAGTGAGCAATCTTTCCCTTCTGGCAGATCGAAAATAAAAGAAAAATCTGATGTGTTGCACTCACATGAGTTTCTCTACTCTTGTACTAACCATTCTTACAAACTGTTATTCCTATATCTCCTTCGTGTTAGTTGAGATAAACATTTGTACAAATTATCTTATTGCTTATTTCCTTGTAGGTACAAGGGGAATATTAGAATGCAGTGGGCGATAGTCAAATCTTTTAAACCTTTGAGATTCCGTTCTCTTTGCACGCTTAACATATAAAAAAAATGAACAACGGTGTTCCATTTCACGAAAGTTTTAAGTTTTCCGAAACTGACACAAATAACAAGGAATATCTCCGAAATGGTTCACTCTATGAAAAATTAATTGTGTGTTTTAGTGACATTTACATTTTATGTACAGTAAGATTTGGTCTATCTCTTACGGTTTACCAGTTATGTAAACATCATCAAGAGTAAACAGGACTATGTAGGCTATAGCCAGTAAATCCAAAATATACATATCATTTGTCATAAAAATATCTTAAACATATGGCATTTTAATCAAAATTGTTAGTCATTTTCGACAAAATCAAATTTTTTGAAAATTTTTCCACCCAAGGAATTTGCTTCAAAATCTGAGTGTTGCATTCTTGAAAGGTATTTAACTTAAATACCAACTTTACTTTTTAACCGACTTTTCGTTTTTAAGTTACACTGTTCTTCCTCACACACACGCATGCGCGCGCGCACACCTTTCACTAAAACTATTTTCGAGGGGACCTCAAAACATATATTTCCGGTGAAATCTTGACATAAAATTTTTATGTGGAATACAATACTTCCTCTATTTACTAGGTATACGTAGTACAGAAAATAACAATGAATGTTTGTATGGTTGATATCTCTATGAACTCCTACAGTAGTTGACCCATCACCTGGAAATTAGGCCGGTATATGTATTTTTGCATCCATTTTACTATGCAACATAACATTCACGTGTTTTTTTTTTACTCGCTTTTCTTTTACCTAACAAATTCACATATCCTTTTCTAACCAGACTGATATGTTTGGAAGCTGCAGTTGCTTGGATTTTGCTTCTTATTCTTCAAAAAAGGAATAAAAATAAAAGAGAAAGCAGCTTCATTGAAAAAAATAACATTTTTACAATAGAATATGGGTGTAAATACTTGAATTCCATTTACAACGCCGGGTATTTCAGCTAGTAATATGTAATTCCGAACATACGAGTATCGTATTTAAAAATATAAACCGAGAGAACCTACAACAATGTTCAATTTCAATATATTTCTCATACTGGGAAAGAATGAAACGTAACTGCGGCCGATTTCCTCTTCGCTACATGCAATCCTGTTAGACCTAAGTAAGTCATTGCAATTTAAAACTATAGCTTTTCCTGGCGAATGAGGAGCTTACGGGAGACAAAGTGGAGGAATAGATAATTTTTTTTTCGTTGTATTTTCACCATACAAAATCGCAAATCAATCTACAATAGCAATGTCCGTCATTGGATAGCGATTGTCCATCCCTTCGATTGAGGTATTGCCGGTCATTGTGTAAGTTCTCCAAAAGAGAGGTTGGAATTTTCTCATCTAGAGAAAAGTTAATGGAAGAATAAGTAGAAGTAGATCTTGTGAGTGTATACCAGGCGCGGCTCCTCAGGGTAGGCAGGGTAGGCATTGCCTACCCTATCGTAATACATCAACAAATAATGTTTAACTATGATTCTGCATTTTATCATTTGAACCTTCATTTTCCCTAAATTGCAGTTCAAGAAAAGTTTTCTCGGTTATAATGACCAGCGCATGGTCAAATTCTTTAATCTCAATTCCGATTCATCAAAACTGCGCTGCGTGTTTGAAACGCGCGGCAGAAATGATACGCATGGAACCTGGGTAGTGGAGAGCAGGCTAGCTTAACCTCTGCCTGCCCGGCCCCCTTTCCTCAGTACGAGGCCCTTGAACAGGGATAAGGAAACATTCGGTCTGTATATGCACTCCGAGCATGCGTAGACGCGTCTGCCAGCAGTCCGAACTCTTGCCTGCCCAAATCCGAATTTATGCGACATTTTCCGAACAGCCATACTCCACGAACGAAGATCTCAGAGATCTGAATCTGTCGTTATCTCTGTGTAATACCAGTATGACCGACTTAATTAGTGAACTATTACAAATTTCGCTTTCGCGGCGCACTGACAATGAAAAGGGGAGTGTGTTAGCTATTTAACACAAAGCTGCAGTCAGACAATTTTTCAATTTCTTAATCTATTTTAGTCATGGGCGTCGCGAAACGGGGGCAAGGGGGGCCACGGCCCCTCCTTGGAAGTTGGTGAAAATGTGCAGTCAGTTACTGACTTTAAAACTATTATTTTAATTTTGATGTAAAGAACAATTTTTGTTTAGCACAAATTAACACGGTTATCTGCAACAAATACTACAAATTTTGACAGTAAAATAATGATTTAATATTATATGATTGCAAATTTCCAACATGTGCCCCCCCCCCCTGGAAAAAAGTCTGCCGACACTCGTGATTTTAGTTTTGGCGGTAATTCGTCCGTAAGTCACACTCATTCACTCTGCTCTTATTAAACAACCAAACAATATATTGTTTGCGTTATCCGCAATGACTTCGCCCCCTATATTTCGGATAAACGGGGTTTATTATTATTATTATTATTATTATTATTATTATTATTATTATTATTATTATTATTATTATTATTATTATTATTATTATTATTATTATTATTATTATTATTATTATTATTATTATTATTATTATTATTATTATTATTATTATTATTATTATTATTATTATTATTATTATTATTATTATTATTATTATTATTATTGTTGTTGTTGTTGTTGTTGTTGTTGTTTGTTGTTACTGTTACACTTTGCCCACCCTAAAATTTTGACTGCGAGCCGCCACTGGTGTATACGTTCACTGGGTTAACAGCAAACACATGGTGTAATTCGCAAGGTCCGTAATAACATCTCAGAAAAAATTCTATAAGAAAAAAAAGGCTGTTAGAAGATATTGTAGACATTCAAGTTGGCGTGATATATGGCGGGAGGAGTGCCATTGCTGGGAAGTCCCAACAGGTTGCCTGACTGCCAACAGGTGACAGGCTCTTGCTGAATCTAGACCACCACCACTCAGGCACTCGCTCTTGCATTGTTTCACCGAACTCCTTCCAAACCCTCAACCCTTGATCTATGAACCCACCACAACCCTTTCGCACAATTATATGTTCCTCTTGGGAACCGTATCGTTATTTTTATTTATGTCTCTTTATTCCTTTCAAAACCAAGATCCTGCAGGGACACACCATTTATAGACTCCCTGAACCCGAGAAAAAAGAATTCTTAGACAAATCTGATGTGTTGCACTCACATGACTTTCTCTACTCTTGTACTAACCATTCTTACAAACTCTTATTCCTGTATCTTCTTCGTGTTAGTTGAGATAAACATTTGTACAAATTATCTTATTGCTTATTTCCTTGTAGGTGCAAGGGGAATATTAGAATACAGTAGACTGTGTGCGATAGTCAAATATTTTAAAGCTTTGAGATTCTGTTGTCTTTGCACACTTAACATATAAAAAAATGAACAACGATGATCCATTTCACGAAAGTTCTAAGTTTTCCGAAACTCACACACATAACAAGTAATATCTCCGAAATGGTTCACTCTACAAGAAAATTTATTCAGACATAAATTGTGTATTTTAGCAAGATTTACATTTTTTGTACAGTATGATTTGGTCAATCTCTAACGGTTTACGAGTTATGCAAAATTCGTCCAGAGTAAATACGACTACAGGGGCTATAGTCAGAAAATTCAAAATATGCATTTCATTTGTCACAAAAATATCTCAAACATATGACATTTTAATCAAAATCGTTAGAGCCATTTTCAAGAAAATCAAAATTTTCGAAAAATGTTCCATGTAAAGGGTAGTTTAGGGTGGGGCTATTTTCTTCAAAATCTTCGTGTCGCGTCCTTGAATAACAATAAACTTAAATACCAACTTTGGTTTTTAACCGACTATTCGTTTTTGAGCTATGCTGTCCACAGACTGACACACAGACACACACACGGACCTTTTTCTAAAAATGCTTCTTTGGATTCAGGGGGCCTCAAAACATCGGTGAAAGCTCGACATCGAATTTTTGGGTGGAATACAATACTTCCCCTACTTACCAGTAGAGAAAGTAAAAAATGAACAACGATGTTGCATTTAACGAAAGTTCAAGTTTTCCGAAACTGCCACAAATAACAAGGAATATCTCTTAAATGATTCACCCTACAATTTATTTGGACATATGTTATGTGTTTTAGCGAGTTCTACATTTTTATAGTAAGATTTGGTCTATCTCTTACGGTTTAGAAGTTATTCAGAAGTCATCACAGTAAACAGGACTACACAGGCTATGGGCAGAAAATTTAAAATATACTTTTCATTTGTCATGAAAATATCTTAAACATGTCACTTAAATCAAAATCGTTCTACAGCATAACTAAGTCGGTTAAAAACAATGCAACACTAAGATTTTGAAGAAAATAGTCCTAAACTACTCTTTACATGGAATATCTTTATTTTCTCGAAAATGGCTCTAACGATTTTGATTAAAATGCCATATATTTAAGATATTTTGATGACAAATGAAATGTAGGTATATCTTGAATTTTCTGGCTATAGCCCCTGTAGTCGTATTTACTCTGGACGACTTTTGCATAACTAGTAAACCGTTAGAGATAGACCAAATTATACTATACAAAAAATGTAGATCTTGCTAAAATACACAATTTATGTCTCAATAAATTTTCTTGTAGGGTGAACCATTTCGGAGATATTCCTTGTTATGTGTGTGAGTTTCGGAAAACATAACTTTCGTGAAATGGATCATCGTTGTTCATTTTTTCATATGTTAAGTGTGCAAAGACAACAGAATCTCAAACATTTGACTATCGCACAAAGCCTACTGTATTCTAATATTCCCCTTGTACCTACAAGGAAATAAGCAATAAGATAATTTGTACAAATGTTTATCTCAACTAACACGAAGAAGATACAGGAATAAGAGTTTGTAAGAATGGTTAGTACAAGAGTAGAGAAAGTCTACTTTCGTTATTTATCATTCAGGAGACATATTATACTAAGTGTTTGAGTATTTTAAATTGTATATACCCCTAAGAAGTCTTGCGGCGTCTAAGAATGAAACAAGGTAAGGAAGCAGTAAGAAGTGAATCATGTTGTGGCAATAAATACACCCGTAAAGTGAAGGAAAACTAACATGAAAGCAATGAGCATAGAACGTCCTACATAACTACTACTGTTTATAGTCCGTTGCAAATTGTTGCACCACACCTCGTTAAGTGTTAATACGACGTTGTAAACTATGCATTTAATTCCCTTGATATTAATGTTCCGTATTCAATGCTACGAATCTCATCTCCGGAAACTGATAAATCTACTGTACCAGAAAACACGCCCAATAAAAAATCATTACTGCCAATCCCGTTACAGAGACAGACAGAAAAAGTTTACGAAATCTGATTCTGTAGCCCTGGGTATGAAATAACGTCATAATTGCATTACGTGTGTTTGTAATCTCGTATTTTCATTTCTGCGTAATGGTGTTAACTAAACTGCGTCCATTCTGACTCAACTCCTGTAAAAACATACAATAAAAATATCGGATAAAACATGGCAGCGCAAAACTCTGATTCACATGACTTTCTCCGCCCACTATCAGTCAGCTTCAACAAGCCATTCTTACGCAAATTTATTTTTCTGTCTGCTTCATGTTAATTGAAATAAAGATTTTAAGATGCGTTTTATTAATGAAATATTTTTTACAGGGACAAGAGTGATAAAGGAAACTGAATCGAGAGGTAGTTGTTTTAATGCGTTTAAAAAGATGCTTAAATTTAAATTCCAGAGTCCTCCAATGATATCCGAGAAACAAGAACACAGCGACAAAGCTTTAAAACAGTTACTACGTATTGAAACCAATACATTTATCTCGGAAATGTCTAGTGCCACAGAAAAGTTACTTTAAATAAAGTGACAATGTATCTGTGAAATTTGGTAAAAATTACCGAAAATTTTAATTTTTAGTTTTTGAATTTTTATTATACTTATTCTTTGTACTTTAAGGGACACTGGGAGTGAAATTTTCGTCAATTATTGTCAAAAGGTCGATTTTTTTTTTTTTTTTTTAACTTTAAAATGTTCCTGGAACACCTGTGCATTTGGATCAGCTAACATTTTTCATATCCCCCACTCCATGTGGTCATTACGGCCCTTTCAAATAGTGCTCTTCCCTTAACGTACACAGGATGTTCCTATATAAAAGCCTATTTTTCTCAAAACTACATTTCTGCACATTCCAAAAGAAGGTCGCGCCTGAGTTTTGCTTCAAATTCAATTAAAATTTCCGAAAGTATTAATAAATAGCAGCTAAACAAAACTATGATTCAATATTGATGTTATCATTAACATGAATTCCGAAAACATTTTTTTTTTGTATAAAAAAAATCAATAGTTTTTAAGATTAAATTTTCTTTGTCATTAAAAAAATATGTACAGCATAATCAGCAAACGTATTTGAAATATCTCTTCATGCAATTGTTACCCATTGTTTAGATTATCAGTTCTGCCAATATAAATGAATTTTGAAAAGTCAATAGACGCGAGCTCTATTTTGAAAATGTGCCTCTTAAATTCATAAAATAATTTATATATCCTAAACGAATTATCCAATTTTAATGAAATTTGGTGTACCTCCTATTCTCATATAAATACAAACACAGTAAAAATTTCAGTAAAAATCTATCAAGAAATGTGGAGCTTTCAAATTTCACTCCCAGTGTCCCTTAACGGCACACTTTAGTTTTCTCAATATCAGCCAGAGGATATTTAAATGTCCCAGTGAGAGTGGGCATTCCTCGCTAAAACTTTGAAATGAATTTTTCGTTTTTGTTGGCTTTGATTTTGGTCTCTGGCAGGGAATTTTGCTTTAGAAAGGTTGTGAGTTGGCTCTGCTGAAATGAATCCGAAAATGTGAACTGAAAGCAATAACTACGCATCAAACTACTTTTCGCTATTATCTCGGAAATGTCTAGTGCCATAAAAAAGTTACTTTAAATAAAGTGTGTGTTTTAAAGAGATTTATATATTTTTATATGCGCTTTTAAGTCGAATCCTTAATGTTTGGCTCACCACCGCCGCCACAACTTCACCATTATATCATTATATTATCATTATATCATAATCATCATTATCATCATTATTTTACAATTTACGCTCCTCGTAGGGAAGGCTTACACTCCCTGAACGTACACTATATGCCCGAAGTCAAATGGCTGTCGAGGAGCAGAGGAATTCTGTGTCAGAATGCGTGTTCAGCCCGAAACCTGCTATAAGGGCGAACAAGTGGATGATGTGAAATTTCGGTGAAATGGGTTTTTGCATTCTCCACTGCTAAGTGGAAGTATTGTACTCCACCCAAAAATTCGAAGTCGAGATTTCACCGGAAATATATTTTTTGAGACCCTCTGAATCCAAAAAAGATTTTTTAGCAAAAGGTCCGTGTGTGTGTGTGTGTGTGTGTGTGTGTGTGTGTGTGTGTGTGTGTGTGTGTGTGTGTGGCAGCATAACTCAAAAACAAAAAGTGGTTTAAAAACCAAATTTGGTATTTAAGTTTAATGTCTTTCAGGGATGCGACACGAAGATTTTGAAGAAAATAGTCCCATTCTAAACTACCCTTTACCTGGAAAATTTTTTGAAAATTTTGATTTTCTTGAAAATCGCTCTAACGATTTTAATTAAAATATCATATGTTTGAGATATTTTGATGAAAAATTAAATGTATATCTTGAATTTTCTGGCTATAGCCCCTGTAGTCGTATTTACTCTGGACGACTTTTGCATAACTGGTAAACCGTAAGAGATAGACAAAGTCTTACTACACAAAAAATGTAGCTCTCCCTAAAACACACAATTTATATCTGAACAATTTTTTTGTAGAGTGAACCATTTCGGAGATATTCCTTGTTATGTGTGTCAGTTTCGGAAAACTTAAACTTTGGTGAAATGGAACATCGTTGTTCATTTGTTTATATGTTAAGCGTGCAAAGAGAACAGAATCTCAAAGATGTATCCTAATATTCCCCTTGTACCTACAATGAAATAAGCAATAAGATAATTTGTACAAATGTTTATCTCAACTAACACGAAGAAGATATAGGAATAAGAGTTTGTAAGAATGGTTAGTACAAGAGTAGAGAAAGTCATGTGAGTGCAACATAACAGATTTTTTTAGTAAGGGCGTTCATTGAAAGACAAACACATACACACAGAGAGACAAACTCGCGCACTGGCACAGACCAGCACACACAGATACTTTTTTCTAATTTTTTTTTTTTTTTTTTTTTTTTTTTTTTTACTTCAATGAGTCTGAAAGCATGTATTTCCATAGAAATCTCTGAATGTTTCGTCTGAAGACAATATCTCCTCTATTTACTGTACGCAAGTATGCGAAAATGAAAATTGGTTATTCGAACCTGAAATTAATCATTAATGCTCCTAAAAGAAGGGGATCTATATAAAACATAATGAAGAGCACTCGATCAGCAGAAAAAGCAAAGTTATATGAATACATCAACTTTGAATATTTCATCAATATTTGAGAAGATCATTCAGAAAATACGCAGTATTATGTGAAGCAGCAGAAGTGCGTGCTCTGGAAACAAAGGAACAAAGACGGTGCAGGAAGGCTGGAAATTACAGAGGCAGGGAAAGAGTGCTTGAGTGTGCCTGCGTGCGATAGAAGAGAGAGGCGGAGCATTATACGCACAACGCTCGCAACTCAAAACAAACACACTAAATTCCTTTGTTTTTCATTTGTTTTCCTGCGTTTTTAACCGCAAAAAGTAGTGAGGACCTTCAATGAGGAAATTGCACATTCCAGGCAACTATTATAAACACAGAGAGGAATTTCGTGGCCGATGAAACAGGCTAGATGTAAAAATACAGCAAGTTGTCAGGGTCTGCAGTGCAGAGGGAGCGGCAAGCCGATATAAATGCGATGCAACAGTGGACCTACTTAACTATTCACGTTTCAAAAATAAAGTCGATAATTTTTACGGTGCACTTATTTTGGTTCGATATTTCGTACATCCAAAAATAATTTATATGTATAATAGATATACGCATATTTCCATAACATTTCATGGAACAGATTTACAACTCCCGAGGCGCAATAACCCTTTCCGGGACAAGCCCTACCTCTCGGCCGCTGGGTCCCCCACCTCTTCCCATCACAGGCGTCATGAGTGGGGTGCAGTACTGGAGGTGGGACGTGGCAAGCGCCCCCGTCCCTACCAGCTGATTACGCGATCTTTGCTATCAAGTATATGTATATTATACACTAGAATTTATTACGTATCTTCGAATATATGCTCCAAAGAAACATTACAAATAAGGAAATCTAATGCCATTTTGTTCTTTGATCAGTTGATTTCGGAAAAATACATGGTTTTTGATCCAAATTGGTTGCCTAATTCCACAAGCATATACGGACTGTTCATAACAGACCATTTGATGAAAGTTTGAGTCTTTCCAAAACTCACACGAATAACAAAGAATATCTCCGAAATGGTTCATTCTACAAAGAAATTTATTTGGACATTAATTGTGTGTTTTAGCGAGGTCTACATTTTTGTGTGCTGAGATTTTGTCTATCTTTTACGGTTCACGAGTTATTTAAAGTTCATCCAGAGTAAATAGGACTACGTAGGTTCTAGCCAGAATATTCAAAATATACTTTTCAAAGGCATTTTGGAGAAAACCAAAATTTTTGAAAAATTTTCCAAGTAAGGGGTAGTTTAGTGTAGAGGATTTTTTGTTTCAAAATATCTGTTTGTCGCGTCCTTAAAGGATATTAAACTTATATCCCAATTTTGGTTTTTAACCCACTTTTCGTTTTTGAGCTATGCTGTCCATGGACTGACACACACACACACACACACACACGCGCGCGCGCGCGCGGGATTCAGGGGGTCTCAAAACATATATTTCCGGCGAAATCTCGACATCGAATTTTTGGGTGGAATACAATACTTATATTATGTGTGATAGAAAATGTACTAAATTTATTAAGGATTTCGCTCAATATTCGTTTTGTGTGTCCTTAAGGATAGTAAGAACTTCTCTACGCAGCCTGTGAACTCGTGACCTACATAGTCATTGTTAACAGCAATATGACCGCAGTGTGAAGCATTGCTCGGTCACCGTATAGCACAAAGGGATGACATTTGAAAAGTGCATCGACCCTGTGAAATACATGATTCGATTCCCTTTTGCTAAACAACAACCCGGGTATGTATGCCCTGGATATGCTGGACGTATCCCATTTTCACCAGTACATCGGGGGAGCCCAACACGGTAACACATGTTCCCGGAGCACCACCCCCTGCGCCGGGGTCACACTGCCATGACGTCACACGCCCACATTCATTCTTGGGCGTCGAAGGAAACGCGATTGGCGCACACTCGGCTCCTGGGAGAGCCCTTTTCAATTGGGTTACAGGTGTTGCGGGAAAACCACAGCTTTTGTTGCATTTTTCAAACGGTAATTCCCTGAAGGAACGGAATCCTTCTCTTCGGAGCTTCATAACATAGCTCCAGGCAACACCACAGTGATTACTAAAGCCCAGATTTCTAAGCAAAATGCATTTCCCACACTTTAAGGGATAAACAGAAAAGTTATAATCCGTAAGCCACGCCTAGATGAACAGTTTTAACTATGTTTGTGCTTATTTTGCAGGAAAACGTTTTTGCTTATTTATTTTACAGTGTTTAGTTAAGGGACACTGGGAGTGAAATTTGAAAGTTCCACATTTCTGGACATATTTTTCTGAAATTTTTACTGTGTTTGTATTTATATGAGAATAGCAGGCACACCAAATTTCATTAAAATTGAATAATTCGTTTAGGATATATAAATTATTTTATGAATTTAATAGGCACATTTTCAAAATGTAGCTCGCGTCTATTGACTTTTCAAAATTCATTTATATTGGCAGAACTGATACTCTGAAACATGGGTAACAATTGTATGAAGAGATATTTAAAATACGTTTGCTGATTATGCTGTACAATTTTTTTTAATAACAAAGAAAATTTAATCTTAAAAATATTTGTTTTTTTTTTTTTTTTTTTTTTCATACAAAAAAATGTTTTTCCAATTCATGTTAATGATAGCATCAATATTGAAACATGGTTTTGTTTAGCTGCCGTTTGTGAATACTTTTGGAAATTTTCATTGAATTTGAAGCAAAACTCAGGCGTGACCTTCTTTTGGAATATGCAGAAATGTAGTTTTGAGAAAAACAGGCTTTTATATAGGAGCATCCTGTGTACGTTAAGGGAAGAGCGCTGGGCCGTAATGTGAAAAATGTTAGCTGATCCAAATGCACAGGAGCTCCAGGAACATTTTAAGGTAAAAAAAAACAATATTCGACTTTTTGATAATTTTGACCAAAATTTCACTCCCAGTGTCCCTTAAAACAGAATCTTTTACCCAAAACTGTACATCTAAAGTGCATATTTCACAGTTATCCGTGATTTATCAATGATTCACCATTTTCTCGGCTAAATGCGTAACAAAAAATTGCTAGGGTATAGCCAGGTGTTGTGAAATTATACTTCTGGGAGAGGAAAAACACTTGGTGCGATTGGGTAGATTGACTGCCTCTCTGTATTTACAGTGTCTGGAGCGACAAGTGCGCTTTTGTAGCGTCTATACCCCTGCAATTATTTAACTCTCAATCCCACATACTTTTTACTTCTTTTTACAACATTAACTAACAGCAGGAATAATAAACTCAGTTAGTGGAACGTCACTTCCAGAGAAGCATCCAGAATATCCAGTAGTAAAACAGCCTTTAAACATAATTTATTACCCATTTCATGTCTGTGGCTGAACGTACAGCTTCTGGGGTAGTAATCCTTCCTTACTGCGCATCTCGACCGTAATATTGTGCATTCCGAGTAATTTAATATTTTACGACAATACCATGCAGGGTGAGCTGTAATCTACGGGTTTAGGAATTGTATCTGCATGAAGTAGACATTTCTGGTTTTATTCCTTCTTCAGAAAACTCTTGGGTTGACCAGTAAGGGCATAGTTTTCCAGGTAAAGGGTAGTTTAGGCTGGAGGAATTTTCCTTAAAATCTTCATGTCACATCGTTAAAATATATTAAACTTAAATACCAATTTTGGTTTTTAACCAACTTTTCGTTTTTGACCTATGCTGTCCACAAACTGGCACACACACATACACACACACACACACACACACACACACACACACACACACACACACACACACACACACACACACACAGACCTTTTTCTAAAAATGCTTTATTTGGATTCAGGGGTTCTCAAAACCAATATTTCCGGTGAAATATCGACATCGAATTTTTGGGTGGAAGATAATACATCATTATACGTACCGGAGAAAGTCAAACTGAATCACTTTTTGAAATTCGATTAACAATGTTAGATGTTTCCTCGAGCTTTGGGAAACCGGATGTTCGCAATACTTCTGCTGGAATCACTAAACTAATCTTACGTATTTCTGCCCAGTCGTCACTCTGTACTTATCAGGAAATACATCATACCCACAGCGGTTTTAAAAACCACATATCCTGTTATTCTGATACTGCATAGCCAAACATACTTTAAACAAGGTTATGTTTCTGAATCAGATTGAATCTTGTATTTAATTTTCTAACAGGACACATGATTCATTATCACTCTAATCAACCTGCCAACTCCAATTCATTAAGATCAATATTACACGCATTGTGCACAGTATTAGTATTATTTGGTTAATAAATTAAACTCGATGTAATTCAAATAAAGTTAACGTCTTTTATTTACACGAAAGATAAATGTCAAACGATAGGTTCACCACAAACGTCATACATTCAAAGTAATATTTCAGCTCGTCCTCTCCGTGGCATTGCAATGAACACTGTAAAACGACACAGAATTGTTTAACAGTCACTCAAATTTGTTTAATTTGTCTTGAGAACTTTGTAACATTGAAATCTTCAAACCAATTCTTAGAGTCTCCTTAAAACAAAATTGAATGAATTTTTTTGTTAATTTCTAAGCCTGCAATAGCACATTATGCAAGGAGACTATAATATTAGTAATTAAGACGCGAGTATTACCATTACAGTTAAGTTTCATACGACAATTTATGCTCGACCTAATTTTATAGTTGAAATACTCTAAAATGTTTTACTCACCATCAGCTGATATTTGGAGTTCTGCGCAGGCGCTAAACGACCGATTCGTTTCCAGCACGTCACAGCTGCATGATGAAAATAATAACCTTGGAATGCTATAATCACCATCAGACTTATAATTAATAAATTTGGTTATTGTCGAGTATTAAATCAGTTTACCATAACAGAATGGTTAATCAAAATGAATGCTAGCAAAATGTAATTAAATTCGATTTAACCAAATCTATTCTCAAAATAGACTACTTTTTTTTCGAGAAAAAAAAACAATTTTATATGTAATAGATGCAGCTGTCAAATGATAGATCTGCCACAGTAATCAGAAGTGGCAATTCCCGTAAAAAAATTACCAATTTCGATTGTTTCAATTTGTAGCCTGTTCCTTTGGATATTTTCTAATTTTCTTTTTTTCTAAACTCTCCCAGTACTGAGGCGAACAACAGACGGAACACGAAATTTTCAAGGAAATCCCCTCACTCATACTACCTTTTTGTAGGATTTTGATTAAAATATCGTGTATTTCACACACTTACGACAAATAAATTGTATGTGTTGAATTTTCTAGGAATAGTGTTTTCATTGGGAAATATGTTTTTTAACGTTTAACATCCTCTGACCCATTAGCTCGTATCGGACGATAAATGAAATAGTTGAAATGATGCACAAATGAGCCCGGGGTCAATTATCCGACATTCATATTTTAGAATAAGAAAAAAGCGTCAGGAGTGAACAGGAGAATGTGGACTATAGTCAGAAAATTCAAAATATACATTTCATTTGCCATAAAAATGACATTTTAATCGGAATCGTTGAGCAATTTTCCAGAAAATCAAAATTTTTGAAAAATTTTTCATGTAAAGATTAGTTTAGGGTGATGGAATTTTCTTCAAAATCGTCGTGCCGCATCCTTAATATATATTAAACTTAAATACCAAATTTGGTTTTTAACCGACTTTTCGTTTTTGAGTTATGCTGAACACAGACACACACACAGACACACACACACACACACACACACACACACACACACACACACACACACACACACACACAGATCTTTTCTAAAAATTCCTTTTTTTGGATGCAGGGGATCTCAAAACATATTTCATGTCAACTTACTGCATGTCACACAGGTTAACATTAGCATATTACTATAACAGAAATGACACGAATAGCTTTGATATTGTAGATAATTTCGTGGCTCGTGTTTTGAAACCTCGGGTTCTGTTATAGAATATGCTTTGAATATAACTCCATTAACTATTTTAACTCCACTTTGTACTATAATTTCACTTCATTACGCGCACAATTTAACGCGTGGAAAACGGCTTTCGTTTACTCTATATAGGACCAAAAACAACTGAACATCCGGTGCAACGAAATTATAAGTGAGAATCGGGTGCAATAAACTGGTTTCGACAATTTTGTAGCGATAAATGGTCGTGAGTAATAAATTAAGGGCAGTTCTATACTATAATGGTCAACATTAAGCGTGTGGTTAATACCAGGAATAATAATTAATAGTAAAACAAAATCAAATAATTGAATTACTTTCAACTCCCTAGGGAGAAAATTATAGAGTAGAAAAGCAGAGATTAGGAGCTTGGGGTACAAATGTAACTGCATGAACATAATTGAAATCTGACTTTATGAAACAATTTGCCAGTCAAAATTAAATGTAATTCACACGACAAGAGTGTGCTGTTTAACCTCAGAAAAAGCCGAGAGGGGTCTGAGGTGTGATAGGGGGCTTTAACTGTTCATCTGCCCACTTAGTCGATTTATTTACTACGAAATATGAATATGTGACAGTGTTGCCAACTCTGGGAGTTTGTCACTAGATTTGGAGGACTTTGAAGAATTTCAGACTTTTCTGGCGATTTTAGACGACATTTAGAGACAAGCCTGGCAGATTCGAATTTTTGTCTTGATACATTCGTTAGCTAGGGAATAATTGGGGCTTTAAATATCAAATAAAATAAGTATGCGTAATTTTTTTTAACTTGAGAAGGATTGAGGTTAAATTCGTTCTGAAATAAGTGAAATCTCTGGCGTACTGGCGTTCTGGGACTGCAAGTAGATTGATACAAAGATGCGGAGGCATCAAACACGTTTAAAGAAAAGATACATTTGCAATTCTACAATGCAACATAAAAATAGAAGTCTTTTTCGCCAGTTGAACATTGGCAAAGACAAATGCTCCAACTGTGGCGCTGAGTATGTTATATTTGTTGTGGAAATGCTTGAGGAGTAGCTGGAAGACGAGGTATTTTCTTCTGATTACGAAACAAATCTTACTTTTAAAGTTATTATTAAATATTATACAATAGCGTTTTAATTATAGAATTTATTTTCATTTAGCGAGTTTAATTTAAGATTTGGCGATTTTTAGCCAATACTAGTTGGCAACACTGCAAAGTGGATCACTAGTGTGCATGAGTCCATAGGAAATGTTTACGTAGCACGGATTTACAGCCAAATTGGAGAAAATTCTGTTGTGCCGTTTTATTGCTAAGGTTGCATAATCGGAGTATTATAGTGGCATCCACCAAAGCGTGGCTTAAATAAAGCCCTGTAATTTGATGTGTTCACGGGTGCAACATTTTCAAACTCAAATTTTGTATTGCTTCTTACTTTGTGGATTAGTGATCAGAGAAAGTGAAGCCAAGCACGCTAACATTAATCTCGTACACTAATACCCAGCATTAACTTGTCCAACAGAGACCATTTTCCTTCCCTTGGGAGTAACTGGAGAGGATATGTCATAACAGACTAGCGCCCTAGAGTAACTATCAAACTGGGGTAACAGACACGCCTCAAGGGTCTTTAAATTCTCCGAGTGGAAAACAAAGGAAAAGCATAATGCGCTGAGAAGGTTATGGGGCGATTGACAATGAAAATTAAGCATAAATGTAACAACTAAAACATAGACCATGAGATATCTTGTTATTCACAACGTGCAGCAGCCAATCGCAAGACAGTGCTAAACAGCTGAATAACATGGCAGAGAGGGGTGTGTTCGATATTGCAGAATATCGAATATCGATCCTCTTTATCAAAATTAATTTATCTAACATGAGGAAGTAAGACATCTTACAAATCAACCCAGTCACGTGTTGTTAGAATTTTGAAAACGGGCACGTAAAAAGCTAAGACTGTGAGAAATATTTTAATTTGTATCTTTAGATTTGCCGTTCAATGCATCAAAAACTTTAGTTCCAATCATCATTTTCTGACTTCCAATCAAGTATGTGTTTTGAAGCTATTGTCTTTATAACGTCATGCCAAATAAAACTGCTGCATTTCTTCTTACTCCCCAATTTTGTTTCTTTTTTACTTTACGCCCCTTTAACTTGAAAGTGAATTCGCGATGGTTAAAATCATTGAAACACATGAGTCACTATTTTGTGTTCACGTAGGGAGCTAGGAAGAGTACAACCGGAGGGGATTCTGCACTGAGTCTATAGTCAGGCTATTCCGAGAGGGAGGCAGGGGAGGGAGAGAGGAGAAGGGAGGGTTGAAGGGGAGAGAGAGGGAGGGAGCAGATGGGAGTACCCACCTTTATCTTATTCTGCAGATGGAGCTTTGGTTCGTGCTATCTAATACAAACCAAGTTAATGCATCGATTTCTATTAGCAGGATGTTTTAGCCAGAACTGAACCCACCTGCTCAGCTTTCTGCACTGTCATTCGTGACAAATGAATAACACATTTGGAAAGAAATTATTCTAGTGCGAAAAAAATTGCTTTTTGCCGTCCATCTTTGCAATAGAACAATGGAAACGAGGTTTTAAATTTATATTACTGCGAAGAAGAGTTTAATAATAAAAAATCTGATGTGTTGCACTTACATGACTTTCTCTACTCTTGTACTAACCATTCTTACAAATTCTTATTCCTATATCTTTTTTCTTGTTAGCTGAGACAAACATTTGTACAAATTATCTTATTGCTTATTTCCTTGTAGGTGCAAACGGGCTGTTAGAATATAGTAGACTTTGTGCGATAGTCAAATGTTTGAGATTCTGTTGTCTTTGCACACTTGACATACAAAAAAATGAACAACGATGATCCATTTCACGAAAGTTCAAAGTTTTCCGAAACTCACACACATAACAAGGAATATCTCCGAAATGGTTCACCCTACAAGAAAATGTATTGAGACATAAATTGTGTATTTTAGCAACATCTACATTTTTTGTAAAGTATAATTTTGTCTATCTCTAACGGTTTACCAGTTATGCAAAAGTCGTCCAGAGTAAATACGACTACAGGGGCTATAGTCAGAAAATTCAAGATATACATTTCATTTGTCATAAAAATATCTCAAACATATGACATTTTAATCAAAATCGTTAGAGCCATTTTCAAGAAAATCAACATTTTCGACAAATTTTCCATGTAAAGGGTAGTTTAGGGTGGGGCTATTTTCTCCAAAATCTTCGTGTCGTATCCTTGAAAGACATTAAACTTAAATACCAACTTTAGTTTTTAACCGACTTTTCGTTTTTGAGTTATGCTGTCCACAGACTGACAGACTGACACACTGACACACAGACACACATGGACCTTTTTCTAAAAATGCTTTTTCTATTGGATTCAGTGGACCTCAAAACATATATTTCCGGTGAAATCTCGACATCAAATTTTTGGGTGGAATACAATACTTCCTCTAATTACTAGTTGAGAAAGTAAAAAAAAAAAAAAAACCCTATTTATTTAACTTAGGAAGCTTTTCTTATTAAGGGTGGTTGGTTAGTACATCCAAGTAGGCCAGGCGCAGAAGCATGACGCAGAATGGGTCATTCTCTCGATAAGGAATGCTGTATGGGGACTGAATTGGATGATTTCTGCAAGGCCAATGACCTCACAATACCTAGGACAGGCACCGGCAGCGCGCGGCTCTGACTGCCGTGCTTCATTGATAACACAATTTATCATTCACAGTACGGTGACCTATACAGCAAAACAGAAAACAGAAACGGCTTTTATACATTTAGCTGACGTAGTCCTAAACCTAACAGGAACAAACTCTGACGTTGCGAATATTAACAAGGTACATTAGATATGAACAATTTTGATAAGGAAACTAACAAATAAATTTCTACTTCAGAGTGAAATGGTTCAACGTAAAACTCTCCGGTATTTCATACGGTGAGACAGAATGGTGCATTACATTTGTAAGCTCCGTCTAGTGAGTTATTGCTTATTACAGAACGAGGCCGGAGTCAGCCACCCGTGTGAAGTCTTCCGGAGAATGCCTACCTTACCTTGAGAATGATGAACGTCCGGCAATTTAGTGGCTCGGCAAGTTCCTAACAATTCACGCCGAGCTTTTGTTGTACATAGCTTCAGACATTTCCACCAGTCGACCTGTTACCTTTATACCGGGTGGAAGGGAAATAATTACATTAACTTAAACTAGTGGTCGGCATTTGGAACATATTTTGTATCTTAAGATTTTGTCTCCGACCATTTCTTACAGAGTATTTTTGTTTTGTCGAAAGCAAGCTGGCAACACTGCAGATTTTGTGTGTGTGTCACTTTCCCTGGCTCAGTACATAAATAAACACCGTAACGGTGCGTCTTGAGAACATAAACACATACCCTGCCCCTTTCACCCTGTATATATTAACAAACGTCGTGAAAATAACTAATAACCAAGTTTAATTTGAGCCTTTATTTCCGGACACTCTTTAACTGCTTTAAGCTTCCCTGAATAAAAAAGTCATTTTTAGAAAAAGATGGGCGCTCGTGTGTGTGTGTGTGTGTGTGTGTGCGTGTGTGTCTTTCCCTGAACGATATAACTCAATGAAAATTTGATATTTAAGCTGTCCATCATCCAAGAATGCGATAGAAAGATTTTGTATGTTCGTTTATTTGTTGCTTTTTTAATTTCATTTCTGATCATGCAAAGCGAATCGCCATTACATAGCGACTACCTCTTAAAATATTCCATTGTCACCTAAGCCTCCTGTATTGCCTTACACCTATTGTATCTATAAGAAAATGTGTAATAAAATTATTTCTACAAATGTTTATTTCGATTACCACGAAGCAGATATATGAATAAAGGGAATTTGATTCTTTGTTCTTTTTTATTTGTTTTGTTTTTGTTTCTCCTATTGTGGTAGTACAAGTAGTGGAATCTCAAAGTCGTTACATAGGTACCCACTTTTTAAACATTTAACTATTGTGTCAATTGACTGCATCCACATTCAATCTACAAAGAAATGCATAATAAAATAATTTCTTCAAACATTTATCTCGACTAATGTGAAGAGAAACAACCATAAATTTTGTATGAATAATTTGTGAAGATTATTGAGTGATTGTGTCGCCAGAGTTGTGTGACAGACAAAGAAAATGAAGACAGTGAAAGGACTGAGTCAAGGTTACGGAAAGAAACAGTTGCAAGTTAGAAAAAGATAAATGTGTATTGTTCAAAAGTTTAGAAGAGAATAAAGTAATAGAAAAAACTAAATAGACTGGATTTTGTCATTTTGTCACGGTATTCAATAATCTCCTTTGCCTTTCATGATAGATGAATTTGTAGTTGAACTGTTTTATTCGCCATATTTGAATCTACGAACAAGTGAAATCTGTCACTCATACTACCAACACTTGAACTAGACCAGTTCATGATTTATGTACATATCTATTGCTAACTCATCAACAATGCAAACATAGCTTGATTTACAGCAATCTGTGTATTTATTGATGTTACTGCTTAAGTAATGAGAGACAGAAGGCACCAATGTAACATTGTATCTATTATGTCCCTGCTCATGCGCATTGTTTATATTTAGCTGTGTCATGTGTCAGCGATTACAGTCCACAAATAAGGTCAATTAGGAGCCGTCGCTGTGTATTCTCGGAGGTGTCTCTTTCTACTATCGTTTACTTCTAAAGAACATCTAAACTCTATGCCTTATTGTCAATGTAACTTCATGTTAATCAGGAATACCAACCACTGAAAAAATATTCACTTTGTATTATGCAGATGACCAGATAGTGCTCGCTCAGGACACAGAAGACTTAGAATACATGATGATAAAATTAAATGAAGTGTCTATCCATAAACTGGGAAAAAACTGAATGTAGTTAATCGAGATTAACCTATGCAGAAGTCGATTCATTATATACCTCGTTTTAAGTACAACAAAGGAAATCGAGTTGATAGTCAAACGTTTATAAACGTATCACTATAAGTTGGATTTAACATGTATTGCTCTTTCCATCTCGAGAAACAGCTTAATAGCGACAGCACTTGAAAAAGTTAAACCAATAATAACGAATATCTCAGAAAAGGCTAATGTTGCACAAAAATGGTCTTTCAAATTAAAGAGACCAATTTTGTCTTATTTTTAGTAAATTCTTGTGTAGTGAAATAGCTCTGCGGCAATGTATGCGACCTGGGTTCGATTCCTGTTGGGTTTCACACATGTGTGTGCGTGTGTGTGCTAAAGTATGTGAGTGTGGAAGAGAGGGAGGGGGAGGAAGGGAAGGAGGGACAGAGAGGGAGGGAGAGAAGAGGGATACAGAGGGGGAGAGAGGGGGAGAGAGGAGTAGAGAGGTACAGAGGGTGGAGGGAGAAAGTGGAGAGAAGGGGTGCAGGTCGAGGGGGAGGAGAGTGCGGAAGAGGGAACAAAGTAAACATATCGATATACTATAGTCCATTGCATAACAACATATCAATGAAGTTTTGGAAACATTGAAGTTTTTGACTGCAGCGCAAATCTGTAGAGTTGGTCAAAGCCTGGTTGGTAATATTTTGAAGCCAGAGATAGATATGTATGTTAGTTACACATCTTCATATTGAAGTGCATTACAAACACGCAGACGCGATAAAAAGCACCCACTCTGTCTTTATCTATTGCTACCGCAGCGTTACAGATAACATCAAGCGGCCCACACTAGTGCAGACGAAGACGACATAAATAAACTGGCGCCAATGCAGTAGGGGGTGGCTTTGCTTTATGTACACTATATTGCTTCTCTCTTGGATCTTACTTTCGCTTTTTCTCTTTCTTTTGTTTTATTTGTTGTGCACTGGCGCGGAGAAACGATACAACTCTTTTAGCAGATTATCTTTTAGAATGGGTTTAAAACTCCAACAGTAGGAACAGTATTTTATAGTAAGAATCTGATTGAAAATAATAAAATGCAATCTGAAATTTTTATTTAACTATTTAAATTACTATCTCTTTACTTTATCCATTATTTTGCTAACAAAGATATCGTGACTTCACGGTCACTTCATTAATGTAATCTAGTTCAAATTCCACTCATACTTCATTAATGTTATCTAGTTTAATTTCCACTCTTACTTCACTAATGTAATCTAGTTCAATTTCCACTCTTACTTCAGTAATGTAATCTAGTTCAATTTCCACTCTTACTTCACTAATGTAATCTAGTTCAATTTCCACTCTTACTTCACTAATGTAATCTAGTTCAATTTCCACTCTTACTTCATTAATGCAATCTAGTTCAATTTCCACTCACTTCATTAATGTAATCTAGTTCAATTTCCACTCACTTCATTAATGTAATCTAGTTCAATTTCCACTCATTTCATTAATGTAATCTAGTTCAATTTCCACTCTTACTTCACTAATGTAATCTAGTTCAATTTCCACTCTTACTTCACTAATATAATCTAGTTCAATTTTCACGGTCACTTCATTAATGTAATCTAGTTCAATTTCCACTCTTACTTCACTAATGTAATCTAGTTCAATTTCCACTCTTACTTCACTAATGTAATCTAGTTCAATTTCCACTCACTTCATTAATGTAATCTAGTTCAATTTCCACTCACTTCATTAATGTAATCTAGTTCAATTTCCACTCACTTCACTAATGTAATCTAGTTCAATTTCCACTCTTACTTCACTAATGTAATCTAGTTCAATTTCCACTCTTACTTCACTAATGTAATCTAGTTCAATTTCCACTCACTTCATTAATGTAATCTAGTTCAATTTCCACTCACTTCATTAATGTAATCTAGTTCAATTTCCACTCACTTCACTAATGTAATCTAGTTCAATTTCCACTCTTACTTCACTAATGTAATCTAGTTCAATTTCCACTCTTACTTCACTAATGTAATCTAGTTCAATTTCCACTCACTTCATTAATGTAATCTAGTTCAATTTCCACTCTTACTTCACTAATGTAATCTAGTTCAATTTCCACTCTTACTTCACTAATATAATCTAGTTCAATTTTCACGGTCACTTCACTAATGTAATCTAGTTCAATTTTTAGGTTACTTCACTAACGTAATGTAGTGTGAAGTGCCAAAAGAATGAGACTCAAGCCCAGAGAGTAGAAGAGTGAAACTGAAAATAAGTTTAAACAAAAATAGGTTAGACAAACTATCCACGATACAGATAGGGGATTCCACATTCCTAGTTCTCAAATGTGCAAGAAGAATATTTTAAGCTCTCCTCCTCTTAGGAGATGCTGTTTTTTATTATTATAATTACACTGTCGTTGTTTTATTACTCTTATCATCAGCATCCTGAGTATAGATTATTCCTGGAATATGTTCACTTTAATTATGTTATAAATTAACTACGCTACAAGGTTAATCGTATTACAAAGAAATTTCAAGCCATTTTTCGAACAACAACGTCACAAATAAAAAAGCCGACAAGTAGCTTATTGCTTTAAAAATTCATACAAGACTGTGCAACCCAATTTAGGAGTTTCGTGACCACGAAAGGGGAAGATGTAAGTAATCCGATAATTCTACCTGGGCTTGTCCCTGAGGATTTGTGTCCAAAGTGAAGTCTGCAATGTTCGTTCGGCTGGAACAGCGAGTGAACTAAGTCGATGAACGAATGAAACAATCAGAGGAAATGCCCTTCGCTGTCAAAGTCATGTGTGTTGCATTCCCTACCCACTCATCAAAGCATTCTTACACAATATTTTCTTTCATACATCATATTAACCGAGATAAACATTTGTAGACATTTAAGAGATGGAATCAGGACTAAAAAATTCAACCACCTTAGGTCAGCAAATATTTCACAAGAGTTTAACTTCGTTCTAAGCTAGCAGGTGTACCAACAGCATTTAGCTGTTTTGTAAAAACACTAACTATTGTTGTCTTCTTTCGTCTTCAGATATACCAACACAATTGTAGTGATCCAGAAGGTTATGGAACGGCCTCTGCAGTTCCACTTTTGAATTGGTGCCAGTTAAACTCGTTTATAACACGGGGCCTAATAGGTCCAATGTTAAAGGTTCAGCCTTGACTGTATGAAGAGATTAAACGTTAACTATATACAAGTATGCGCCAGGCTGCTTTGAGCAAGTTCTCCGGTTCAACAGAGAGTGAACGCTTCTGTGCCTGGAGTTCACTTTTATTGACTTCACCGAGTCGGGCTGGTACTGACAACGCATAATTACACTCTGCTTTAATAAACATCTACATCAATTGCTTGAACCTTGTGTTAAAGTGAGACATATCCCGAAGAAAAGAATATTGAAAACAGGTATGTTAAATCTTCTATCTGCTTGTGTTATAACAAAAGAAGATCGAAATACGGTAATTTTTTGTTTTAGTTTTACTCAGTTGGTAGTGCAACTACACTAATCGAATGCATATATTTTAGGGTATGTTTACAGAATTTAACATTTTGCGTCAAATTTTTGTGATATAGTATTTAAATTCATATTTTATTTGTGAAATAGCCCAGATAAATATCATTCGGCGGTCTCACATCCCTCCACTCGAGAATTTATAGGTTAGGTCATAGGTCTTGTGTTATTACTTGAGATAAGAACCAATGTCCCATACTTTATTTAAAAATAGTTGTGCCCATATTTTTTATGGCAATAAATGTTTTTAAGTTTGGAAACACGAAAACCTACTCTTTTCATTCCTTATTTACATTAGCTAATGAGAAAGCACTGCAGTATGAATCCATTTTTAGCAAGGAGCAGAGTATATCTTTAGCAGAAATGCTTTGATTTTCACTTTCGGTTTCCCATGGTCTGAATGCTAATGCAGGAAAGCAGTGTTCCATGGCTCATCGAAATTACGAGCCAAGCTTTGCATATCAATTACATTTATTAGCAAACTGCATGAAAAAAACATGAGAGGGCTTTATCGACCGCAGCATCTGTTGGTGTCTGTCATTCCGCCGACCAACCACACCACCCTAAGCTCTTTTAATTAAGCCTCCCTTGTTTACTTTGAAGGCGATCACTTTTGGACGTATTTCCTGAAGCGTTTTCTGCATTAAACACCATTTAGTTAAGTGTTTGACCGCGCCAGGGGTGTCGTGATAATATGCCCACTCGGGAGATCGTGGGTTCGCTCCCTGCGCACTCAAACTTGGGTCTTCTCGTCAGTAATGTCAAAGATACACCCAGTTCAGGGCACAAGTAGGCAAAGAAGTGGCCCGCACACAGAATGACGTAATAATATCAACACTAGGGCTAGGAAGTTCATGCATTTGCATGTTTTTTCATAGGGGTTAAAACTGTATGCTTTTACATTATGTCCACGAATTCTGGTATTTTCAGTTATTTGGACATGATTTTATGGTGCATATGACTGCACTTTTTTCTTGATTTTGATAAATGCATAATATTTCAATATTATAGCCCCTATATTGCATATTTTAATAATGTTTATTTTTTCCATCTGTGTAATATTTTTCATATTGGTAGTATTGCACATGATGATGTAACTCGCGAGGTGGCGAGAACTAATACTGAGTCATGCAGTGAATCCCCGTAGAGAATAACCAGTGCACTATCTGAGAGGTTTATATTAACAAAGATAAAGCGTAGGTCAACGTTTTGAGCAGCACGATTATAGCAACGCTTGCCTGCCCACCAGTAGTTGTGTCCTGGTCTTCATACGTAACAGTATTGTGAACTGGTTCCCACCAAATTAAATTAGACGTATAAAATATTAAAAAGCTCTTCAAATGACGAAAATAAAACCAACTTCAAGTGCTAGATTAATTAATTTACAGAAAGCGTTTTCGGGTGATATAATATCTACAGATTACTGAATTACAGGTTACTGAATTTTCTTATGCCTTGTGCCAAGCATTTTTAGCTGCTGATATTCCCTTGTTCAAAATTAATAATCCAAAATTTAAAAACTTTCTTGCCAAGTATACTCGACAACATGTGAACGACATTTGACGAAAGTTTGTTTTCCGAAACTGACACAAACAACACGGAATATCTCGGAAATGGTACACTTTACAAAAAATTATTTGGACATAAATCGTGTTTTAACAAGATTGTATGGTAAGATTTGGTGCATCTCTTACGGTTTACCACTTCCTTTCCTTTTTATTCAGGGGGCTCCAAAACATACATTTCCGTCTAAAATCGGAGGCATGTTGATGATATCTGAACTTGCTCCATATAGACTGGTTAAATAGAATAATTATTTCTGCTGGTATCGTTCTTGCTTTTAGGCAAACACTGTGTGCATGAATAATTTAAGATGGGCCTGTACCCGAAATGGTATTTTGAAATATTAATGTCTTTGTTACTGCAAGCTCTTGGAATGATCGTGATTCGCTTTATGTATATATTACGTAATGCCGAACTGGAATGTGATTCCCATAGGCATGGGATATTATGATTTTAAAAATGTATACACCCAGACAAAGTGTTAGATTTCCCTTGACTCTTTCTAATAGAAGGCTTTTGTGACAGTTCTAGTTCAATTTATCAGAATCACAGTAAGTATTTATGTAATTAAAGATTGTATACGTGTTACTTACAACCCTTTATGCAATTCCAGCATAAGGCATAAAAACTGTAGCAACTGACGCATTCTGTATGAATTTTACTGACTTTCCTATATCCTACGATCATTTAATACCAATTATAGACTAATTAACTTCCATCAGTTGTGGTTCTTTTGCTTTGATATGTGCTGCAATTAACTTTGTGATGTTTTCCTTGTATCATTAAATTATATAAAGTGAGTATCATAATTGGGGAAGCGTGTAATGTTCTCTCAATAAATAAAAGTATATATTGACACACAGTTTTCAGTATTGCACTAAACAGAAGTGGTGCAAATGAATAAAGGCTTATTTCGATGAGAGTGTTTTTCCTAATGTCAGTTGAAGGTCTGTGTTGAAGGTGCAAGACTAAATTACCCTGACCTTGTAAACAATAGCACGGTCACCTCCTCCTAGGTCGTTAGAGGCAGCCATTGTCATGCTACGGTCTGGTCTGGTCTAGACACTTTCACTGCACCACCAGATCGATCCTGGCACTTAACTGAATTCCATGGAAATTAAAGCTAATTATTTGTAAAACAATCACTGTGCTAAAGATAACAACATATTTATGTTACATATGAGATTAAAACTCTGCATTCAAACATTTCCCACAGTTGAAATGCCTTATTATGTGCTCAAGCTGCAAAAACGCAAAGTAAAATATCACAGGCCGCCACTGCACAAACAGCTGCTACACAGAAGGCCGCACAGTGCCAAGGTTGTGGCCACATTTCTATTGTGACTGCATTAACGAGGGTGAGTTTATTTTTTGTTAATACAGGAACTTTCATTACACGGTAAGCGTAAGAAAATCTGATGAATGAAATCCACATGACTTTTTCCAGTCAATCTTTAACAAAATGCTCTTAAAAGAGTTTATCCTTCTACATGACGTCACTCGAGATGGCTTGGACACTTGAGGAATATTTGAATACAGTAGGCTTATGCGATAGTCAAATCTTTTAACAGCTCGATGTCATGTGATGGAATTTAAATTACAATCCTTTTACATGTCCAGGAGTTAAAAACTGAATGACTTCCTATTTGTGAAAGTATATGCAACTATTAGAAAATCCAGTAAATACAAAAATACATAAAATAGGTTACGAATAAAATGTATAACGTATTAAAATCAATTTCGAAAGTTCGGTGACAAAAGAAGTATTACTAACGATGTTCACATGTTAAGTTTCGCAACAGACAGCGATTGTGGAGTGAAATTTACGAACCCGTCGACAACTAGGTCATTTGGACAGACAGCGATCGTAAAATGTCTAGTTAAGACAGACTTAAAAAAAAAAAAAAAAACTTTTGGTGGAGAAAGAAGACACAGATTGTGTAGAAAGTAAATGCTTCGAAAGATAATTTTGTAATCAGTCGAGTATTTATACTCGAGCGTGTGTTTAACTTTACATATTTATAAATTATTTTTTGATATTCTACGCAGGCATTCTCTTGCCGAGTGACAAAGGCTGTTTGGATACAACACGTGCAGTGGTGGGTTCGTTCCATCGCTATTTAGCCTTGTTTTAAAACTATTTGATCAACATAATAAATTCTTTGGTTTTAAATTGAATATTATGTTCAAACTCTGAAACAGGATATACATGTTTATATTAAATAAACTAATAAAAAACTAAAAAGTGGAATCATGTCGTCCCTTTTATGTTTAGAAATGCAAGTATTCAAAAAAGTACTTTTTGAAGTTGTAAACACCTGTAAGATCACTAAAGTTGGATTTATGCTTCTGATCAAAGTTGAGTTTCATTTTGCAATGCTTTTTATTTGTACATAGAAATCCGCATATCTGCCACTCTTCACGAAACAACCATACTCACTAATTACCTAAGTTTCTGCAAAAAGACAAAGTCGGACATCGCTGAGCTAAATGACTTCAAATATTTTACATAGATTTTTTTTTCGCCGAAACGCTTCTCCGTTACAATAATTGTATTGGATATATATGATGTAGAGCCCCTGGTTAACGTAGAGCCTTCATGTTAAATATGCTCCCCATACATACAACACGCACGTTTGTGTTATGAATGAAATCTCGCGTGCCTGCCAAGTTATGTCATTCATTCCAGGCATGGCTTGGTTGTAAATAGCAGCACAAACCGGCACTAAATTGGTTTAAACTGTCTACTATCGCAGGACGCACTTTAATCCCCTCTTTCTCCATAGCGGCAGTGATGCGCCTCGATACGTCACAGTTTATAGTCCTCACTTGTTTAATGGCGCCAACTTAACAGAGAAAGTGCTGTAAATCATCCACAAATTTGATACACAGTTTTACCGGAAGTATATATTTGAAAGTTCCTAAATAAAACAAAAAAACAAAAAATCTGATGTGTTGCACTCACATGACTTTCTCTACTCTTGTACTCATTTCCGTGATATTCCATGATATGAATTGCTCAATACTGTGACAAATGACAACCCAGTTACTTTTTGTCACTTTATTTCCTCTAAAACTGAACTACAGTTCACAACTTTTGTTCTTGCAACTATTCTATCGTAAACTTCACACGAAACACTGCTCAGCGATATACAGCTTGCTCTGAAAATTCTATTAACTCGCTCTTAAACCGAATGAACTCACTAAAACTAATCATGCCGGACAGCTTATATACTAGAATATGGTGCACCGGCAATTTTTGCTCGAAATCGACGTTTGGTTAAGGTTCTCGTAACCAAATCGTGCGCGTTGCCTAGTGGTGTGAGGTAGCTGATCTTGAGCCTTCTTTGATGTGCTGCCCCGCCACTATACTTTTGTCATTTTTATACCTAACATGTCAACATGCACTTGTTTTCATACACACCTGAAGCTATTAACACTGAAGCAAAAAATTCACTTTAGAAATTTTAAACAAAGACTGTCTTCCATTCCTGGATTTGAACATGTTAAGGGAAAATAATGAACTGAATTTTGCCATTCATAGAAAGTCAACACATACTGATAATTATATAAGAACAAAAGCTTTAATCCTTCTTCACATAAATTCGCAGTTTTTAACAGTTTAATTTATAGGTTAAAATTCTTAAAAAGTTCACTTACCACCCTTGGGCTAATAAAATATTTTTAAAATTTTGTAAAGAGCATGGTATAACTTTGGTTCCTCAAAATAAACATAATATACAAGTTTTCCTTAATTTTTCTAAAAAAGACAAAATTCCAAATTATAAGAAGTCTGGCATTTACAAAGTTGTCTGGACTGCGATAAGCTTTACATTGGAAAAATAAAATGTCATCAGGAAAACCAGAAAAAAAATTACATTTTAGAAACATCAAATATAAACAGAGAAATCAGCTGTGCGGGATCATTTTTTGCCATTTAACCATGAAATAACTCGAGGTTAAATTATTAAAGCAAGTAAATGGACCCATTGAATTGATGGTTTGGGAAAAAATATTCATTTTGAAAAATAGGGACTATGTTATGAATTTTGAAATACTGTCTATTGATTGTTACAAAATTCGTTTTGAGATCAGTGGTCATTACATATGATATAATTACGAGTGACGTAAACGTGACGTCAGCGTGATGCCAGCGTTAGCATGTAACGGTTCGTAGCTTGGTTGTCCAAGGTCGGTTTACCTTGAAAATGGCACAGAGTAGGTGCTGAAACGTGCGTTGGTTCTGTATTGAGTACAACTCAATTTTATTGAAGTGAAGTTATTAGTCAACATACTTTGTGATATTGGTAAATTCAGTTGTTTTTCACGGTGTTCTGGAAAGGTTATGGAACTGCAAGCTCAGCATATAGTGGCCCGCTTTTAAACATTTAACTATCGGTTTGATTTTCTATCTCGGCCTTTGCACCTTCAACAAGCCCAGATTTGGTCGCTGTAAATCGTGTCCTGAGCACCGTGCAGCCTTATTTTACGCACGAGCAAGCTCAGTTGCTTGGCTTGTTGCTAGGGCGTGGAATATACGCACCTCTTGTGTACATGACGTTATCTATTGGAAACTCGTTTAATCAAGTGCTAATAAAATCCGTGTTAGTGGGAAGACAGAAAGAGAGAGATTCAAAAGTTTGCTTCTGTACAACACAGGTGTTCAGTGCGACTCCCTTAGTCTGTAGTTGAATTTAATTAAAGTCCTGTCAGACACACTGTACGGTTTGGTACGTGCAGGGCTCAGATACCGCAATGCCCTCTGTGATATCGACTTGCAGATGAAGCATAGCCAGTGCTAACGATTGCGCTATCATTATATTTAGCAGTATACGGGAAATAATATCTTGGCACTCGCAAACGTAAAATCCTAGAAATAATTTTGTTAGTATGTCTAAACCAGCTTTCTAGCAGGCGTCTGAAAGCTTCGTTTACAACATTATTGAGAAATATTTTTACTTTTTCTGAACTGCAATCCACAAAAATATAGGAGTCCATATATCACAGAAAAAACTTTCGAGGATTCTGAATCCAAGTAAAGTGTTGTATTCCACCCAAAAATTTCACGTCGAGATTTCACCGGAAATATGTTTTCGAGACCTCTTAAATAAAATATCTAACTTTCTCTACTCTTGTACTAACCATTCATACAAATTCTTATTCCTATATCTTCTTCGTGTTAGTTGAGATAAACATTTGTACAAATCATCTAATTGTTTATTTCCTTGTAGGTGCAAGAGGAATATTAGAATACAGTAGACTTTGAGCGATAGTCAAATCTTTTAAAGCCTTGAGGTTCCGTTCTCCTTGCACACTTAACATAAAAAAAATGAACAACGATGTTCCATTGCACGAAAGTTCCAAGTTTTCCGAAACTGACATACAAAACAAAAGAAATATCTCCGAAATAGTTCATTCTACACAAAAATTTATTGAGACATAAATTGTGTATTTTAGCAAGATCTACATTTCTTGTAGACTAAGATTTTGTCTATCACTTACGGTTTACGAGTTATTCAAAACTCATCCAGACTATATAGGCTATATCCAGAAAATTCTTAATATATATTTCATTGGTCATAAAAATATCTCAAACATATGACATTTTAATCAAAATCGTTAAAGCCATTTTCAAGAAAATCAAAATTTTCGAAAAATTTTCCATGTAAAGGATGGTTTAGGGTGGGGCTATTTTCTTCAAAATCTTTGTGTCGCATCCTTGAAAGACATTAAACTTAACTACCAACTTTGGTTTTTAACCAACATTACTTTGTTTAGTTATGCTGTCCACAGGCTGACACACACACACACACACACACACACACACACACACACACACACACACACACACACACACACACACACACCACACACACACACACACACACACACACACACACACACACACACACACACAGACAGACACATGGACCTTTTTGTAAAAATGCTTTTTTATTTAGGGGGTCTGAAAACATACATTTCCGGTGAAATCTCGACATCGAATTTTTGGGTGGAATACAATACTTCTACTTACAGTAGAGAAAGTGAAAAAATCTGATGTGTTGCACTCACATGGCTTTCTCTACTCTTGTATAACCATTCTTACAAACTCATTCCTATATCTTCTTCGTGCTTGTTGAGATAGATATTTATAGAAATTATCTTATTGCTTATTTCCTTATAGGTACAAGGGGAGTATTAGAATACAGTAGGCTTTGTGCGATAGTCAAATCTTTTAAAGCTTTGAGATCCAGTTCTCTTTGCACGCTTAACATATACAAAATGAACAACGATGTTCCATTTCACAAAAGTTCCAAGTTTTCCGAAACTGACACACAAAATAAGGAATATCTCCGAAATGGTTCACTCCACAAAAAATTTATTGGTAGGTACATAAATTGTGTATTTTAGCAAGATCTACATTTTTTGTACAGTAAGATTTTGTCTATCTCTTACGGTTTACCAGTTATTCAAAACTCATCCAGACTACAGGGGCTATATCCAGAAAATTCAAAATATACATTTCATTTGTCATAAAAATATTTCAAACATATGACATTTTAATCAAAATCGTCAGCGCCATTTTCAAGAAAATCCTTAAAAGACATTAAACTTAAATACCAGCTTTGGTTTTTAACCGACTTTTAGTTTTTTAGTTATTGTGTCAATTACACTATCATTTTGTTTAAAACTTTGAAGTGCTTTAAAATATGATGATCAAGTTATTGAACAGTGTAGTCTGTTAAATAAATGGGATTTTCTAATTGCATTTTGTCTGTTTTAGTATTTATGACTTTTTGCCTGTCTATTTTAGTAATTTATAACGCCTAAACTTACGGTCTCTAGTTATAACCAATTACACATTGTCATGAAAGGGAATAATTGATTTCTTTCTGGTCACTCTGTGAATCGTTACCCCTCTCTTCATCCCTATGATTTGTAGAAGGATTAAACGTATTTATATTTTTCAATATAATATTGCATATGTTTGTGATTCTAAGGACAAAGTTGAAGTTTTTCTTATACCACAGAATCGTTTAACTCAATAAATGCTGTTTATCTCAATCAATATTTGCAATCTTTTCCATAACAGGCATTAATAATTTGGAGATAAATCTAAAGAAAATTAAAACGTAGCGCTTTTACGAGACTAGATATATCCTACCCTCCCCCCCCCCCAACCATTTGAGCGCCCTTAAACCAAACCCACAACACTCCCTTTGTCACCCCGTAAGACAACAAACTGAAACATGGCCCCAAACAGTGCATATTACTAAATCCTTTTTGTGTGCTTCTGCCTCTGACGGACAGATGGCACTAAAGTACCATCCGGTCTATCTGCTTACATTACCTACGGATAGATGGCACAGCATTCGCTATTTTTCTACTTTTCATTTGTACTATTGTTTTAGATTTAAAATGGAACTTTGGATCGTAGTCAGATTGGTCGGCTCATGGGATTTCAACCCGGGACCTCTGAATGCGAGCCTCCGATGTTACCATCTCGCTCGTTGAAAAAATCTAATTACTTGGGGAACTTGACCATCAGCCCATTAACCCTTGTCTCTCCAACTTCACAACTAACCCAGTTAGAGGCAAAGGTGAGGACCCTTGGTTCAACACCTCTAACCGTGACGGCTTGCCCAGGCGCCTCCTCCTCTAAGGAGGGCAACCGTGCTGACCGACGGACCAACTACATCATCGTCATGCATCTCTGTCCCCGAGGCGGTACCACCTGCGCGTAAAAAGCGCAAGTGTTCTGCCCCGCAACAGGTCATAAATAGTGAGTCACCACCACTGGTTTCCTATAATCCTTTCTCTCCCTCTGACTCAGAGGCAGATATGGAAACTGACACCGAGGGCTTCACTGAGGTGAAGGGACGCCGGAGCAGGCGTAACTCCACGGGCTCTCAGCAGCAAGAACCACAGGATACTACCCAACCCCCAACCAGCTTTGAGGCAATAAGGAGGCCACGGAAAGTTAACATCAACACCTCCTCACTTGAGGATTTTGAGGCAGCCAAGGCTGTACTTCGGGAATTAAAAATCCCGTTTTACAGTTATTCGCCCACACGTCCCTACGTGGAAAGGCGAATAATCAGAGGCCTTGCCTCCGACTGCTCTACCGAGGAAGTCAGGCTGGCACTCCTCGAAGAACATGACATTACAGCAACAGTGGCCCAGTTGAAGAAGACTATCGTCTCCGACAGTGGACCTGAAAAGGTGCCCATGCCACTGTTTCTGGTCGTGGTGGACAAAGTGCGCGACCAACAAGTTCAGCCCATTGACACTGTGCGTAAAAGTGGAACGCTTTTACGGCAAGGAGGGTCCCGTGCAGTGTCGCAATTGCCTGGGATTTCACCATTCCAGCATGGCATGTGAGCGCCCGCTTGCATTTCTGCGATGTGGTGGAACCCACAGAGTGCAGGGCTGCCCTAAGCCGGATACGGACAGGGAATGTGTCAACTGCAAAGGCGCGCACTGCAGTGTCTACAAAGGATGCGCGACGCGTCTGAAAATCATAGATAGCCGTCGCAAGGGACGTGCGGAAGCGGCAGAGGTCCGCCCCGGCGTTTCCTTCTCATACACCCTTAATAGGGCAGAAAAGACACTGGCCCAGGCAATAGTACCTGCCCCTGCCACGACTGAAGTTTCGGCACCACCTCCAGGCCATACAGAGGAGTCTGTTGTGGCCAATGCTCCTCCTAAACCTAAGCGGCGAAGGAAACAAAAGAGCAAGCGTCAAGCCGCGGAGAGAGCAAGCACAGCTCCTCAACAGCCTCCCAAGGCGCCGGCAGAGCAGTCCACTGAGGCAGCTCTGGCACCAAGGGATACTGCTGTTACAGCCGGCCCACAGGTGGCACCTGTGGTCCCCACTGTACCCATGACCCCCCCTGCATTAGGGGGAACGCTCTCGCAGGCGGATCTGGAGGAATTTCAGGACCTTATCCTGTGGTTCAACAACATAATTAACCGAATCTTGCCTGCACTTCGTAAATTCAAGCTGCAATACGAAAGCCCTAACCTGAGCCCCATGCAGAAGTATGCCCTACTGGTCCAAACCTTGGCCCAGCTGTTCCCTAACTCAGCCAAGTAATGGCCTCCAGACTTGTCCGGAGACCATTCAGGGCCGCGTTCTGGAACGCAAATGGCATAAGGGGCCATTACCCAAGCCTCGTTGAGTTTGTGCAGTCGTATGGAATTGACATTCTGATGGTCTGCGAAACCCACTTGGATGCTGCAACCAACTTCTCGCTGCCGAGTTACGTCACCCATCGGTCTGATCGGGTCGGCCGACCGGGGGGCGGTACAGCCATTTTCATCAAGAACCACATCACTCACACATCCTTCCCTATCCCACCACTACAACACGTGGAGGCCTGTGCCATTAGGCTTGCCATTGGCGGGGTGGACACGGTGTTGGTAGTGGCATACGACCCTCCTGATAACCGCTTCTACGAAGCTGATATTAACACCCTCCTGAACCTGCATCCTGCGGTTTGCATCGCCGGCGACCTCAACGCTAAGCATGCACATTGGCATAGCCGCGCTACCAATGCCAAGGGGCGAGGGCTCTACCGCCTGATCAGCGGTAACCCAAGCATTCTTGCGCATGGACCGAGAGGACCTACGTTCCATCCGGCCCGAGGGAGGCCAGATGTGCTCGATATCATGGGCACCAAAAACATCCCTTTTCATCTAGACCTCTCAGCGGTCAATGAATTGGACTCCGACCATGACCCTGTCTTGGTGGATTCCAACATTGACCTGCCAGCTCTGGTCACTCCAGACTGGACATACGAGGTCGACTGGGATGCAGCCATCCATGAACTCAACCAGTCTGTGGACCCGCGTCCGCGTGTCGATTCTATCGATACAATGGAGGCGGCAGCCACGGCATTCTCCCAACACATCCGGGATGTAGTGCGTGCCCACACGCACCGCATTCCATCCGACATACCTAACCCTCGCACCATTCCCATCGAACTCAGACAGTTGCTCAAAGCCAAAGCAACTGTCCGAAGGCTCTGGCAGCGTTTCCGCCATCCCAGGATACAGGCCGTCTACCAGCGGTTCAAGTCCCTGTCACGACGCCTGCTGCGTTTACACCGCAAAACAGCCTGGGAAAACACGATGGCAAACGTAGACCTCTCCGAGAAGCAACCATGGCGGATAATTAGGTCCCTTAGAAAGGACAAAAACGCACATCAGCATCCTCTACATGGCACTCGCGGGAGACTCTTTTGAGCCCCAAGAGAAAGCCACGGCTTTCGCAGACCATCTAGAGTCCCAATTCGAACCCCGGGAAGATGTCCAGGACGAAGACTTTACTGAACTCGTGGAGGCGACGGTAGATTACCTCTATGAGGCACCTCCGCCGCCACGCGCAGAGATCCAAATCCCCTTAGTCACCCCAAGACAGGTGGCTTCTGAAATCAGAAGATTAAAACCTGGCAAATCCCCTGGGCATGATGGCGTCACGGCGCCCATGCTCCAGCACCTTCCCCGAAAGGCCGTAGTCCACCTGACGAGGATTTATAATGCATGTCTGCAGCTTCGTCACTTTCCTACTTGTTGGAAGGAAACGAGGGTGGTCTGCATTTTGAAGCCCGGCAAGGACCCGGTTTTCCCTTCCAATTACCGTTCCATAAGCCTATTACCCATCGTTTCAAAAATCTTTGAACGATTATTCCTATCCCGCCTCACTCCTCTCTTCGAGGAAAGGCAACTTATCCCGGATCATCAGTTCGGTTTCCGTCATGGACATTCCACTACACTACAGCTGCTGCGGCTGGTTGAGAAGGTTGCCCTGGGTTTCCAGGAAAACTTCAAAACAGTCGCGGTGCTTCTGGATGTAGAAAAAGCCTTTGCAACCACATGGCACCAGGGGTTACTGTACAAACTCAGAGAGGCCGAAATCCCTCCCCCCTACCTCACCCTGATTGGTAGCTTCCTTCGGGATCGCTCTTTTCGGGTGCGGGTGGAGGGGAAGTTGTCCTCGGTCAGACCCATAGCGGCTGGAGTTCCGGAGGGTAGCGTGCTATCGCCGTTGCTCTTTGCTGCCTACATGTCTGACCTACCCGTGGAACCGCATACTGTTACGTGCCAGTATGCTGACGATGTCCTCATACTGGCACAGAACAAAAATGTTCGGTACTGCTTCCCTCCACTTCAGCGACAGCTCGACGCTATCGGCAGGTGGAGTGAACAGTGGAGAATGGCCATTAGCCCGCAGAAGAGCCAGGCTCTACTTCTGGGCAAAGTTCGAAACTGGCGGCCGGGTGTATCCCTGGCAATGCGGCGGAGAAGAATCCCTTGGGTTAACTCTGCCAAATACCTGGGGGTACTACTTCACCGTGGTCTAACCTTCACTCCACATGTCAGAACAAAGGTCGGTCAGGGACATGGCGCCCTGAGACAGCTATATCCCATACTCCAATCAACCATGCCCACATACCTGAAACTACGCTTGTACCGTGCGATCGTCCCGCCCCTGATCCTGTACGGGTGCGAGGTCTGGGGTACGGTGGCTCGTTCCACCATCCGCAGGCTGCAGACCGTGCAGAACAGGGCGCTTAGGATGATCTACGGTACCGACCGTAGGTTTCCATCACACATCCTTCACACTCATTCCGGCATCCCATACATTGTGGACGTAGTGCGGGACAGGACTCGCACAATGTATGACAAACTCATACCTCACCCAAACCAGCTGGTGAACAGCCTGGGGCAATATGACCATCGCCTCCCTAGGCGGAGACAGAGCTACCGTCTACCCAAGGACGCCCTTGGCTGGTAGGTACCGCTTTGCCTTCATCATCCTCCACACCTATCACCTATTCCCCTCGGTTTCCTGTCACTGGCACTGCATTGCTCGTCGGCCATGACTGACGAAGTAATCAGTAGGGAAATGGTCGCTTGGATGGCTAGACATCCAAGATCCGACAGATCCTGCCGCCGGTGACAATACAGGAACCCACCCTGCACCATCAGACATTACAAAGACAAAAAGCCTGCTACATATACCAACCTATACCACCACACGGGTAAATCCGTATTTAAACGGATAGGTACCGTGGCCACCTTACCATCCGCCTGGGTTAACCCAGACGACTAGTACTCACTCCTGGACTCCTGGACTTTGCCATTCCTTTACCCCAAGCCATGCCTTTTGTTGGCGATATGTACATTGAGTTTGATTTAGAAAAGCGCAATCTTTTACGCTAAACATCTTTTCAGTAGTGAATTCTTTGGTACTGCTTACGTTGAAGTCTGTCCATATTTGGCGACAAAGTCGAAGTGCATAGCCTTAGAAGATACACCAAGTGATCGTCACGTAACACATTGGAATACAGACGTTTAATATATCTCTATTGGGAGAAACTCTGTTCACAAATATATGTAGAGCTATACTCACTCTTATACACACTATTCTTGCAAATGTTTATTTCTGTATCTACTTCATTTTAATCGATATACCCATTTTCAGAAAGTACATTATTGCTAATTTTCTTGTAGGTGCAAGGGGAATACAGGAATACAGTATACTTTAAACAATAGTAAAATGTTTTAAGATATGGTTGCTATGTAATATATTTGAAATTCCTTTCCCTTTGTAAGACCAAGAGATACAAAAACGAATAACATTTCCCTACACCATAAAAATATAAGTATTGGCAAATTCAAACAAATAAAAAAGAATATATCGGAAATGGTTCAATCAAAGAAAAAAGAAATATTGGGCACAAATTATGTTTTAACCAGATCCACATTTTTATATGGTAAGCTTTTGTCTGTCTTTTACTGTTTACCATTTATGCAAAAATCACCCAGAATGAAGAGATCCTCTGAAGACACTGGCAGACAATTTAAGTTATGAAAGTGCCATAGAATCGCCTGTTTGTGTCCGTCACTGGATACTGACTGACTGTCTGTCCCTCTGACTGAAGGACTGGACTGGAGATAGCCGCTCGTTACTTAAGAGCCCCCTGGGGTACCCACCCCCCGCTCGTTCTCCTGTGTATCGATGTATTTTTATAATTGATGGGCAATGCCCAAGGTCATAATACAAGGTTTGTGTTGATAAAACGAAAATAATATTAAACCAGGTTATCCAGTATTCCTACTGCAGAAATTCGTGTGTTGTCCAATCTAGTGCAAGGTGAATCCAAATTGTGCTTTGGAACCCACACGTTAGGCAGACAGTCTGAAGCAACAAAGTGCCCCTTGTAGGTAAAGCCGTTAGAAGAAATAATGCCTCACGCCCTCTAACAATATCTGGAATTCCTTTGTTTCAGCCGCCAGTCGAGCAATGAGATTCGTCTACCAGGGTATGCGTGGAATTTGTGTTAAGAAAGGATGATACTACAATCTTCTTAATAAATATTTCCAATGATATGTTGCAGACCAGAGTACATTATTAAAAAATTCAGTAGCCAAAGAAAACTGTGGTCGTATATGAACACCAGAAAAATATACTTCACTATGATATAAATTTGTGGCCACTGGTTATAAAGTTTTCCAGGCACATAGGCATTTCAAACAATAATGATTTTGCTTTGACTTACCAGCCAGTAATACAGAAAATAAACTTGCAATTTATTTATTCTACAAAGATACTCTTCTGTATAATTATTGTATTAAAAAGAATGATAATTAAAATACATTAATACAAACAGTTATGATTTTATCCCTAAGTTTTCAAGAAAAATCCATGGCGTGAACCTTGACTACGTCTGTTTTTTATTACTTTCTCTAGAAGTAGAGGAAGTGTTGTATTCCACCCAAAAATTCGATGTCGATATTTGACCGGAAATGTTTGATTTGAAGCCCCTGGATTCCAATAAAAGCCTTTTTAAAAACATGTGTGTGTGTCTATGGATAGCAAAACTCAAAAACGAAAAGTCAGTTAAAAATCAAAGTTAGTATTTAAGTTTAATGTCTTTCAAGGATGCGACACAAAGATTTTGGAGAAAATCCCTCCATCCAAGAAAACTTTTCAAATATTTTGATTTTCTCGAAATTGGCTCTAGCGATTTTGATTAAAATTCCAATGTCTGAGATATTTTCGTGGCAATGAAATGTATATCTTGAATTTTCTGACTATAGCCCATGTAGTGCCATTTACTCTGGATGACTTTTGCATAACTGGTAAGCCGTAAGAGATAGACCAAATCTTACTATACAAAAAATGTATATCTTGCTAAAACATAACTTATGTCTAAATAAATATTTTGTAGAGCAAACCATTTCGGAGATATTCGTGGTTATTTGCGTGAGTTTTGGAAAACATACTTCTGTGAAATGGAACATCGTGCAAAGAGAACGGAGTTTGAAAGCTGTAGAAGGTTAGACTATCGCTCAAAGCCTACTGTATTGCTATATTCACCTTGTACCTACAAGAAGATAATAATATAATTTCTGCAAATGTTTATCTCAACTAACATGAAGAAGATGTAGGAATAAGAGTTTGTAAGAATGGTTAGTACAAGAGTAGAGAAAGTCATGTGAGTGCAACACATCAGATTTTTTAGTTCTACTACAAATGGTTAACTTTATGAGTCTGTAATGTTGGTATCAAAGGTTTAGCTGTGTGCAGCAGGAGATTGTTAAAACAGTTTTGACGAGTCAAGGTAACTAATGTATTCATACGCAGGGAGAAGTTCGGTATCCTTCCGCTACTGCAGCGCTCTGCAGGAGTTTCACACTATCAGTTACTCCACAAAATAAACTGCTGTTCTGCCCATATTAAATGTATTTCACAGTGTTTTTCGATACCGGCTAAACGACTTTGAGACGTAAATTCGTGTCGCAGCTGCGGCTTCCTTCCTCCGTATATTGCTGTACAGAATTGCTCTCTCCGGGAGCCCGCGGGGGTCGTGAAATGAAGTTCCAATACGGACCTCCAACAGTGCTACTTCAGCACAGCCTTTGAACCAAAACTTTAGTTGGAATGTTGTAATAAATGTGCCATACTGGGTCGACATTTACTGAAACACATCGCGTTCCACGTAGCAGAAAATATAAGCACGTGAATTTCACTACAAAAACTGGAAAAGCCCCTGAAGTCCGTAACAAGTTTACGGATTACTTACACATTTGTTTATTCATAAACGTTTTAGCCTGATAAATGGGCCTCGGTTTAGAGGTTACAATTGTCATAAGTTTATAACTATCGACTTTTATGTGAACTTTCCGTGCTCTGTTGTAGCATTGGGGAACTATAGATTTACAGTCTCCACGTTTAATTAAATTTCAGTAACTATGTCGATGTAAACAAGCGACTGTTTGCCCATTTGATCAACAGGAAACAATTTAATGGGCGTGGAGATAAATGAAATTGGCACGTTACAGCTATTGTTGAAGATTTACAGATGAGTTCAAATTTCCCGACATAGGAAAATTCGCATTTCCCCATTCAAACACGAGATGAGAAATAATAGTTCACTGTTTCTGCCACACACACACGTACAGGTCCTACCAAAAGTTTAAGACACTCTGTCTTTAATCTACATATCGGCCTTGAGTTTCGTCAAAAACAAAATAATCTTATTAAAGTGTACATTTTAAAAAATAATTATGTAGATGTCATTACTTTTAATAATTACAATTTTTAAAGCTATAGAAAAACCCATAAAAATCTCATTTTTAAATATTTTTGAAGGTATGACCATGAAAATATATGGGATGTAAATTTTATTTCTCTCTGAAGGGAAAGGCACATATGAGAGGGATATTTATAAATGTGGCATTGTTATATAGTTTTATCAGCAATTGACGTAATGTTTACAACTTTAAAACAAACTGGAAAAAAAGAGTTTAAATTAGCACTATTTGACAATGGATTCAGTCGTATGATGAATGAGCCAGCGAAGTTGGAGTGCTGTAGTGCATTGTTTATACTATAAATAGTACCACTGAATGGCGCTGTGTTGATCTTGTTATGACGTCATGACATTCAGTTGAGCTTTAACTACCACTTTGTTCTGGTGCGGAAAGAGATTAAGTAAAAAACGGAAGAAGGATATTAAATGGTTAGCAAGTACCGCAAACTATACAGGGATATTGCATTTCAAACACAGATAATCAAAACATGTGTGGTACAGACACTAGAAGAATACCAGAAGAGCAGCAAATGTTCAGACCTGGAGCAAAGTAGTATGCCAAGGGTTGCATCGCCCTAGGAGGATAGAACTATGGCAGTTATATCCATATGAGCTTCAAAGGTATAGGAGCAGCTGTCCTCAAGCCGAAAAACCGCCAAGAACTTCGAGAGAAATTATCCGAATCTTGGAATAAAATTGTAAAAAGTACCCAAAAAGGGTTTTACTGTCTTGAAAGCCAAAGGAGGCCCTATAAAGTACAAAATCATCTGCAGTGTATGTTTGAAACAATATACTATCAATTCTACGCCTACTCAATATACTATCAATTTATAATAATGTATAGATAATGCTATGTGTGCTTCGAAGAAAAAATTTCAAAATATTAATGGGTATCCTTAAACTTTTGGTAGAACCTGTAGTAGATACAGAAGGTATTTGATTCTACCCAACAATAGTTACCGAGATTTCAGCGGAAATTACGTTTTACGGTTTCCTAAATAAGTATTGCATTCCACTCAGGAATTCTATATCAAGATTTTTTCAGAAATAAATATTTGGAGATCCAAAGAAAGCATTTTAAAAAAAAAGGTTTGTGTGTATGTGTGACAGAGAGAGAAAACAGCATTACTCAAAAAGGCTGTGACAACAAGATTTTCATGGAACATTTTTCGAAAATGTTGTTTTCTCAAAAATGCTTCTAACGATTTCGATTAAAATAGTATATATTTAAAACATTTTCATGTCAAATCAAACGTATATCTTGAATTTTCTGCGAATCTCCTCAGAAGTCTTCTTCATTCTGGATCACTTTTCCATAATTGGTAAACCGCAAGAGATAGACAAAATCTCGCTATATAGATCTCAACAAAACAGATGCAGTTTTTGTAGTGAACCTTTTCCGAGATATTCCTCGTTATATGCATGAATTTTGCAACACTTATACTTTTATAAGATGGGAAGTAGTTATTGTTTTCTTTTTATATCCCGCACATGCAAAGTGAACGCAATTTCAAAGCCCTCACATAGCGACCAGTTTGAAAAATATCGCTCAAAGCCTACTGTATTCTTATATTCCCCTTGCACCTACAAGAATATTAGCGATAAGATAATTTATCCAAATGTTTATCTTAACTAACACGAAGAAGATAGAGGAGTAAGAGTTAGTAAGAATGGTTAGTACAAGAGTAGAGAAAGTCATGTGAGTGTAACACATCAGATTTGTTCAGCAGTGTATAATGTGAATACAAAGAAGAGGAACAGAATAAGTGTTGAAGCTCATAAGGTTAGGGACATGTTTTTACATGGGCGAGGTGCCTGCTTCAGCGATTTTCCGTTGCTCCCTTTCTTTTATGAGACTGGTTAAATTATTGATATATTCAATACGATGCAGATTGTGATTTCATTCTTTTGTCCCCTTGGCGCTGAAAATTCCAATATCTCAGGGGAACTGCGACGAACAGTAACTTCATATAAGGTTAAACCTGATTCATACGTAGGTATATCACAGGGAAGAGGGAATATTACTGTAACTCACAATTACTTATAAATGAGATTTTGATAATGAATTTTATTTTGTTTAAAGAAAAAGCTGATGTGCAGCACTCACATGACTTTCTCTACTCTTATTCCTATATCTTCTTCGTGTTAGTTGAGATAAACATTTGTACAAATTATCTTATTGCTTATTTCCTTGTAGGTACAAGGGCAATGTTAGAATACAGTAGGCTTTGAGCGATAGTCAAATGTTTTAAAGCTTTCAAATTCCTTTCTCTTTGCACGGTTAACATATAAAAATGAATAATGACGTTCCATTTGACAGAAGTTCTCCAAAACTCACACAAGTAAGATATGCCTGCGAAATGGTTCACTCTACAGAAAAAATTATTCAGACATAAGTTGTGTATTTTAGCAAGATCTACATTTTTTGTATGGTAAGATTTTGTTTATCTCTAACGGTTTACCAGTTATGCAAAAGTCGTCCAGAGTAAATACGACTACAGTGGCTATAGCCAGAAAATTCAAGATATACATTTCATTTGTCATAAAAAGATCTCAAACATATGGCATTTTAATCAAAATCGTTAGAGCCAATTTCAAGAAAATCAAAATTTTCGAAAAATTTTCCATCTACAGGGTAGTTTAGGGAAGAACACTTTTTCTCTTAATCTTCCTTTCGCATCCTTGAAAGACATTAAACTCTGCCAACTTTGGTTTTTAACCGGCTTTTCTTTTTAGTCACATACGCACGCACACGTACACGCGCACACAGTCCCACCCACCTACCTATCGACGTACGCACACCTTTTTTCTAAAAATACCTTTTTTTGGATTCAGGGGGCCTCAAAATATATGCTTTCGGTGAAATCTCTACATCGAATTTTTGCGTGGAATACAATAATACTTGGTTAAGCAATTCCTAAGTCAGAAGCAACATTGCCGTGCCGAAAGCCGCCAGATGTAACAGCAAAAGCGTTTGTCTTATGTTTCTACGGCCGAAACCCGCGCGCTCAGCTTGTGTCTTTACCAACAGAGATAAGGAAAATACGCCTCGAGTTTCTTTTAAGGTAAAATATGCCGTATTTTCATTACAATTGTAATTCAGCGAAATTTAATACATTTAACAGCGAATTACGTATAAATAAGGTTCTACTATGACGTTTCTGAATTACATTTTGCCGGGACTACAAAAACGTATGTATAAATAGGAATTACTTAGAACTGGGTTACGTATGAAGCAGGTTCAACTGTATTTTCTGTGAAATAATACTGAAAAATAAATCACTTTAAATGTTTAGTTTTCATAACTTTTACGGTAGCTGTATCATTGATTCATAAATTACATTTTGATATTTGACACTTATCACAATCTTTTCTGCATTTCGCGTCTTCTTTGATAAGAAAAGCTTCTTCTAGTGTCCTTAGCAGAGTAATTATTTACGATCATTGATCTTCATAACTTTGTATTTACTATCAACTTCAAATGTAATTCGCAAAATATTTTCTATAACATTTAATTAAATAGCTTAATACTTTGATTAATTTAACAAGAATTACGTACAAATTCGCCTGGGAGCCTAAACATAAACATCTACCTGGGTCTGCGTTTCAAGTCAAGGAATTCGACTGTTATTCCATAAATTGAACTGAATTTATTAAGTTTACATCTTGGACTGCCCTTGAACAACCTCCAAGATTCCTTAAATACATTTACATTTTGATGTGTTCTGTTGTTTATCACTTGCTTTCTTCAATTTGTCTTTTATTATTATTTTTGTCTTTTTCTACCACTTTCTCAACTTCTCGGTTTATGCTTTGCTCTTCTCTAATATCATTTATTATTTTTAAACCACACACTTCCTTTTAACCTTATCTCCCTTCTTTTTCTCACAAGCTCCCTTGCGAATTGAAAATTAATTCCCCCACCACAATGATTCACTTTTTCCTCTCCACCCTTTATTATTCACTTCCACTTGCTTTCCACACTAACCTTCGCTTTTTTTTTTTTTTTTTTTTAATTCCTATTTCAGTCGCGATTGGGTGTGCCACATCCGACTTTGCTCGCACATAAACTCCGTGCGTAAATCATGTTTAACACTCTTACCTTATAGAAGATGCTGGAAATGTCGTTCACCCTCGGATAAAGAAGTATTATATCGGAAGAATACATTCTGATTAAGCTGGGCTACTGTAATGTTTCCGATTTCATTTCTAATATTTTGTTTTGGTTCTTCCAATGTATGAGGATTTGGCTCGTGAACTTTGTCTTTCAGGTTACCCCACACACACTGTTAGATCGGGGCAGTGAGAGGGGAGGGTCATACACCAGAACTATCTTCAAACACTTCCCTGATTCTATTCATGGACTTTATGGGCAGTAGCGGAATCTTGTTGGAAAAAAAAACCATATGATTTCTCTTCTTCTGTCAGTTTATGATAAAATGGGGTCAAAATGTATTTTCGGTACCTCTCTGCATTTATAGTCTCCTCATAGAATATTGGACCGAATATGTTTCCAATTCTCCGATCATAATGAGGGATTTCTTGAATGCGATGTGGATTTTCCAACTAGCCGTGCGCACAACGGCAGCCGGTAGTGCGAGAATCCAGCAAGGTCGCGGGAGAGGCGAAACGCCGTGTTCCGTTAGGTTTTAAATGAAGAACCCTGTATTAGCACACTTCCTGACACCCACTTGCCCGTGACGTAATTTTTCCAAATGCGTGCATATCTTTTTCATTCCATTCTAACCATACATGTAATACATCATGATCTTTCCATTCAACTTCTTCATGTACCATACCTTTTTCTTTGCTCAGTTTATCTTTGAAATTGCCCTTTTGCTATTTGCACTTATATAAGTACCACATTTTAGATAGTTTTCTAGACCTATATTCGCAAATGCTCATATGATTTCCAGCGAAATGTTGAGTGTATGAGAAAAGTTTGTTCTGTGGGAAATAGCATGTATATTTGAGGGAAACCTGAGATAGATCATCTGTCCCCATTAACCAGAGGCTGTCAGCGCCGTCCGACTCGCTAATGTGCCTAGCATTGTCTCTATTCGTATATGCTAAGCTAGACGTGTACACACACACACGCACACACACACACACACACACACACACACACACACGCACGCACGCACACGCACGCACACACTCGTGCTGGTCAAAGGAAGTAACAAACATTGTGTGATACGAAATGTCTGCTTTCTGTACCAGTACCGTCTGCCGCCTTAATGCTGTCACAATGCAAGCAGCGTCAGTACCAGCCATGCTGTTCACTTTCTCTATGTACTTACAGAACTATTCTACCCAAAATATCGATAGCAAGATTTTCTCATAAATACACGTTTAGTTATTGGTGCACGTAATGCAATTATGGTGGAATTTGGATTAAGGGAAATATACCGTCAAGGAGCCATGATTGTATTACTGATTTAAGCGATGATATCGGAGACCTTCCTTGAGTATTCTTTTTACAGTAGTAGACAAATCGCCTGAAGTCGCAGCAATTCCTTTGATTATCCTCCACAAGGACCTAGATGGATTTCCGCACTTTAGGACCTCGTGGTCCTCCGTAAAAAATGTATGGGCATTGATCACAACTTCCCTACCATTTGACCTTACAGCTTTTCCCTTTCTTCTCACGCCTCCTAAAGCTAACAATGGCAATCCCCAACACAATGTTTAAAATTATTACAAATTCTAAAAATAGTTTCATGTTTGCAATACATTGGCACCCGATATTTCACTTGCAAGAGTTGCAATACCGGGAGCATGCCATTTGCGCAAAACTTTTAAGTAACTTTAATTATATTTAATTTTTATCAGTCTGTAGACGATTTGCGTCGTCTTCGTATTTTCAAATCCCTCTAGCAACATCACGATCGTCAAAGTTACTAAATGACTATCGTTAATAAAAATTATTTTTCTACAGGATGTATCAGAGATACTTTTACAAACTCCGGGTACGGGTTCCTTACACCACAAGAAGGAAAAATGTTCATATGAACATGTCTCATAATCCTTTGTTTTCTCGTTGTTCATATGTTAATGAAAGTGTGTGTTCAACGGCCTTCGGGGTCCAATTTCATAACTTCATCTCTATATACACTCATAGAGACGTTGATCCATCGTACTACATACGGTAGATGGCGCAGTGTTGCCATGGAGACTTGTTTACGTTTGTCATCTGTCTGTCTTCAACGGTTCAACTGTGCACGGTTACTGTCTACAGGGACTTTATCCAAAATACTCTTCCAGACTTACATCACGAAGATGTGCCCCTGAAAATAAGAAAAACAATGTGGTTTATGCATGATGGGGCTCCGGCACATTTTAGTCGCACTGTTCGAGATGCACTACCATGATCGATGGATAGGCAGAGGAACACCAGTTCCATGGCCTGCACATTCTCCCGACCTCAATCCTTTGGGTTTTTTATCTCTTGAGGCATTTAAACTATTGGTTTATGGATACGCCATCCTGGTGTCCATTCGACACCACCCCAGAGTTTTTGAAAGGGTGCCACAGTTCATGATTCGACAAGTGCAGGAATGTCTAGAAGCAAGAGGAGGGCATTTCGAGCATTTATTACGAGTTTTGTATGTTATGGCTATACCACAGCTCCTAACGAGAAAACAAAGGATTATGGGACATATGTTCATATGAACGTTTTTCCTTCTTGTGGGGTAAGGAACCCATACCCGAAGTTCGTAAAAGTATTTATGATACAACCTGTATAATTAACAACAGAATTCTCTACATATTTCCCTTTAAATAAATTAATATTTTGATGAAAATTTTACCTTAGGAATGCACGCCATCTAATGATAGCCATTTATTTGCAATGCCTTTTACTGACTTGATTTTCCTTACACTTTTGCGCATTAAAAATGTTTGATGCCATGTGAAATTTTCAGCACGAATAGAGGGAATAAGCTTAAAAAGTTGTTATATGGTCTTTGATACATTTTTTAATTTTCCAAGATATAATTAATTCGACCATTGAGAATAAATTGTTTAAAAATTTTTATTTTAGGGCTTAAAGTTCTTTTTTAATTTACTATTGACACTTAAAAATAAAGTCATGTCACGACTACATTTTAAATTGCAATTATTTGAAACAATTATGACATTGATTATATAAAATTATAGAAATTAATTGCTGTGATGAATTCTACTATATTATGGCAGACAGTTGATTCACTCAAGGTCACCGACAGATCAGTAGCAACATTATACTGAAGCCGATGCATATGGCACTCTGAAATTAATTATGTTGAACTATTAGAATGGAATGACACTGCTTATATATAAAGATTTTTCTGAAACAGCCAGAGTAGTGAATAAAACTGTATATACGAGTTTTTCACACCAGTATGTAAATATCATAGTGACTGTCTGTGGTAAAATGAAACCGGATTTATTTGAGCGTCATTTCAGTCATTCATTCATCGTGCGATATTACCTACCACTTTAAAGAATATTAACCCTAACACTATCTAGGAAAAGGGGGTACTTTACGCTCACCTTCTGTTGTTTTTTTAAATTCTGACCTTTAATTTTTTATTAAAGGCACACTGTTTCTACTACTGAGTTGCATAATTGTTTCAAAGTTTTCATTGTTGGTCTTTCTGAGAAACAATGAAATGTCAAGGGGGTCAAAGTACTGCCCCATCGGTATAATGTGATTCGTGTAAAAAAGTAGTCAAATATCACTATTATAAACATAAGATACAATACCCAATTTTAAAATGCATTTCTTTTAAAAACTGCTGAGAACAAGATTTTTTAAGTCCCCTCCGCAAGCTGTCATTGAGTCAAGTCATACTAGAAAATAATCGAATTCAGAGATATATACACTCAAACTGGCAAAATAGAACTCCCCGAGTCAGTTCAACTTCGCCCGAGACAGACCCAAAACACCAACACCAACACGTCACATACGGTGAATAACAGAACTACAGTCGGTAAACAACAGCGCTCATCGGCAGCTACCGAATCATTTGGAATTCGTGAGTCCAACTGACTCAAAGGAATGAGAATATGTGCTCAGTCACGTACAGGATATGAATCCAAGGCTCACTCACCAGCAAAGCGCTATGCGACATATTTTAAAACGGCCCTAGGGTGCGTTTAGCGCTGTGAATCTGGGCAGTCGTCTTTGCAAATAAACGAAAACCACTTCACTGCATCTCATATTCCTGTAGCATAAATGCAGCATTTTGTAGTTCCTGTTTTTTATTTATCCTGCAAAAACTAATATTCTGTTTAACAAGGACACGTTTCTCCAGCGACTGAAAAACATAAACGAATCTCCTGGGTGAAGTATTCTTTTTTATGGACTCTTGCTGAAATATCCGGCGTTGCTCGTGGTTTGACGATTTTATCACTATAACCTTTAAACTTAGCTTGTATTTGCCCAATAGCCTTGTGCCTCTTTGTAGACACTTAAAACAGATTAATTAACACGCTTAAACAAAGACTTAATTAAAACCCTTGAGATACTATTAAGAAAACAAAATGAATAAAATACCGGGAAGACACTGTGCAGAAGCAGTGTTGAACAACCACAAATACTATCGGAAGAAAAGCTGTGTGAATGTAATATGTTGAAATTGTATTTCAGATTATACAAAAATATTGTATGGATTCCCAGTACAAGAGGTAGCAGAGAAAGAAGTGTGATTGTATTTCATAAAAGAAAAGTGAGTAGTGAAAACCATGTGGATGTAATACGTTGCATAGTAAAATGGATATCATAAAACCTTTCTCCATGAAAAAATACATACAGGTGTCCCAAAATTAGTCCGACAAACTTTCGCAGCTGATAGAAAACATTTTAAATACTTTTTATTAAGGTAAGTTTTTTGCTGCGGTGCAAGTTAATGTCACAGATTACTGCCTCCCACCTAGTTTAATCAACAATGCAAATTAGTATTGCATTTATCTTAGCAAGGCACACAATCTTAATCCAATAAACAAACACAGAACACATAAACAAAACGCAAACACCTCATTGTTTACAGTTAATAACAGCTTTACAATTCAAAATCATACCGACAAACTTCTAAACCAGAGAAATGGCTGGTGTCTGCGAGAGTACTACAGAATAGCGCACGCCGATGCACTCTGTGTTCATTCCAATAGGCGTGCGTTCCAACATTATCATTTCTTATGAAAGAAACGCCTCGACCAAGCGACCATGAACGCTTCAAAGACAGGAATGCGGTAGTTTATTTATTTTTCTCGTAGTTGTGAGTGTATTACATTTTATGGAGACTGGTGTAGTCAGTTTTCCCTCTGGTCTAACAACTGTTTCGCACCTGAGTAAATTAAAAGTTTTCCCTTTACGACTTGTGCAATTAAATGCATGTGTGCTATAGATTAGGCACGCTTCGCCAAGCCAGTGAAGCTAATGCAGAACTTTCCTCCATGCTGAATGTTTGTGCTCAGTGTTGACTCCTGTAACCGACTCATTGTTTCTGCAAAGGAAAAAACCACAAAGAACAGAAAACGAATGACTAAGCGGAGATTTCCTCTTGCTTTGTAGTGACTGACCTATTTAAGTGTTGTGTGTAAGCTTAAACTTAAAAATCTGATTTGTTGCACTCATATGATTTTCTCCACTCTCTTATACAAATTATGCTTACAAATATTGTTCTTTTTACACAAACGGTTTTACTTTAAATTTACTAGTAGATACAATGAAAATAGAATGAACTGGGATTAAGCAATAAAATTTTTGAGAGCTGGTTGCTATGAGGTGGATTTAAAACTCCATTCCTTTTGTATGTCCAAGAAAACAGAAACAAATAGTGACTCCCAATTTGAGAAAAATATGAACATTTGAAAATTAAAACAAAAGTAATACGCTGGAAATGACTTATTGTACAAAAAAGTAACAAATAGATTTCGTGCTTTATCAAGATCTATCATAAACATACGGTATTTTAATCAAAATCATTAGCCATTATAGTAAAAATCAAAACGTTTTTCCATGTAAAGTATACTCTTGAGTGAAGAGATCTTTTTTTGAAATGTTCATGTCTAACCTTGGAAGATGACCTTGCTACCAAGTTTGGTTTTTACCAGCAAATAGTTTTGGAGTTCTGCGGTTTACACACAAACACACACAACTTTGTTCTAGAAAATGCTTAGATATACAAGTACATATAGTCTGTTAGGGGTAACAGATGGCCAGAAACATTATGACTTCCGCGCATACATGATTGCGCAAGTTCCCCCACCATCAGCCTTTTAGGTGCAAATTTGCCACTGCGCAGCTAAGGGAATTGCTCTTGTCTTGGCTATACTACGCCTACTTGGAGGTACTAACTTATCCGAAAACATACTAAGAAATTTGAGCTAAAGTATGCTGATGTTCAAGTGTGAATCTGGATTCATTAATAACGGATCAACATGAAACTGAGATAGAAATTAAAAGAATGATTAATCAAGGAAATAAACGTTATAAAGCACTGCCACATCTCTTTGGGATAAGATATTTGTCACGAAGGTTACGAGAAAAATTTTATAAAACCTGTTGTAATATATGGAGCAGAATCATGAACAATAATAGACAAGTCAAAAAAGCAACTAATGACTGGAGAAAGGAAAATGCTCCGAAGAATCTGCGGTCCAGTATTTAAAAATCTGATGTGTTGTACTCACATGACTTTCTCTACTCTTGTACTAACCATTCTTACAAACTCTTATTTCTATATCTTCTTCGTGTTAGTTGAGGTAAACATTTGAACAAATTATCTTATTGCTTATTTCCTTGTAGGTGCAAGGGGAATGTTAGAACACAGTAGGCTTTGTGCGATAGTCAAATGTTTGAGATTCTGTTGTCTTTACACACTTAACATATAAAGAAATGAACAACGATGATCCATTTCACGAAAGTTCCTAAGTTTTCCGAAACTCACACACATAACAAGGAATATCTCCAAAATGGTTCACCCTACAAGAAAATTTATTGAGACATAAATTGTGTATTTTAGCAAGGTCTACATTTTTTGTGTAGTATGATTTGGTCTATCTCTAACGGTTTACCAGTTTTGCAAAAGTCGTCCAGAGTAAATACGACTACAGGGGCTATAGCCAGAAAATTCAAGATATACATTTCATTTGTCATCAAAATATCTCAAACATATAACATTTTAATCAAAATCGTTAGAGCCATTTTCAAGAAAATCAAAATTTTCGAAACCTTTTCCATGTAAAGGGTAGTTTAGGGTGGGGCTATTTTCTTCAAAATCTTCGTGTCGCATCCTTGAAAGACATTAAACTTAAATACAAACTTTGGTTTTTAACCGACTTTTCGTTTTTGAGCCATGCTGTCCACAGACTGACCACACACGGACCTTTTTCTAAAAATACTTTTTTTGGATTCAGGAGGCCTCAAAACATATATTTCCGCTGAAATCTCGGCATAGAATTTTTGGGTGGAATACAATACTTCGCCTACTTACCAGTAGAGAAAGTAAAAATGGCGTATGGAGAAGTCGACCAAATTTGGAAATTATGAATAAATAATGCTCCTGGCATTGTGGCATCAATAAAATCCAGAAGATTTAGATAGCTACGATATGAAGCAGGATAGAACAGTGAACAGTTTAGAGGGAAACACAGGAGGTAGTAGAAAGAGAGGAAGACCCAGACACAGATGGAGTGATGTATTCACATCGATTCGTTACACGATCCTTTGAAGGTCAAATAAGGAGGAGTCTTACAGCTTGACGACTATAGCTACGCCGAGGCCTACAAATAGGCATTCATATGCGACACGACTTGCGCTCAACACATATAACAAGAAAGGAAATTTAATAAACCTTAACCATAAACAATTATGAAACACCACTACAAATCTGCACATATCAGTGATATATCAACATCCAATTTTGCTTGACAAAGAAGAGGAACTGCAAACCTTCACTCACCAGGTGGCGCAAGTACGATATCTATCACTGTGAAATTGGTACAGAGTAAGGACATGCGATTTTGGCCGACAGCCTTGCAGCGTCCGTTGGCCATGATAAGACAACTTGTGGTTTCCTTGTCTTCAGCTAACTTCCTCTTGTGAAAGGGAAACACCGGACAGCTGAAACGCCACAAGACAACCCCACACATACTAGATAGTCAAGTGTATGTGGAAGTTAAGCTCGATGCAAATTAGCAATATGCCCCCAGCAACACGTGGGTGCCGCTCGTCCCGAGTAAAAGTTGTCCAAACCGTCCACTAGATGGCAGCACAGCTCTATGCGACTAACAGATTCTATAAAATACCAAAATTGCCCACTTTACACAACCGCTGATTCAAAACTCTTAACATTTTAGTGAAAAACTCATTTCCAAAATTCGAGGGTAAAAGTATGCGCGAACGTACATGTACACAGACAGCAGGCTAAGTGATAATGAGATATTCAAGAAACGTGTCGCTATTTCATAACTCTGAAATACCATGCAGGCAGATTACTTTCTCTACTGGTAAGTAGGAGAAGTATTGTATTCCACCCAAAAACTCGATGTCGAGATTTCACCGGAAATATATGTTTTGAGTCCCCCTGAATCCAAAAAAAGGATTTATAGAAAAAGGTCCGTGTGTGTGTCTGTCAGTCTGTGGACAGCATAACTCAAAAACTAAAAGTCGGTTAAAAACCAAAGTTGGTATTTAAGTTTAATGTCTTTCAAGGATGCGACACGAAGATTTTGAAGAAAATAGCCCCACCCTAAACTACCCTTTACATGGAAAAGTTTTCGAAATTCTTGATTTTCTTGAAAATGGCTCTAATGATTTTGATTAAAATGTCATATGTTTGAGATATTTTTATGACAAATGAAATGTATATCTTGAATTTTCTGGCTATAGCCCCTGTAGTCGTATTTACTCTGGACGACTTTTGCATAACTGGTAAACCGTTAAGACCAAATTATACTATACAAAAAATGTAGATCTTGCTAAAATACACAATTTATGTCTCAATAAATTTTCTTGTAAGGTGAACCATTTCGGAGATATTCCTTGTTATGTGTGTGAGTTTCGGAAAACTTGGAACTTTCGTTAAATGGATCATCGTTGTTCATTTTTTTTTATATGTTAAGTGTGCAAAGACAACAGAATCTCAAACATCTGACTATCGCACAAAGCCTACTGTATTCCACAAGGAAATAAGCAATAAGATAATTTGTACAAACGTTTATCTTAACTAACATGGAGATATAGGAATAAGAGTTTGTAAGAATGGTTAGTACAAGAGTAGAGAAAGTCATGAGAAAACTGGAAACAGCACTTGTGAAAGAATGAAAGAAAATAAAATGTCAAAACTCGCCTATACTTAGCAAGTGCAAGGATAAAGGAAACTAGGGCGACCAAGGAAAAGATGGAAAGAGTGAGTGAGTGAGTGAGTGAGTGAGTGAGTGAGTGAGTGAGTGAGTGAGTGAGTGAGTGAGTGAGTGAGTGAGAGAGTGAGTGAGTGAGTTGGGTTTAAGGGCCCGTCGACAACTAGGTCATTAGGGTCAGATGGAAGGAGCAACAGGCTAAATGGCCTGAACTGAGCTATAGAAACAGTGTTGACCACGATTATCATGTAGATAGAACAGGTGTTTGTACAAGAGTGAGTAGAGAAAGTCGTGTGAGTGCACAACCGCAGTCCTGAAAATAACTGCTAAAGTATGTCAAGTGTCTTCTTGCATGTGAGGAAGGCCAGAAAAGTTTTATTGCAAATTCAGAGGTCAAGGGTTCGTGCTTTTGCTCTGCAAGTAAAACCATTACACGTAAGCAAGCTGTCACAGAGTTGGATAAGATCAAGTACAGGAGTTTATGGTCGTGTTCAATATCCTACACTTAGGGGCTTAATGTCGTTTTAAAACATAAAACATACTATACAGGAGATATACGAAGGTCATCGCCAGCGAAGCGAACCTGGCGTGACTCGCATTCGACAGGTCGTAGGTTTGATTCCCACGGCCCGTGTGTTTTTTATGGGGTGAGGTTCCCCTGGGCGTTAGGGAAGGGATAACTACATGCCCGAAAATCCTGCTTTCTATTTCATCACACTTCTTGTTTCAATTCACCCTTCGTCTGATCGTCATTAGAAACAGGGATAAACAAGCCTACAGGAGGAGAGGAGGCGCTTGTACAGCCGGCTTCAAATGTTTTCCGATGCACGAGAGGTCGTAGGGGAAAGAGACGAGAAAGTTTCTTATCAATTACTTGCGCCTGGCCCACCCGGCCCAGCGATGGCTTCACCAGAGTTACTTACTTTCGTGTGTTCCTCTGATGTGTGGTCAGCGGGGAGAAAACAATAAGTTATATATCAATTTTATTTTATCCAAACAAAAACAAATCGGCACATCCTTTCCTGTACGTATTTAAACAAGCAACATTGCTTTTTTACTTTCTCTACTGGTAAGTAGGGGAAGTATTATATTCCACCCAAAAATTCGATGTCGAGATTTCACCGGAAATATATGTTTTGAGACCCCCTGAATCAAAAAAAAAAAAAAAAAAAAAAAAAAAAAAAAAAAGCATTTTTAGAAAAGGGTCCGTGTGTGTGTCTGTGTGTCAGTCTGTCAGTCTGTGGACAGCGTAACTCAAAAACGAAAAGTCGGTTAAAATCCAAAGTTGGTATTTAAGTTTAATGTCTTTCAAGGACGCGACACGAAAATTTTGAAGAAAATAGCCCCACCCTAAACTACCCTTTACATGGAAAATTTTTCGAAAATTTTGATTTTCTTGAAAGTGGCTCTAACGATTTTGATTAAAATGTCATGTTTAAGATATTTGTATGACAAATTAAATGTATATGTTGAATTTTCTGGCTATAGCCCCTGTGGTCGTATTTACTCTGGACGACTTTTGCATAACTGGTAAGTCGGTCTGGGTGGCTCAGTTGGTTAGACGCTGGCTTACTGATCCCAAGGTCGCGGGTTCAAATCCGGCCCAGATCGATGGTTTTTAAGTGTGCTTAAAAACGACAGCTCCATGTCAGTAGATTTACTGGCATGTAAAAGAACTCCTGCGGGACAAAATTCCGGCACACCGGCGACGCTGATGTGATCCTGGCAATTGACAGCGTCGTTAAAAAACAAAATAATTTTTAATTTTTTTATCATAACTGGTAAACCGTTAGAGATAGACCAAATCATACTATACAAAAAATGTAGATCTTGCTAAAATACACAATTTATGTCTCAATAAATTTTCTTGTAGGGTGAACCATTTCGGAGATATTCCTTGTTATGTGTGTGAGTTTCGGAAAATAGAACTTTAGGGAAATGCAACAACGTTGTTCATTTTTTTATGTTAGTCGTGCAAAGAGAACGGAATCTCAAAGCTTAAAAAGATTTGACTATCGCACAAAGCCTGCTGTATTCTAATATTCCCCTTGCACCTACAAGGAAATAAGCAATAAGATGATTTGTACAAATGTTTAACTTAACTAACACAAAGAAGATATAGGAATAAGAGTTTGTAAGAATTGTTAGTACAAGAGTAGAGAAAGTCATGTGAGTGCAACACATCAGATTTTTGTGGTAGCATTCACGATGTTTAAGAAATATGTTTAAACAATTTTTTGAACAGATAATGAATCTTATGTGTTTCTCAATAATAATAATAATAATAATAATAATAATAATAATAATAATAATAATAATAATAATAATAATAATAATAATAATAATAATAATAATAATAATAATAATAATGCCGAATATTTAATTTCCATTCTCGCTGCGAGTTCGTTGTGGATTTATAACGTTAATGTTGTTTTCTTTACATTGAAATTACTTTCTTACGACAAAGTGTAGGAGAAATATTGGAACGATATTTTCTTTGGACTTAGACACATTATGCCCCTCAGTCTTGTAGACAGGTATGAGCTGGCAAGTCGACCTTTGAGATCACCTGGCATAACCTATCGATAAGCTATCTTGCCTTCACGACGCAGCTTGGAACACGTGGCTCGGAAAACATTTGAAGTAGTCTGTAGCATTTGTCACAGATATACCTTTACATTCAGGCAAACACAAACACATATTAAGTTATCGATGATAAATACCCCACTAACAATTTCACGGACCTTCGACATGGACCAAACAATACACAGTGAAAGAGTCACCAACTGTTTACTACGATACGTTCAAGACGGACGCCAGCGCCGTGCTTTATAGACAACTTCTCCAACACACGAGTCACACACCTTCGCGAAACAACTAGGCGAACTGAATTTTAGGCCGAGCAGCAGCACTCTTATAACTTTCTCTACTCTTGTAGAAATTATTCTTGCAAGTGCTAATTCCTCTATTTACTCCATGTTAATCGACGTAAACATTTGCAGAAATTATTGCAAGGGAAATATAGGAATCCAGTAGGCTTTAAGTGATAGTCAAATATTTTAAAAAAAATGACTTTTGAACTTCCGGTTTCTTTCTTCCTTTTTTCCTTCAACCATTGCAAAATTCAAACAAATATCAAGGAATATCACTGAAATGGTTCACACCACAAAAATGTGCCTTAGACAAACTGTGTATTTTAAATACGTGTATAATTTTTGTGCAGTACGATTTTTCCAGCACTTACGGTTTACCAATTCTACAAAAGTCATCCAGGACGAAGGGGCCTTCTAATGACACTACCAGAAAATTCTATATACCAGGTGGAAGGGCACTTATTACATTCCTTCTAATATGTGCTTCATACGAGCAGCTCTTTCAGACGTGGAGTAAGTCGACAACGTTGCGTTGAGGTTGGTCAGGTAATTGAACCGGTTTCTGGATATGAACAGATCGGTCGTTTGTAGGGAGGTGTAATTTTTGGGGGAGATAACGATCCTGATTGGCCTACACTCGCACAGTAAACATGGAAGGACACCGCAGGGTATGTGTTTATGTTCACAATATGCACCGCTACTGTGTTTGTTTATGTACTGACCTAGTGAAAGTGACACCCACACAATTTGCAGTGTTGCCAGCTTGTTTTCGATAAAACTAAAATATCTCCATAGAAAATGGTCAGAGACAAAAACGTAAGATGCTATTCACAGACATACACCAACGTTTTTTTAGACTCAGGGGGTTCGAAAACATGTAATTGGAGTGAAATTTCTATACAGAATTTTTTGGGTGGAATACAATGTTTATGCTATGGATTTTTAGACGGTTAGCTACTCAAGCACATGTTTTATGTATGAAATTTCTTTCTTACAACTGTAATTACATTTGGTACAGCAAAGTTCTGAATGGAGAAAGAAAGAAAAAGTACTCTCTTGCTCAGTGGATGCACTTGGCAACAAAATTCCCTAGTATACATTTCACACAATTTTCTGGTGTGACAGTTAAACGCAAAAATGCTTTTAGTGTGTTGAAAGTAGAAAGGGAGTTTTCAACTGCGGCTGTGGAAACATATTTTTTTAAGTTTGGATGCCCTTGCGGATTCAGGGGCTATATCTTCCCCATTGTTAGACCTCATTCTCACACCTATTGCCAACAGTATATAATAGTACAGGGTGTTCATAAAACTTAAGACGATTTCATTAGAGTATTAAGGTGTCAAGGGTATGATTTCTCGTTAAGGTAGATTCAAGTATGACGAATAAAAAAGAGCAATAATAAATTCATCTATCACGAAATGTGAAAGATATAATTGAACAACATTACTGGGTACATTATCTGCACAGTCTAGGATTAAACAAGCGAATATTTTGTTTACTAATGCACCTTTTGTTGCTATGCATGCGTTCATACCTACGATGAGTGAAAATCCACACCATATCATACCTAAAAAACTGGTTTCGCCACGTGTATGCAGTATTCAGGCAGGTAGCGTTTACTGTCCAAAAAGCATACAAGGAAAGGAAAATCGTTTTACAAATTGATAGATATAAATCTGAAAAGGTGACGCAATTTAAATATCTTGGGACTATAACATGGCAGAAATAAATTCAAGAATTAAGTTGGCTCATAAATGCTAATATGGATTAAAGAAACAACTTAGTCCCTTTTCTTAGCACAAAAACAAAAGGGAGGTTATATAAAATATTGATCAGATCTGTTCTATTATATGGATCAGACAGTAAACAAAATATGGAAAGGTTAAGGAAGTGATGACAAAAATCTATTGGCCTGTGAATGATAAAGCTATTTGGCGCATCAGATATAGCACTTAATTATAAAATTTGTATAATGACTCCGTGTCATTAAGGTTATTAAAGCGAATATATATATATATATATATATATATATATATATATATATATATATATACAGCCCGTGTAAAAGGTCACTCTTACCGACCCAGTCTACACAAGAAATAGACCAGCAGTAAGATGAAGGGGAATCATTGGGATAGTCTTAGGTTGTTACCAAAAAGATATTTTTATTGTCAACAGTCCTGACCTTCCGCTTTATTCACACACCAATGTTGCCAATCTACGATTTATTTCAATAGACACGCTAGAATCGAATTACGTAATAATATTTTGTGGCTAAATAACTCATTTCAGCAACAAATGTAACATCGTAAATAAGTCATCTCTCTATGCTAATTGCAGAAGTAAATAATGAGGGAGTGGTTACATATTGACAATCAAATATTTCAGCAATTTTATTTTTTATCCCTGTACGTTATTTATCTTAAGTATTATTGAAAGTATGTCCTGCACTGTGGCGCTGGAGTACGGGTTGGAATTACACAACCAATTTGGAAAAAAAAAATTTCGAAATCGGCTGATGAAAGAACAAAATGCCATTAGAATTTTTTGTTTGTAGTGTTTGTATGAAGCACATATTACAAGGAATGTAATGACTTCCCTTCCACCCTGTATAACGGAATGTTCCCAATGTAATTTCTCTACAAGTAACAGTGCATTATAGTTCCATGTGTTGGTTTCCACGACGCAAGCTTTGTCGTATGAATGATAGTAATTTGTATGTCTCTAAAGGTATTATTGCGTCACCAATCGCGCATCACGATATCTAACAATTGAACGTGCGTGGAGTAGTACTACATTGTGGCGCTGTAGATCATAATCATTGCCGTCTAGACTTTCTCAATCATGAATTCCAATCAAGAACTACTCAAGGTCACCATTTACTGTATCCTTTGTACCGATTTCCATGTGTGCAGCTTCAAAGGTGAGAATGTACACTTGATTATACAGGGCGTTAGTGGTTTGAGTGCAAAGGCTAACGCTGACTTCTTGACCTTAACCTAACTTCCTCTAACATCTTCCTATTCAGCGCATGACTGCATAAAATTGGTCGAATGCTTGATTGTAAATATGACAGTGCACTTCTTTGTCGTTTATTTCTCCAAGTAGCATAGAAAGATAGAGCTTCAAAAGATGATTTATTTATGTATTTTCCATTTATTGCTAAAATGAGTCATTTAACCACAAAATATAGACAAATAATATGTTATACCGAATAACCAAAAACACTTATGAGCAGGGCTAGGAAGTTCATGCATTTGCATGTTTTTTCATAGGGGTTAAAAATGTATACTTTTACATTATGTGCACGAATTACGGAATTTTCAGTTATTTGGGCATGATTTTATGGTGCATATAACTACATATTTTCTTGATTTTTGATAAATGCATGTTATTTCAATACTATAGCCCCTATATTGCATATTATAATGATTTTTATGGCTTTTTATTACATTTTTCTATCTGGATAATATTTTTCATATTGGCAGTACTGCACATGATACAATTCACGAAGATTTCAATATTATTGCCCCTATATTGCATATTTTAATGATTTTTATGCTTTTTTTTTTATTTTTTCATCTGTATAATATTTTTCATATTGGTAGCCTTTCTGAGACAATGGTTCTTTCCCATTGGTAGATAGATTTGTTTGCTGCTACGAAGATAATATTTGTTAAATCTCCTAAAGGAGTTAAGTTGTTTAGATCAACAGCACCTAATATCCGCCTTCCTCCTGCACCAGTGTTAACTCGATGGGGAACATGGATCGATGCAGTTTTATATTATGCTGAGCACATAGAAATAGTCGAAGAGGTTATTAATTCATTGGACTCGAACGATGCTTCATCAATACAAACTGTGCAAAATATTCTGTCAGGCACTGGGTTAAAAGAGGATCTTAGTTTCATATCTGCCAATTTTTCTTTCTCACCAACAGCCATAACGGCATTGGAAGCTGTAGGATTTCCTTTGCATGAATCACTTACTGTCTTTGAAAAAACAATATGTGATCTAAGTTCGGTTCCTGGTAGCATAGGACAAAAAGTGAAAAAGAAAGTGAATTATTTAATTTCAAAAAATTCTGGTTATAAACAGATGTGCGGTATTCGAGACATCCTCAAAAGAAAACCATCTGTCACACCAAGAGACTTGACTCTCTCTGTGAAGCAGTTAACATCATTTAAATATGCCCCTATAACATCTTGTGACGTGGAGAGAAGTTTTTCACGTTACAAAAGTGTTTTGCGAGACAACAGACGATGCTTTACAGTTGAAAATGTGTGCAAAGTGTTGGTTGTGAACTGCAATTTAGCAGTTAATACTAGCAGCGGGACCACTTCTGCTTCAACCTCTAAAGAATAAGTAACTTTATTTATTATTTATACTAACTCGTCTTGTCTACTGAAAATGGACATTAATTGTTTTAATTAAATAGTGCATATTTCTTGGCATATTTTCAAGTTTTAAGAGCATATTTTCAAGTTTTAAGAGCATATTTGCATGCATATTTCAGTGTTTTTAGGGCATGAACTTCCTAGCCCTACTTATGAGGCTTCCCTATATTAATAAAAATAAAGGAATACTTGGCTGAAGAGTGTGAAATAAGCCTTGAGTGAAATAAACCCAGAATCTCCCTTAAACAAAAGAACTGTCCACAAGGTTAACCATAGGCGCCATCTGACGAGCAATCCCCGAGTCACGCACTGTTGACTTTCAAATGCATATTACAAAATATAATCGGTGCACGGTGAAATACACTCAGATATACGACCTGCGTCCGACCTTCACAAGAAGGGTGTCCCTTTAGAAAGGAATATGTAATGACTTTAAAGAAAGGGAGGAACGAGATCTCCCTTCCTTACTTATACTGTCAAGAAATGTAATATTTAACGTGAAAGTGTTCTTTGCTGTTGTCCTAAGTTGGACCTCATGCTTGAACAATGGATGCACACCGGGTCGGATATTGGAAATGCAAACTCTGCATTATGTATTCCCCATAGAACATTTACACAGTCAGAGAGTCGGACGTTATTTCCGTAGGCGTTTGATTCTGAAAGCAGCAAACTGTGATGTTTCACTTAAAATTCGCCAATACTACAGGTTAAAATTTAATTGTGATTTTTACAGGTTTTACAGTTTGCAGGGATTCTTCCTATTGGCAGTACATGGGTGCCATCCCAGAATATGCAGAAATCAGTTTACCCACAAACTGGACGATAACAGCGTGTGATATACAGGTACGCGTCTCTTCAAGTTCAGTGCACACGGAATGCCGGGCAGTGACAATGTAAACAAACCTGCCACAGTGGCGTACAAAGTAAACATGTACCCTAGATGAACAGTTAATTTGTAATTACATGCAGGGTTACAGGGTAGCTATTCAATTGCACAATGAACACGCAAAAGGGACAATACAATAACAAATTGAATTATATGTGGCAGATTGTGACCGTAAGACATAGACCAAATCTTACTATACAAAAAATTAGATCATGCTAAAACACACAAAATATATAGTGAACCATTTTGGAGATATTCCTTATTATTTGTGTGCGTTTTGAAGAACTTATACTTCTGTCAAATGGAATATTGTTATTCAGTTTTATATGTATTTTAACCGTGCAAAGAGAACGGAATCTCAAAGCTTTAAAAGATTTGACTATCGTACAAAGCCTACTATATTCTAATATTCCCCTTGCACCTACAAGGAAATAAACAATAAGATAATTTCTGCAAATTTTTATCTCAACTAACACGAAGAACAGTTTGCAGGAATGATTAGCACAAGAGTAGAGAAAGTCATGTGAGTGCAACACATCAAATTTTTTAAGAAAAAAGAGCAAAGTTTGACACGGAAATTTATTTGATGTCGGTAGTTATATTCAATTTAAAACCGGTAATTCAAAAATTAAAGGCAATAAAGCACTAAGTAACGATAAAAAAATAAATAACAATAAATAAAGGTAATAAACAATATTGTGATAATTTAAAGTCAATAGAGGTAAATGTAAGGACAAAACTATTGAAATAGGTGGTATGAATAGTAGAATGCTAACGGATATATTAAAACTACCCCTCGCTTACAAAACCATACTCGCTGTTAATCTGTCTGATGAGATGGACTTGTAACTCGCGTTGCTGATCTGTAAACCTTGGCTGACACAAACCGTCCAAGTTTGTTAAAATCTGCAAATAAACCGAAGGGTTCATTACAGTGTATACTTATATGTATATCTGTATTATCAGTGAATAGTGAAACAGCATCTGCAAGACGATTAGTGGTCGACATATCTCGTTATCTAGTGTACAAGTGATATGCCATTAAAGTGTGCATCAGTCGTCATCTTTCATAAAACCTGCGCATACCCTGAGGTTAAGACCTTAATTGCTCTAGCTAGCCAAGGAGATTATCTACAAGATTCAGCAGTGTATTGTCGATCAAATGAGTTAATTATTATCTGTAATCATAACTCTACAATGTAACAACCGTCACCCCAACTTCAACTTGTAGCAAGGTTACGAATAGTCAGATCTACGTGCTGCTTGAAATAGTGACATCGCATGGTAACGTCACTTGTTACAAGTTGTTACATAGAAACGAGATTCTGCTGACGTCAAATGACGGACTCATAATTCAAGGGTTTAATGCGTTAATGTCAGAATAATTGCGCATTCTAATTTAATACTGTCCTTCCTTTTAGTGCGCGATGACCTCAGCAGCTTTGCGCCGTTCAAACTTTATTACCTGCTTTACCTTCTGGTAATCATTATTACAAAAATCTGATGTGTTGCACTCACATGACTTTCTCTACTCTTGTACTAACCATTATTACAAACTCTTATTCCTATATCTTCTTCGTGTTAGTTGAGATAAACATTTGTACAAATTATCTTATTGTTTATTTCCTTGTAGGTGCAAGGGGAATATTAGAATACAGTAGGCTTTGTGCGATAGTCAAATCTTTTAAAGCTTAGAGATTCCGTTCTCTTTGCACGCTTAACATATAAAAAAATGAACAATGATGTTCCATTTCACGAAAGTTTTAAGTTGTTCGTAACTGACACAAATAACAAGCAATATCTCCGAAATGGTTCAACCTACAAAAAAAATTATTTGGACATAAATTGTGTGTTTTAGTAAGATCTGCATTTTTTGTATATTAAGAATTTGTCTATCTCTTGTGGTTTACCAGTTATGCAAAAGTCGTCCAGAGTAAATACGACTACAGGGGCTATAGCCAGAAAATTCAAAATATATAGTTCATTTGTCATACAAATATCTTAAACATATGACATTTTAATCAAAATCGTAAGAGCCATTTTCAGGAAAATCAAAATTTTCGAAAAATTTTCCATGTAAAGGGTAGTTTAGGGTGAGGCTATTTTCTTCAAAATCTTCGTGTCACATCCTTGAAATACATTAAACTTAAATACCAAATTTGCTTTTTAACCGACTTTTCGTTTTTGAGTTCTGCTGTCCACAGACTGACGGACTTAAACACACACACACACACACACACACACACACACACACACACACACACACACACACACACACACACACACAGACCTTTTCCTAAAAATGCTTTTTTTGGATACAGGTCTCAAAACATATTTCCGGTGAAATCTCGAATTTTTGGGTGGAATACAATACTTCCTCTACTTCCCAGTAGAGAAAGTAACATTTTTAAATTGTGTACGAATACCTTAAGTGGAATCTAAAGACTAACACAACGACAAAATGTGCTAAAAATGGACTAATTCCAAAAACGACGGCAGAATCTACGTATCAGGTTTGATTTTAAATTGCACTTCAGCGTGACTTCGAAGCAAAATTTACTTCAAATTTTCACAAAACAAAACATCACATCTTTACACAGAAACCTATAATCAATAAACAAAGAGATTTAAAGCAGCCATCAAATAAATTTCCTTTGCCCTACCTTTGTCACGCTGTCAAACGCTCCTAATTTATTTGGATGTTCGCGTACGCCAACTCTTCTTGCCCATTTAAACCAGTCTGAAGCTGAAGAAGTCCCCGTCAAATACCGCAAGTAGCTTGTGGTGTAACACCAAGTCAGCTTGCCGCAATTCTGGGCCCCTACCATTTCCAAACGTGGGTGGACCAGCGGTAACCTCCTCGCCGAAAATCAAACCCAGAATCCTTTGAGAAACGCGGTGCACCTCAACGTCACAACCTTGCCACAAATCGACTGTATGGACTTGTTAAATACACGCAATTAGTAACTTTATACAGGTGTGCTTCATAATAATGTAATTAATTTTAAAAAATATGCTATTAGTCTCCTAATGAAACCTGTATAAAATACGATTTATAACATACATAGTTTAATTGCGAAGCAAAAAATTATGTGTTAAATATTTTGCTTCAGTTTGTTCCTAACATTCCACAGTAAATAGATCTGAGATACTGACGCATATTTTCAAATATTACACTATAATTCAAGCACGAAAAATCGTAACCACAAATAAATAATTTACAATAAAGTTCAAATTCATTCACCACCATTTGCAGAATATATTTGTAAACGATTAAATTTATATAATTTGAAGGAGGATATTTAAATATTTGTCCTTCTCAATTTGTGTCTCTTAGTTTCATTTGTAAGCAATTCTCATGATATTTAAGACCATAGAAACAAATCTACGCTTAATATTTTGTTATATAATTACAAAAATGTCACTATTAGTAAGATATACCTGTATATATACCTTTGTGCATTATTTGGTAGATATTAAAGTAATCTTACATTATTTATGGAATGTGGCTGTTTAGAAATCACTGTTAATCTTATGTCAACAACCGTAGTCTCATTTAACTTAGAAGATTATCACAAAATTTTATTGTAGAGAAATAGCGTATCTTTTGGGCATATGCAAGGTCTGTGAAATAGTAGCTGCCCATGCACTGGAAGACAAAATCATTCTAATTATCTACAAGACAGCTGAAGAGCGAATATATGACGTATTCTCCAAAGAGATTGTTAAACACCTGAACATCGTAAATGTCTCCCATAACCGTTTTCTTTTGTTCAGAATGAGTTGAAAATACTTCCGCGTCTCAAAAAGGAGCGAAATAATTGCTCTCAGTGTGTTCTGATTAATAAAACAGATTAGGTTGTTTAAATACTTATGAGTAGACAATTTTAAATTTAAGGAATATAAAAGATTAATATAAAAACTGTTTACGCAGTAGTTTTTATACTATTTGTCTTTGCAATTCAATATTATTTAAAGTTGCCATAATTGCTGCAAGTTATTCTTTTTTTATCCTAAATAGCATCGTTCCAAATCGTGTTATAAACAAGACGCATTATTCGAAACTTACGTAAGATAAAAGGAAATCACTCACGGGCGAAAATAATCACTTAGGATCAAGGTTATATACCGAACTGTCCATCATGATCAAGGTAAACTTGTTAAAGGACGATAATAAATCTTAACGCCACTTTTTTGTGTAGCTGAAACCTAGTAGATAACACAATACCTTCATTTCATATACGCCTGCATGATGACAAAAGGTTACCAAAGTTCAGAAATGGCTTGGTAACCTTCAGTCACCTGAAAGGCAGGTCTAAGTTACGCCCCCTTGTACTCACCCGGCAAAATTATTGGGTCGCCTGTATCCATGCCTCCGGAGTTCAAGCTGCAGCCACGTGCGACTTCGGTACACCATCCTTTATTGCCATTATCACTACACTTGAAACATCACTGCACCCGCTAATCCTTTGAGGCCATTAACAACCTCAAGAGTTGCACCTGCCTATCATACATAGCCACTGATTCCCGCTAAACAACTCGACCGAGTAAAATAAAAACAAAACTCGCGCTAAAACGAACACAAAGCTAAATTATCAAACTTAGCTGATATATTTCATTCATAAAATGAACACCACTTGCACACTGCACATCCCGGAACTTTCCGCGGAACGAAATCGAGTAAAAACAAAACAATCGGCGGCAAGTGAGTGCTGTTCACTTGTTAAGTTTACAGCAACGCTACCCGGCGGCGCTGCTGGATATCACTGCCTGACGGTCGGCGAATTACTGTACTCCACTGCGGAGTGCGGATTGAGGCTGCCTGCTGTATCGACCGAGACGGCGGCGGCGGTGGCGGCGGGTGAGGGGCGTGGACAAAGTTGCTCACGTGATACCCTCCCTACTAATTCGCTTCATTTTGCAGAACCTATTGTATATCCTTTGTCGTCTGGCGGTAAAGTGTTTGTGTTTGTCCGCACGGTTAATTACACACCGGTTTGCTAATTCCCTTATATATTATTAATTTAATGATATCAAATTATGACATCTGATAAAATGTCACAGATCAGTGGAACAATACACCACGCTCATTGTATTTCAAAGCAATGATAGCCACTAGATACAGAGATTCTAAACCTTTATCATAGATGACACCACGGCTGATTTTATCGATAGATTCTGAATACCAGCTAGAATTTATTTGATAAAGCTCGTAACCTTGATGGGATTTACTAAGACTATTCCAAGAATAAAATATAACAAACTATATAATAACTAGGCGATGGCCCGGGTTGGAAACGAGGTTACGTTGAGCACTACTTTACTGTGCTTAAAGTTAAGTACTTACTTAAAGTAAAGGGTTAAAGAGAGGCAAAGTCCGCGTATGTTTGAAGGAGGTAAACCTACCCTTCCCTCTTTTGGTAAACTTTGGACATCGCTATTCTGTACACTGTTTTTTCCGCATCATATATAATTAAAGTTTCTATTTATTTGTGTTAGCGGCGGGCGAACTGTTGTTTTCACACTGGGTTATTAATCGTGCCTCCTGGACGTCTAGGCATATCAACATATATTGGCGCCAACTTGGAGCTATAGATGCGTGCACGCCTGCCATAACAACTTTAATAGATCCATGAATCCAACGGAAAAAGAAATAAAGTGCATATTATGACGCCGCTGCTTTTCTCCTTTCGCCCAAAAGTGAAAAATAGACGGTCTAGTAGGATTAATTTAGAATAAAAGGGCGGAAGAGTAAGGTTGTGTGCGTGCCTGCGAGGTGCACGATTTTTCAACGTTTTCAGGGTCTACAGGAAGTGTTCAGGCCCAGTAATAGAGGAGTTTCACCTTCTCTTCTACGTACTCTGATATTCTCTTCTAATTTTGCAGTGTAGTATAGCATCTTTGATCACACCTGTGGCTGATTAGAAGTGAAAATGGCAGACTGCCCCTATCCTAACCTTCATATACAGAGGTCCCGGGTTTGGTTACCCCGTGAAGGGTGTGATTATTCTCCATTCACCCTAGAGAATGGCACTACGAATGTATGTGTGTGTGTGTGTGTGTGTGTGTGTGTGTTTGTGTGAATTTAATGTAATAACCAAAATTAATACAAACCCAAGAATTAAGACCACAGAGTATGCTGTTGAACAATTGTTCCAAAGGTTTTAAATAAACTGATGTGTTGCACTCACATGACTTTCTCTACTCTTGTACTAACCATTCTTATAAACTCTTATTCCTATATCTTCTTCGTGTTAGTTAAAATAAACGTTTGTACAAATTATCTTATTGCTTATTTCCTTGTAGGTACAAGGGGAATACAGTAGGCTTTGTGCGATAGTCAAATCTTCTACAGCTTTCAAATTCCGTTCTCTTTGCACTCCTGACACATAAAAAAATGACGATATTCCATTTGACAGAAGTATAAACTCTCCAAAACTCACAAATAACGAGGAATATCTCCGAAATTGTTCACTCTACAAAAAATTTATTCAGACACAAATTGTGTGTTTTAACGAGATCCACATCTTTTGTATAGTAAGATTTGGTCTATGTCTTACGGTTTACCAGTTATATAAAAGCCATCCAGAATAAATACGACTACAGGGGCTATAGCCAGAAAATTCAAGATGTACATTTCATTTGTTATAAAAATATCTCAAACATTTTAATCAAAATCGTTAGAGCCATTTTCAAGAAAATCAAAATTTTCAAAAATTTTTCATGTAAAGGGTAGTTTAGTGGAACAATTTTCTTCAAGTGGCATCTTTGAAAGACCTTAAATTTAAATACCAACTTTGGTTTTTAACCAACTTTTCGTTTTGGAGTTGTTGTCCAGGCTGGCCAATATACACACACAGACACGCACACACACACATGGACCTTTTTCTAAAAATGCTTTTTTTTTTTTTTTTTTTTTTTTGGTTTCAGGGAGCCTCAAAATATATATTTCTGGTGAAATCTCGATATCGATTTTTTGGGTGGAATACAATACTTCCTCTCCTTTACTAAACTAGAGAAAGTAATAAAGGCGGAATATAACTGGAACAGTAAAAGAAATTAAAAACAAAGAAAAATAAATATATTAGGGCAGACATACTTTATCAGTGGTTACCTTCAAACTTCTCATTTCCTATAATGAATCACATAAAAGGCTGTACAATTCAAAACAAAGATTATAAAACCAGAAACATCGCACTGGAAATATGTAAAATCATTGGTGAAGTATATGAAGACTGCACAGCAAACAAAGTCAGGAAGAAATTATATGGATTACGTAGCCAATATATAAGAGGAAACACGTTTTTTCTTTGATTTCTTGTTTAGTATTAACGAAATAACCATTATTGCACTTACAGTTACAGCACACGCTGTTAACTGTTGGGAATCCATTTTAAAACTGCGATAACATATATGATAAAATGTTTGATATAATGTAATATATTGAACATCATTAAAATCATATGATCAAAGGTTTTATCATTGTTGAGGTTTGTGGATAGCACAATGGGAGACCGGAGTCCCGAAGTGCTGGGCCGATCGCATGAGCCACCATTTGCCTGATCGCGGACACTTCCCCGATCTCAAGTTGATCAGGCCGGTTTCGTCAGCACTAGAGATTTCTGGGTCAGATCTGCAGGCTCCGCTGGGCGATGCGAAACACGCTGGGGGTTACCCCATTGAACTCAACATCGTCAGGAACAGACAACAGTCAACAACCCAGTACGTCTTTGGCCAAAAGGATTAGTATGAGTACTGGTAGAGACGGGTTCTTTCAAAAGAAGCGAGAGGAGGTTCTAGTCGCTACCGCAGTACCTAGCCGCTTTGCGGCTCAACCTGCGAGAAGTAGTAGAGCGAACGTTCAGCAGGGAATTTGGGAGCTCCAGGCTTTATCCCTTTGGGGGTAGATACCAACGCCACGTGTGGCACGCATTAAAACAAACTGAACATTATACTAGCGCCCTGTGTGGCGTGTGGTCAAACTCATTGTCCTGTGATGGATTCCAATTGTGTATGGTGCATCCCTACAATCACATTCTCTAACAAAGGAATGTGATAGTGCAATCCAGGCCTTAAACTAGAAGTATTACTTCACCCCAAACAAATGCATTGGAGATTTCACTGGAGATACACGTTTTGAGACTCCCGAATGCTCAAAAAAGTATTTTTAAAAAAGTTTGGGTGTATATGTGTGTGTGCGCGTGCGTGTCTGTGTGCAACTCTGTGCTGATTGTGAACGGCATAAATCAAAAACAAAATAACCGTTAAATACCAAATTTGGCATTTAATATCTCCTCTACTTCCAAAGATGTGGCACGAAAATTCTCAACAAATCCTTCCACCCTAAACTACCCTTTACATGAAATATTTTTCGAAAACTGTGATCTTCTCAAAGCTTTAACGATTTTAACATACCACATACTTAGTCATACCACACATAGTCCCTGAACTTCCCTTCATTGTGGATAACTTTTGCATAAGGTAAACCGTAGGAGAGATAACTTCTACTCAGAATGTAGATCTAAAACTCCCAGCGCAACAGCCCATGAAGGGCCAAGGCTGGCCACCCGGCCGTTGCGTCCCCCACCTCTGTCCACTATAGGCGTCATGAGTGGAATGCAGTACTTGAGGGTAGGACGTCCACCCCGTGCCAGACCTCCACACGCCGGTACCGGAGATCGAACCCGGGTCTTCCGCATCAGAGGCAGACGCGCTACCACTGTGCTACGGAGGCGGTCAAAATGTAGATTTCCTTGAGAATATATTATGTATAATGAAATTTCATGAAAATCGAAACAATACACCATTTTTAATTCTATAAAATGATTCAGACATTCGTAAATGCAAAACATGCATTAGTTTGCTTCTAAATGTCCTACTTCATGCTCAAATATCACTTGTAATTAGTGTAAGCTGCATTCAGCTTCCTCGCCATTGATATTACAGTATTTGTATCCCTATAAAATGTTCCACGTGGATCAGTTTTTGTATTGCACTAATACAGGATTCAAATTAACAGGGGATGGGGGGATTTCCCCCTCTCAAATAACTTCCCCGACTCGTCAAAGAAGAATTCCTTCCCTGTCAGGGAGATGTTTGCTCTTTTTACTGTATTTACTATTATTGCTCTTTGAAAATACAAGAAGGCACGGAACACTGTGAGTAAGCAAAAGTATCATATCGCAGGTAGACTACACGATAAACAATTCTCAGGTTCATTAGTTAGCATTCATGGTCACAATTCCAGCAATTCTGCTCCGTCAGTGACAATTGCAGCTTGCAGCATTCTGTTGTTTCTTGCAACTCATCGTTCTATTGTTCACCGGCGCCGCCGCTGTAATGCTGTCCTCCCACACCTCGTCAGAATGCCTGATTCGAACACTGCACTAATCACATTTTCTACACACGTTCACAGACATAACAAAATTGCCATAGATTTTATGATCAGATGTATCCGAGCATATATTTTTAACTTTTGACAGAAAATACTTGTAAGTTTAAAACTGTTTGGAGCCTAAACAATTTTTAAAAAAATCTGATGTGTTGCACTCACATGACTTTCCCTACTCTTGTATTAACCATTCTTACAAACTCTTATTCCTCTATCTTCTTCTTATATTCAAAAAGTGAAATGTGTTTTCCAATCTCCAAGGTCTGTGCTTTAAGATACTGTAGAGGAATACATATAAATATTACCAATATAAAGATTTTTCATTTTGAATCCCGTTTACTGCTTCTGCCCCGCCACGTATTTTGTTGTAACAACAGCGGTAAAAAGAATTATGTGACAGAGGAAAAAGAATGTCAATTTCAGGAATCAGTACCAGTTTTAATGAACTTCCTCATTAAGGCCTCACTCTCTAGTTCACTAATTTATTTTTATGTCAATTTAAAATGTGAAAACGTTGTCGGGAAATATTACCTTACTAAATACATAGTCGATACATTTTTTAATTGGAAAGTTGGTGGCATATTCGACAAATTATAAAAGCAACTCAATAAAAAGCATTGAAAAACATCAGAGCCTGTAAATTTCACCAATTTGTGAAAGTGAGAGACGTACGTAATGCTAAAATTCCTTCCGGTTTGTTTTTCCCACAATTGCGATTTGCGAGAGCTCTAGCGGCCGTTTAGCTCACGACCGCTTTGAAGAATTGGTACCTTGAAGGAAGAAGAAGAAGAAGAAGAAGAAGAAGAAGAAGAAGAAGAAGAAGAAGAAGAAGAAGAAGAAGAAGAAGAAGAAGAAGAAGAAGAAGAGGAGGAGGAGGAGGAGGAGGAAGAAAAAGAAGAGGAGAAAGAAGAAGAAGAAGACTAATATGCATTTAATGGATTCAAGATGCCGTGCCCGTTAAGAGGAACACCAAAGTTGAATCCTGGCCAAGTCTTCTCTCCTATTCTTGTAGCCCGGGAAGATTTGCTATTGGTTGTCAACACTCCCATTTGTATACATGTATTTCAAGTCTCTTTCTGGTTATGCTTCCCGTTGTCGTTGGTTTTCAACCAACCTTAAACCACAAGGACATCTCAGTCATTTTGAGATAACATACATAACGGACTGTCTATCTCACAGGCGTTGTTCATTTCGCAGTGCAATTATGACCATGCAAAAAAAAAATCATTACTAAGGTCTAAGGTCCATTTTCCCATAGAGAGCAGGCTAGATTTGCATGGCTGTCAAATGATCGACAAGCACGGGAATTCCGACCTTATGGCTTTCAGAGTATGAAGTGTTGCTATAATAAAGAACATTCGAACAACCTGGTATGTATTCAGAGCAAGAGGTGGGCAAAGTAATTGGAATTTTTGGTTCACATGAAATCTTTATAATATGGTTTAAATTTCCTATGGTCAGTCATCAATGGTATTAACACAAAAGAGGATTCAAACCGATCCACAGTATAAGAGTATTAATTTTATAAAGAAATGATAGGGAAATAAATAGGTAATTGCAATAAATAGTGTCCATATCTTAAAATCAGTGTATTACGTAAGATGCACCAGAGGCAATTTTGTCAGGAATAAATCATCAGCAGGGTTCGGAGTTTTAGTAAGCAAACATAGGAATGATATTAACAGCACGGAGTATAGAGCCGACAGGTAGCGTGATGGTTGAGGAAACGACACGCCCACCCCTACACAACAGTCTGCTTATTGTGACTGTCGTGTGTTATATTTGGTTGGTTTTTCTGCACTGTCTTTCCAATAACGCACAATGGTTTGCTACTTGTTACGAACGGGGCTTCTTATATGAAGAAAGCTGCCACAGCAATACAACAAGCATCGAGCTCTTTTCCGAATATTCGTGCTTTTATAGCCAATACAAAGATGTTTTGCAAGGCACCCTCCAGAATCAACCTGCCAAAATGTGGTTTATAAAGTGGAAACGAATACTTCCAGGAATCACTGTATATAATTCGCCCTAAGCGGTGCCAAATGCTAACACTTGTAAGTTGACCCTTTACCGCTGGCGCCTTGTTTTGTTTTTTCGGGGGAGGGGTGGCGGCATGGAGATGCGTTTGGCTAACTGACAACTTTTATAACTACTCACTGTAAAGAGAGACAACCATTTAAATTGCTTTGTTATGTACGTAGATTTCTTCCAGTTCACGCTATTCAAGAATATATGCATAATTTGATTTCTTTGTTTACCGTTTGTTACTGTTATTGCTATACTAATAAGGTTAACATAAGGCATGTTTTTGTTTACGAAGTGGTTATTAGTTAGAGCTTGGGTCAGTAAAGATAACTTTTCGCAAGTGAAGTCTTTCCTTACCCAAGCCCTCTATGGACGAGCGCCTCGGATTTGTCACGTTTCAAAAGCACAAGCAGAGGTGTAATTCCAGCAGTTGCTGTGTGTCACAGATTTGTATCGCTTCATATTTCATTGCTGAAAAGCGGAAACCTCTTTCGGCCGCTGCTAGAACTAAAAGAACAACTGAAGGTGTACGGTGTGTACTATCCTTCACAAAAGTAAATACCCAACTTCAGTGAGACCTGCGCGAAGGGTTACCTAATTCTCAAACGTACTTGGTTAGATGGTATAAGAATTAAATTAGTCATATGTTTCCCTTGCTGTTCGGAGCAAGCTGTGCATGCAAATGTGGCTATAAAATTTGTATTTTGTGTGATACAAATGGAATTGTATACAACTTTGAAGTTTACTGCAGGAAAAGTGACCCACTGCCTGGAATGAAAGATTTAGGTGCCTATGCAAATGTGTTGTGTCTTTCTGAAGTATTCTAAAGCAAATGAATCACTTGTATTTTGATTTATTGGTTCACAACACTCCCACTTCTTGCAGAGTTGGCAAGCATGAAAATATTTTGTTTGAGAACAGTGAGATCAAATAGGCTGACGAGGTGTACGACAAAATCTGACAAGGAACTGGGGTGCTTTTGAGGAAAAGAAAGCGGATATGGAAGGCAATAATATAAGAGTTGTCAAATGTTTTGACATCAGCGCAGCGCAGCGCAGGCGCTAAACGATCGATTCGTTTCCAGCGCGTCACAGCTGCATGATGAAAATGATAACCTTCACGTTAAGTGTTAATGAAGAACTTAAACTTTGGTGCTTGCGTTGCATTTTTGAAAGCACGTACGACAGCGCGGCTACGTTTTAACCCATCTCTTAGGCTGCTGAACATGGGGCTTCTTCCAATTTACTATCCTTGAGAGTTTATAGTTTGGTAATTATATCAATGTTATGGTTGATAAAGACACAATTAATTCACCAATCTGGAAGGCTTCATTCTCATGACTTGTTGCTCTAATTTCAGGCAAGAAGTAAAAATCTCCGTGCCGAATAGATGGAGTTTGCGCCTAGAATTTCTGACTTTCAAGTGACAAAACTGTTCAAGGAGAAGCTCTAACAAGCTGCATGGATATAAATAGCTATTGATCTGTATTGATTTTTGCTTTCTTAATGCTTACCTTGTAATAACCACCCTTGAACTTAAAAACGAAAAGTTGCTTGATATTTCAGTTCAGCATCTTCCAGGGATGCGACATTAAGATTTTGAAGAAAATTCTTCCATTCAAATTTTCCTTTTACATGGAAAATACTTTCATTAATTTTTGTTTTCTTAAAACTAGCCTAAACGATTTTGAATAACATAAAATATGTATAAGATATTTGCATTACGTATAAATTGCATATGCGTTCTGCGAATAGCCTGCGAAGTAGTCTTTAATAAAAAGAATCAAGTAATGAATAACTTCTAATTAAATAATCTGATGTTCTGCACTCGTATGACTTTCTCTTCTCTTTCACAGACTATTCTTACAAATTCTTATTTCTCTATTTACTTCATGTTAATCGAGATAAAGCCTGGCAGAAATTATCTTATTTGTAATTTTCTTGTGGCTTCAAGGGGAATATGGAAAAAACAGTAGGATTTAAGTGATAGTCAACTGTTCGCTATGTGGTGCCTTTGAAATTCCGCTCTCTTTGTGTGGACAAAAGATAAAAAGACGAATAACGCATTCCTATTTGAAAAATCTGATGTGTTGCACTCACATGACTTTCTCTACTCTTGTACTAACCATTCTTACAAACTCTTATTCCTATATCTTCTTTCTTGTTAGCTGAGACAAACATTTGTACAAATTATCTTATTGCTTATTTCCTTGTAGGTGCAAGGGGAATGTTAGAATACAGTAGGCTTTGTGCGATAGTCAAATGTTTGAGATTCTGTTGTCTTTGCACACTTGACATATAAAAAATGAACAACGATGATCCATTTCGCTAAAGTTCTAAGTTTTCCGAAACTCACACACATAACAAGGAATATCTCCGAAATGGTTCAACCTACAAGAAAATTTATTGAGACATAAATTGTGTATTTTAGCAAGATCTACATTTTTTGTATAGTATAATTTGGTCTATCTCTAACGGTTTACCAGTTATGCAAAAGTCGTCCAGAGTAAATACGACTACAGGGGCTATAGCCAGAAAATTCAACATATACATTTCATTTGTCATAAAAATATCTCAAACATATGACATTTTAACCAAAATCGTTAGAGCCATTTTCAAGAAAATCAAAATTTTCGAAAAATGTTCCATGTAAAGGGTAGTTTAGGGTGGGGCTATTTTCTTCAAAATCTTCGTGTCACATCCTTGAAAGACATTAAACTTAAATACCAACTTTGGTTTTTAACCGACTTTTCGTTTTTGAGTTATGCTGTCCACAGACTTACAGACAGACTGACACAGACACACACACACACACACACACACACACACACACACACACACACACACACGGACCTTTTTCTAAAAATGCTTTTTTTTTGGATTCAGGGGGTCTCAAAACATATATTTCCGGTGAAATCTCGACATCGAATTTTTGGGTGGAATACAATACTTCCCCTACTTACCAGTAGAGAAAGTAAAAAGTGTTATGGAAAATTGAAACAAATTAAGAAGGAATATCTCCCAAATTGTTCATTCCAGAAAAAAGGGATGCGACGCAAATTATGTGCTTTAACAGGATCTACATTTTTTGTGCTGTAAATTGTTGTCTATCTCTAACAGTTAAAGAGGAAACAGTTTACTGGAATACCCCAAAAACCAACTGTGACATTTTCCCCCACTATGGCGTGGTCTGGTCGTATTTGGTGATATTCTATCTTCTAGGTTGCATTAGTGCCTGTCGCCATAGAAGCCCTTGTTTTTGAAGCCGTTGCAGAGAAGCCAACTGATTAATTAATTAATCCGTTGACGCCATTACATGGCTCGTGTGTGCGTAGCTTTGTCTTGCATTCTTTTAGAGCATTATATGCAGTTATAGCCACTGTTGCTATCTTTGTGTCCGCACACAGTATTGTATTAAATATATATTACGACATTTAGCGTTCGGACGTGATTTTATCCAAAAGTGATACTTCAGAACAATATGAGTGTGTTGTGTGATAACGATGTTCAAGCATTATTATCGTTTCAAACCATGTTACTTTAATCCTGTCGACATGATATTTGAGGTTAGAAATGCTTTTATTATGTAGGTTGGCAGTACTGCTTTTTGGTGCAGTTTAGTGTAATGTCGGCCATATTGAATTCTTGGAAGCTGCTTCTCTATATACAAAAGCTATTCAGAGTAAAGAGGATTTCTGAGAACATTTCCAGAAAATTCAAGATATATATTTCATTTGCCATAAAATTATCTTAAACATATAGTGTTTCAATCAAAAACGTAGAGGCATTTTCTATAGACCCAATCATCATCGTCACATCATCAGAGACGACACACACACCCAGGTCCATTGTCTAAAAATACTTTTTCTTAGACTCAAGGTATTCCAAAATATATATTTCCTGTGAAATCTTGATATCGAATTTTTTTATAGAGTGCAATCCTTCGTAGTAAAGGAGATAAAATATAATAAAATAAATGCCGATCTAACTTATATGAAAGTGGTTGTGCCACTGGACGCAACCCCCTAATAAAGCATAATTAGAATTATTAGATGGTCAATTCTGAATGGCGTTTGTATAATAGGCAACCATATGGGATAGAGTAGGCAAACCCCTACTATACAAAACATGTCAAATAATCCCTATGTCTCTAAAGTCACTGTTCACACGTGGTCACGTAAAGAGCGGGAATTTCAGAGCTTAGCATAGCAATCCGCTTTATAAATATCTTACTGTGTTTTAGCCTACTGCATCTTTCTTATACCTACAATGAAATATGTAATTAAAGTTTATGTGGATCAACAAGGCGGCGCCATGGCGGAGTGGTTAGACTGCTCGATTCTCATCAATACGTCCCGGATAGGATTTGTGGTGGACAAAGCGGTGTGTTGGCAGTTTTCTTCCAGTTTCCCCCACCATTCATTCCAACAACTGCTCCATCATCCCCCTTCCTTTCATCTATTTCGCCCTCATTTCAATCACCTTCCGACATTCACAAAAAAAAAATCAAATTCAAAATCTGACACCTTTATCCTACACCCAGTTTCCTAAATCAAACACAGTTGCCAAACTTAACTTACTTCAAACTTCACAATACAAATTTGAGAAAAAAGTTTGGTATAGCAGAATAATTGCTAAGTAAATGTATAGAATAATACACAGAAGACATTTAGAAATTACTACTATAGATTACATTTCAGTCAATGTGGTCGAAACGCTCTCCATACGTGCTTCAACTTTCATTGATTATAACTTAAATACAAGAGTAACACAAATAATACTTTCAAATGAAAGATCTGAAACAAATCATATTGTGCAACTTTCAGTTTAACTCAAGACTTATTGTTATTATTCAAGACACTTAATCTTTTGCATTTAACTATTTAAAATTCAAAAATATCTTATAATAATACTAACTTCCAAATTAACTTTGTACCTACATTGTCTCTTTTTCACATTTATTTTCTCACGGCACCAGTGGCGGCTCGTGACTTGTCGCAGTGGGTGTGCAGTATATTACATCCTCTCTGTCTCTCTCTGACACACACCACACGATTCTAATTCTCAATTCATATGGGCAATTGAGCTCTCATGTTTTGCTATTTTTTTGTTTTAAATGACCAATATCACAACAACCATTATTTGTCCAGATGCAGTTTCTCTCACTCGCTGTCAAGAAGTACGAAAAACAGCTTATTTTTTTAAGGATAACCCCGAAAGATTTATCTGCTTCAGTTTCGCCAGGTTATTCATTTCCACACTTTGATAGATTCAGCACCATGTTCATCCCCATCTACTCCATCTAGTCTTATTCCTCTTCTTCTCTAATCCTCCAGTTGATATTACATATCTGTTTCTATGTCTCCTGATATCTCCAACCTCAATCTCATCGATTTCTTCCAATCGTATATATTCATCTGACGTATCTGGATCTACTTGTTCATATTTCTCTAGATCTTGTCATTCTCTTCTCTCCTTAAAATCTCACCTCTCCCTTTTGTCCTTCAACAGGTTTTTCTTAGCAATATCGAAGACCGTTCTTGCTATTTCATTCATAATATCACATCACTCTCGGGCTCATCATCCACCCTGGCTACCCTCTCTGATGCAGAGTTTGTCTGCTCCTCGACAGACATCCGACCACAGGCGTCCACTTGTAAGTACTGGGGTGTGTGAGTCCTCCATACGAGGAGGGTAAACAGGGAAAGAAGAAGAAGGGACTAACAAGAAGTAGTTAGAAGACTAAACTTGTGGACAGTGGCGGCTCTTGACTCATAAATTTGGGAGGGCGATGTTGCTAAACCGTACCCTAATGTATTAATTGTAGCGGTATTAAGAGTAATACCGTTGGATATAAGAAATTATTATAGACTTGGGAACAGCCAGAAGGGGTATGTCCTGAAAGTGGAACGGTTAGTGTTCACGTAAACAGTAGAGTTGAACAAAAGAGGACGTGGAAAATGGAACTGTCTGAAGTTGTCAATCCCCATTATGCATTTCCAGTAGGATTTGTATTAATATGTGCCGTTCTTGTATTTGCGTTTGGATTCAAATCTGCGGAAGAGACTGCATTTGCCCAGCGCACGTATACAGGCGATGACCGGAAACCAACTGACAAGAAAAGAAAATTAAAGATAAGCAAAAGTCATATGTTGGGCAAAGAAATACATCAAGTGATGAACAAGCAGATATAAAAGATATAAAAGATGCTGAAAAAGAGCAATCCATAAAAACTGTTTCTAAACAAAAAAAGGCAAGAAGCTTAACCTGTAAAGGAACAGAAAAAAAATACAAACAAGGATGTTACCAAAGTAATTATTGGTAAACAGCAAAAGATAGTAACAAACTAGGAGCTAAACAGACAAAAGGAAAATCCAATGAAAGTAAAGGAGAAGAAATTAAGAACAGCAAGCTGAAAGGAACCAGGGACGTACTCCTGATGGAATTCTACCAGGATAAGGAATCAAAGAGAATGTAATTCCATTTTCCGTCATGATATAGGAGCATTCAGGATTTTGTGTTACATACTGTAGGTCAAGTTTCAATGTTTATTTAGTGTAGGTCAAGTTTATTGTAAAAAAAATAAAAGAAGACTTCTTGTGTTTTTGAAGTTTGGTGTAGTTAGGATAAGTTTAAAAAGGATTTAAAAATGTTTGAATTGTGTTTATGATTTGTTGTTTTCTCGTATTCTTAATTTCACGAGATACGATGTAATGTTAAAAAGGTTTTACTTAGCATATAGATATTGTTTAAAACTTTTAAGTTATTTCAATAAATTGTTAGTTATGCACGTGTCGTTTGATGTGAACTTGCGCTATCCTGAAGATTCGGCGGATAGAAATTAATCAAAGGAGAGTGATATTTAGAAGGGTAATTTAATAGCTTATAGCAGAGTGGCGCATAATTATACCTAAGTCTGATAGCGATCTCTTAATGGACCTCCTTAAGTTCAAACTTTCATTAAAGGACCGGTCTTTATCCAATCGAACAATTCAATTGTCATTAAAGGACAGGTGTTCCACCAATCAGAGAATTCCCATGCAGCAATGGCAAAGCGCAATATCGATTAATTCTCGAAACGCAACTAGTGCGAGTTTAGAAAACCCTAAAATGTCGGACACTACTGACAGTGAGATGCAACTTACTCCACCTAGGTAAGGTGCAACTTACATAAAACACACAAATTAACCTCAATACTGCATCAACTTTCAAGAATGTTTCGTTTGAAAGTCAATATATTCGATTTGCCTTCTGTTTTTCAATGCTACATAGCATTCCAAGATTGTCATTTTCATCATACAGCTGTGACGTGCTGGAAACGAATCGATCGTTTAGCGCCTGCGCAGAACTCCAAATAGCAGCTGACGGAATATGTAGGTCATTGTCCCTGGTGAGTGTACAACATTTTACATATTTCGACTATAAAATTAGGTATATGGTCGAGCTTAAATTGTCGTATGAAACTTAACTATAATGGTTATTAACTCGCTTCGCTCGTTTCCTAATATATATTCGCGTCTTAATTACTACCATTATAGTCTCGTTGCACAGTATACTGTTCAGAATCAATACGCTTTACATGACAGTTAATTCTGAATTTCACCAAAAAGTTGTGAATAGAAAATTAACCATATAAAGCGAAAGACTTATGCATGACCTGTCTGTTCATTAAATGCTCTCGGAGCGCAAGCTCAAATTTACCGCAATACTTGATGCAGTCTATGAGTTTACTAAGAATACAACGATTCTTTGTCACGTTTTCGTTGTGTTTATTTGTAACTTGTAAGAACTGCCTTGAACTCTAATGTCCTCCTTGCTTATCATTACAAACTATATGCTATTGTTTTATCGGAAATAGGCAACACTATGCCTTATATGGTACAGCTACAATTAATTTAGTTCAGAACTGAATTTTATTTACAATTCAATTTAAATTACAAAATTAAATTTAAGAGGAAGGAGTATGTATGATATGCGAGTGACAGCACTGTTAGCAGTGATCATGCGACGCTCATCTGTTTCATTCCTATCAGACAGCCCGCATGCGCTTTCCCCCTCCACTGGGACGCCGTCCGGATTGTGTTTCGTCTGCACACCCCTCGCCTATAGTCGAAGCCATCCCCGCACCTCACCGCACCGCCAACAGTATCACCAACATGCGAAAATTCCTGGACGGGCAAGGTGCAGTCCGACATTGCATCTGCAATAAAAACTTTGACGCTCTTCCGTGTGTTAGCGATGTAAAAAGTTTTAAACGAAACAAAATTGGGTAAATAGAAAAAGTAAGTGTAGGAACGCATTTTGGCATGATGTCTGATGTCAAGGATATCTGAACTAATCCTTTTGACGTACTGTTATCTTTTGTTTCTTAGTTTTATTTATTGGGAGGGTGTTATCCAAGAGTCCTTTATTGCCAGCCGCCACTGCTTGTGCAAGAATAGTTTGTAGAAGGGCATGCGACTGCAAGACACCAGGGCTGTTTTTCAGCTTTTCCTCGACCGTCGTAAATTACAATGCCGGGGAGTAGCCCTAAACTTTGGCCTGGAATGTTTGCTTCTCTTCTTCTCGTGCTTTCTTTCCCCACTATCTTGTTATTTATCATCAGCGTCCACAGCTTAAGACTCGTATGCTGTAAGAATGGCGGTTAAACATTATGAAAACCAAGGTAGGTATGGCTTTCTCTACTTATTCGCTTATTAGTGGACATACAAAACATTCTTACGAAAGTTTATTTTCCATCTACATCATTTTAACCGAGATAAAACTTTTTAGAAACAGCTACATTGCACATTTCATTTTAAGTACAAAGGAAATAGTGATAGTCGAGTGTTTAACAATTGGAAGCTATCTGCTAGTGTTAAAATTCCTTACTCTTTCCATGCAACCGCAAGAAACAGCCGAATGTCGATAGGAATATGAATGCCAAATTACCTTTTAATTGGCCGTCTTTCAATAAACCCTGAACTATTTCAATAGATAATGCATCATTTGTGTTCAACTCATAATGGATACAAAACTTTCAAAAGTGTTCCATGTAGCAAAACTGCACTTAGCTCGAGTGAGTGACTCTTGGCACAGGGGAAAGAGGGAGATTGTGACTTTTTTCCCATTAAGAGATCAATCCTTGATGGTGATTTGTTTCACTTTTGATACAGACTATCCATGTTGGGATATAAAAGTATGATACGTTCATATAATCTATGAAGAGCATAAACTGCATAAATGGCATGAATTATTTTCAGAAAACTCATGAAAAGGACTTGGCCTGGTTTTATTGTGTGTGACAAACACCATCTGTAAGAAAGTTTAATACGCTGTCATATTTTATACAGTTTGGCCATAACTTATGCATAGTTGCATTGAATAACCTTGCAATCATTGTATTATTTGCTGCAGATAGTTATTTAAATGTCAGTAAATATGACTGCTCATTAATTATTTCATCATTCTTCAATACACTAACATTTTTCTGAAACTTGAATCTTGGATTTCATCAATGCTCATCCAAAGTTTCTCGTTTTCACACGCTGCCCTAATTTTTTACTAATTTTCATCATATCACTTAGAAAGTTAGTTTTTTCTTACTGTTGATTCTTCAGCAGGCTCAGTGCCAATATATTTAGTCAAAAAGTTGAACATTATTTGTTTTTTTGTGTGGGATATCAGCTGCAACAGGAGCATAAATTCTGAACGGCTGATCAGTGGAAACAAGTCATATTATCTGATGAGTTAACGTTTATGTTGTTTCCAACATCAGGGTAGATTTATGTCTGGAGAATGCCAAAAGAAGCCTCAATTCTGATTGTTTGATTCCAATGGTTAATGGTTAAGCGTGGAGGTGCAAGTGTGATAGTGTGGGCAGCCATGCCATGTTATTCTGCTGGTCCCATCATTACTCTCAAAGGCTGTGTTACAGCCAAAGGCTGTTTGAACATTTTAGGTGATCAGGTACACCCCATGATTCAAATGTTATTCCCCAACAACGATGCCATATTTCAAGACAGTAATGCACCCATTCACACAGCCAGGACAGTGCAATCATGGTTTGAGGAGCATGAAAATGAACTGCAACATCTTCCCAGGCCAGCACAATCTCCGGACTTGAACATTATCGAACCTGTTTGGGCGGTATAGCAGAACAGACTATGTTGTAGATTTCTGCCTCTCTCATCACTACAGAAGTTAGAAGAGGTTCTGATAGAAGAGTGGCATAACATTCTGTTGGAGACTATATAATCATTATATTCCAGTATTCCAAAAAGAATGGCAGCTGTATTATGGGCAAATGGGGGTCCAACCCTTTATTTAAAAACCATTCCAAAGTAAGTACACATGTTCACATTTTTGCCTATCCCCTGTATAATATGCAATACTAGTAAGTATGAATATTTTTGTCGTCGTGTGCTTCCTATAATTTTGAATTTGTGTTTGTTTTCCTGTTTGGCTAATGTATTGAGTTATTTGGTTTGGTTTCAGGGATGAACTTTATTCTGGTGTACAGTTTGTTGATATAGTAGCACTGCAATAATTGTTCTATTTTCTTTAGAATATCTACTACAAAGAAAGTCACTGAAACAGATCCTGTTATAATTGGTAAAAGTTGTACAATAAACTTCCACCAAGTTTAAAAACACTGAAAATGAAGCAGTACAAACCTGCATTTAAGAAATATTTAATTAAAAGATATTTATATAAAATAGATGAATCATAAGCTAAGGTTTAATTCTGTATATGAATGTATCCGAATTTCTTGTACATGTGTAAAATTTTCTTTCGTAAATTGTACAGAACTTGAAGCTTGAAACATTGTGTTATGTCTATAGGCTAATATTAAATTAAATAGACTTTCCATTGTACTGGAATATAGCTGCAACAGTATATGACTTGTGCTTGAGTTTAGCATTGTTGTTCTGTAGAATATGTGTAGCATATTTCTGGTAGTATCTATGCTTGTTATTGGGAAACCCACACGAGGTGTTCCATTTGTATATAGTATTCACCATTACATGTGACGTAGTTCTTATTTTGAGATGCAGTGGAGAAATTTGTATGCATTGTTTACTTAATGAGTGATATACTGTTTTCTTTCATCATTAATTGCTCTAATGGGTATTTGTGTTTCTTTCTCTGGTCCAGTGGTATACTTATTTCTGATATAAAATTGATCAAGGGTGCTGTTTTACAGGATGTTTATCTTTGGCACAGTTGGCAAGATCTATTTTGTTCTTTATTTTGGCATGGTTGTTGAATATTATCTTTGTATGCTGTCAACCTGCTTGGCTAAGTTCTGGTGCATTCATGCAGTTGATAATTGACCTAATAGGGGTGTTTTGTTTATGTATTTTAGGTAAGGCATTCAGTATAGGTGCTTACATTTGATTTATTTACACATCTGACTTTATAACTCTCACTCGAGAAACAAAGAGCCAATACAAATGCTTTGAAAAGTCAAATCAGCTTCTTAGATAAAGTACATCATCTCCAAATAAACTTTAACATCCCTACATCAAGAGAAAACATATTACATAACATAAACACACAGATTTTCAACCTATTGACTTTTGAAGTAGAACCAAAAAAATGGAAAACATCTAAAGATGTATTTAAAGGTCCTCACTTTAGAAATGGTACATACCAAATATCCTACCAATAAATGATTGACATTTTCACTGATGCTTCTTTTAAAAATGGTAATGCAGTTATATGCAATGTTTTCTCATTCTATCATTCACCAGAGTCATGCAGCATAAGTTTCTATATAGAAATAACAGCAATTCATGCAATATCACAATAACCTTTAAAACTACCAGTGAACAGCCATACAATGTCAATCTGTTGACTGATTTCACCAGAATTTACTACTTATTATAATGAAAAACTAAGACAAAGACCTGAAGAAAATAATTGTAAAGCTCTTGTTATTCACCTGGATAACTTACCACAAAACAGCAGTAGAATCCTTCAGATTGATAACTGGTCATGATAGCCTTTCAAGTTATCTGCATAAAACTGGAATCTTGCCTTCTACCATCGGCTGCTTATGCAGTTTAGGAGAAGTAAATAAAGACCACCCAAACATCTGCAGTGCATTATCTGAAGAACCTACTGAAATGTGAAAGTATTGGAAGGCATGAATGCTAATGGTTCATTGCCAAATGCATGGCACTAATTAATCAATAACAACAACATTTATTTAAGGTAGGCATGGTTTCTTTTCACTGAGTACTGTATCGCTGCAATTGTTTATGATTTTCTTTATAGTGTTTTAATATCCTGTTGCAAAATATTTGAATTCAATTAAGCACTTTTTCTCAAAGAATGCGTAGACTTTGCTGCGTAGGTCTTGAGTTTTCGTTAGTTTCCTTTTCTGTCTTTCCAAATGTGAACCCTATATTTGTTGCTTCTGTTTCACATTTCTTAATGTTTGCAGGTTGTTCCATAGGTTCTTTGTTTTACAAATACTATTTATGTATATTTTAATATCTTGTCTTGAGTAGGTATTTCTATTGTTCAGTTTGTGTTTTGTTACCTAATATTTCAATGCCTGTAACAATTCATTGTAAGAAATTTTTACCTTCTCTACTATGCATAGTAAGCAGGGGAAGTATTGTATTTGACCTAAAATTTTGATATCGATATTTCACCAGAAATATATTTTGAGGCCCCCAAACCCAAAAAAGCATCTTTGGAAAAAGGTCTGTGGGTGTGTGTGTGGACGGGTGGTGGGTGGATGCGTGCGTGTGTGTGCCTGTGAACAAGATAACTCAAAAATGAAAAGTCAATTAAAAACCAAAGTTGGTGTTTAAGTTTAATATCTTTCAAGGATGCAACACGAAGATTTTGAAGAAAATTTCTCCATCCTAAATCACCCTTTACATGGAAAGTTTTTCGAAAATTTTGTTTTCCTGAAAATGCCTCTTAACGATTTTGATTAAAATGCTATATATTTGAGATATTTTTATGACAAATGAAATGTATATTTTCAATTTTCTGTCTATAGCCCAGGCAGTCCTGTTTACTCTTGAAGATTTTTGCATAACTGGTAAACCATAAGAGATAGACTAAATCATACTATACAAAACGTGTAGATCTAATTAAAACACACAATTTATGTTCAACTGATTTTTTTTAAGAGTAAACCATTTCAGAGATATTCCTTGTTATTTGTGGGAGTGTTGCAAAACTTATACTTTCCACAAATGGAAGATCGTTATTAATTTATTATATCTTAACCTTGCAAAGAGAATGGAATTTCAAAGCTTTAAAAGATTTGACTATCAGTCAAAGCCTACAGTATCCTCACATTCCTCTTGTTTATGCTGTTCTCTGTGTATAGATAAACCATTGTATTCACTATTTGAAACCATTTATTTTCATTATCACGATTGTTTTAAAACAATGTTTTGTTTTCTTGAAAAGTGACAAATAACTTCTTTGATTTATATTGCATTTCATTACACAGGGTCTTTTGTAAATGAGAAATGATGCACATAAAATTAACTTGTTTTTCAAAGAAAATACTTGGACACATCTAATTTAATATTTTGAAAATTGTATAAAAGAGAAACAAAGTTTAGAGTCATTACTGTACAGTGTGACAGCAACAGAAAGTTTAAATGGCAACAAAAATGGTTTTTTCCTTTTTTTTTTAAAGGAAGGTCCCATTAACTTTTTTGACGTGGCAGCACGCAATGATTCTGATTCTAGTATTTTGGATTCTTCTCCCCTCCCCTCCCCCCCCCCCCCCAATTTATGTCACTTTTTCTTTAACAAAGATTATTGCCCATCCTGCTCAGAGTCTGGAAGTATGAGTAGGGGAGTAAATGTGTTTCTGAAGTTAATAGAAATATGACATCCTGATGATCTTGACTAAAAAAGAAAAACAATTTACCTCATACGAAAAGTCTGGTTGCCATGGGAGCAGTTTAATTGCTGGTTTGTTTAACAATTCTCTTCACGATTTACACAACTGCTGCACAAATGAAATTCAATTTCTTTAATAAGGTGTTCAAATTGCTCCCCTTTACAATTTACAGATGATACCAGAGTGAAACTGCTTATTTTTATGTTCGCGGGATTCACTGTGAATGGTTGCATTACATGTAGGATCTAGTTCTTAAGTTTGCATTATTTTTACGGTTAATTTTCATATTGAACGGAGCCTTGGACTTGGTAAATGTCATGGAACGAACTACGGTGAAACATCTTAGTTCCCAAGTCATTCAATGAAAGAACTACGCAGAAAGCACCGGTTCCGGAAAACTGAATGATTACCTGAACATAATCTGTACCGGTGATCCATGCTCAGCAACTGTGGAAAGCGTTCCTTTGAAATGACTCCGAATCATACGATAGTCGAAAAGTAAACAAATGTAAATATTAAATGAATACATTGATGGATTTATAAATACAGTTGGCTGTATTCCGTATGTATTTTGTTACAATTTAAATAGGTTTACGCGTGCTAATGGATCTTTTTATAGTAAACAGGTAAGTATATTGAATGAAAGTTGAAGTAACATATGACACCATGTGGCACGTTGAGGTTATGAACGTGCATTTCAGAGGTTAAGTTTCACAAACATAATTAAGTCCATAAACATTTGAGGATTTTAAAGCAACGACTACACGTGAAAATGAATACATTCTTTTGCATACTAACATAACCTTTAATTTATGGCTTGGAATGACTGGTGGTAAAAAAAAGACGCTGATATTTGATAGTACATATCATCATCTCAGTACGATTTGCTTGTAGAAGTGTGGTTTGTATTTTGCAGCTACTCGTTTAAGGTTTAAAGTTAGATACTACACAATTAAACAGTCCTCTCGCTCCAACAGAATTGATATAAATGTATGAACGCAGTGCAGTTGTGATTTTAAAATGAATCATTAAGATGTCGATTCATTTTCCTCTCCGCCACCTTCCGAAATAACAAGGCTACATGTTTAGGAGGAAAGCACAAAATGTTCATAAGCCTTCGACATAAAGATGGTTAATGTCGATTGGTTTAATAACGAAAACCTGTTTTTTTTCCCTGCTTTTAATGTTATTGTTATTCATTAGAGTTTTGCAGCATATTACAACTTCTAAATTTAACATCCCATGACATTCGTATATTATTAGTATGGAAAAAATAGTGACTTAGCCAAGTCTAACGTTTGAAAAATACAAAACATGCTACTGTCAGGTTAAGTGACCACATTTTTAACAGTACTCAGGTAGCAGTCGCATGCCACTTATCTCTCAACACGTTTTTCCTTGCTTGGGCCATCTTAAGCATCAAAACAAATAGGATGAATGAATAAGATAAACTAGAATCATTATTTTTTCGCAGATTACAATATTGAACATCCCTTACATTGCTTATCTCTTCAGAGAAAATGTTGAAAATGTTCTTGTGCTCGAAGACGCATGTTAATAGTTCCTAAAAAATTTAGATTGAAGAATATGTTGGTATTTATAAACATATTTTGGTCCAACTTACTTGTAATTTTAATATTAATCACAGGACTAGTTTCGGAGAGGGTCCTGTGATTAATATTATTGCAAGTAAGTTGGAGCAAAATGTGTTTATAAATATCAACATTTTTCAATCTGCTAATATGCTCCACTGTTTTAAACACGTCATTTTCATCAGTTTTATATAAAAGATATGTTGCAATTGTTCTAGACATGTTGGTTATTTTTTCCTGTTTATCATTTTGTAGTTCTTGTAATGTTCAGGAATTAGATTTATGCACTTTGTCTTTCAACTTGTCTTTGTCCATTTTACTTCGTCTTTGATTTTTGGGTGCACATTCTAACAGCGCACTGATATTGTTAATCTTTTCCTTTGTTAAAAGATGAAGTTCATAATTTGTTTTTTCCCATCTAGCATTGATCTTGATCTTGTAAGATATAATCAAGCAGGTTCTGTAAGCAAACAGGCGAAGATAGAAAGTATGCATTGTAAAAGATGGATTGCATATGTCATCAGCGATTTTTTTTTTACAGTAACATAATCTCATTGTCCGTTTATGTGAATTTTTAAGCACATTCCTTCCCAAATTCATTAAGTCGCAAGCCTTGAAAATATTCAAGTTAATTAAAAAAGTATAATGATAATATAAGGCTATTAGTATAACATGTCATCAAATTAGAATAATCAGTTCTTTCTCAAGAGATAAGATCGTAGCCAATGAAAGAGAGGCCATTTCTGTTTTAAGGATTCTTGAGAATTAAATTTGCAAACATGCTTCCTTTAATTATGTATTTTAACAAGTACCATAATATTTTGTTTCAGATATTTGGGAGATAATGCTGAGGAGAATAAAGAATCAGATGAAAGGACAAAACTTGCAAAACTGCTTAAAAAAGTGGAAGAGAGAAAACAGAAGAAGACTAGTGTAATAAGTACAGCAAACAAGCATATCCTAGAAAGTGAAAAACAATTTGCAAACCAGAACAATGGATACCTTAGTCCAGAAAGTGACATTACTTCTCCACAACTGTCTCCAAAGAAAAAGAAGAAAAAAGTACGAGAAAGTATATTAGACACCAAAACTGAAGAGCAAGAGGATCCCTCTTCAATGTCGCCAACAAAGAAACGGAAGCAAAGAGAGAAAGATATAGAAACTACTGTGGATGGAACTATAGAACCCACAATACTAGAGGGTTCACCTAGAAAGAAAAAAAAGAGAAAATCTGCTCCAGTTGAGGTGGAAGATCAACAGATCGCAGATAAAACTGAGGACATAACACATTTATCAGAGCAAGAAGCAGATTCTAAAATAAACACAGATTTGGAGATATTTGTAGAAAGCATAAAAGGAGATGCAGAAGGAAATAATGAGGAATTACTAGATTCAAAACCGAAGAAGAAAAAGAAGTCAAAAACAAAGTCACAGTTGGTAGAAAACATAGGAGATGCTAATGAGAGCATAGAAGAATCAGAACTTTCATCTAGTCCACCGAAAAAACAAAAGAAAAAAAGGCATAAAGAAGCTACACTTCCAGAAGATGCAGAAAAAGAAGACCCAAAAGAAGAAGAAGAAAAAAGCAAACATTCTCTTCCAACATCAGTTGAAGGCTTTACCATTATTGGAAACAGTCAGTTTGACAAAAAACAAAAGGTATGTGATATTTGATATTTATCTCTCTCTCTTCTCCACAAATGTTTACTACTCTGCTTCAATGTTTACATGGTATTTTTCAAAGTAGTAGAGAACACAGCTTTTATGCTCTGCTAGATCTGTAACACATGATATAAGTGTAGCAGTTTTTATGAATGCAGTTTATAATATGGTGCTTTCGGTGAATGGGTTCTTAGTGCAGCTGCTTTATATGAATGGACTTATTAATGCAGCAATGAGTCTCATCTCCAAGGTGTTATGGGTACTTTCGCTTTTCAGTTATGCTGTTCACACACACACACTTTTTTTCAAAAATGCTTTTTTTTTCTTTCAATTCAGAGAGTCTGAATGGCCGTGTCTGTTGCGTGATGGTAGCATGTCTGCCTCATGTCCAAAAGGTTGTAAGTTCTAATCTTGCTTAGGGTACATTATCCAGATAAGATTTTTTCCAAGGTTTTCCCTTATCCTGAGAAGAGGAATGTCAGGTAACTTAAAGCTCTATGCACCTCAGGCTCATTTGAGCATCATTTCACTCATTTCATTCATTCACCGTCCGATATGACCTACGTTGGAGGACATTAATTATAAAAAAAAAAAAAAGAGAAAGTCTAAAAGCATGTATTTCAGTGAAATCTTGGTATTGAATTTTTGGGTGGAATATAGAAGCAGTTTTCTGTCTTCTAGGATAGTTTGCAGTGGGGAAAACAACAACTATTACTTTTACAGCTAATGTGACTGCTGGTTTATGCCAATCTGGTATAGTGTCAGTATATGATTCCAATTGGTGTATAAGTGAAACAAAAGAAAATCAATTTATGTAGCATAACACTTCCTTAAATACTGTGAAGCACACTTAATTGCACTGTGTTTTGTTTAATTCATTTAAAATCATGAAAGTTAACATAACAGGATTTTTTCAACAGGTCAAAAGAGTATTGCCACAGTGGCTGGCAAAACCATCGGTAGTAGCAGTGAACCTGCAGCATCTGACTACAACAATCAAAGACATCCCAGAACTAGACCGCAAGCTGGTGCGAGTTCTCAAAAGGAATAAAATAACACATTTCTTTCCCGGTAAGCTTGTGATATAAAATACACATTGCTGATATATTGCCCAAGTGTTAAAAGCAGAAGTATACATACATTATGCACATTGCAAAACCTAATAACATATAAAGGCATAGTGTGTAGAAGTCACTGTCCAATCACATTCTCACCTGATTATAGTAATAAATAAATTAGTTTTTATTATTTATTGATGCCAACAAACTTACTGTTGGTGTTTTTAAACACACAAGCCGTTCTAGCTCTCAAAATTAGTTTTTGCTTGTGGACGCTTTTTAATTGCTATAGTTCTCATCATCCCATTTTACAGAGAGACCTAAAAATATAAGAAATGCTGCACTGTGTGTTCCACTGCGCGGATGGAAACACGATAACAGCAGCTGTTGTACACAAGGTCACGCGGATGACTTGTTTTTCTCTGCTCTGAAAGTGCTGACGCTGTGCTTTATTATTTTGTCCTGTAGTTAATCACAAAGTGTATTATGGCTCAGTGTTTGCTTTCCACTGCCAAGTGCTTGTTTATGATTCGTATGTGTAACTCAGCTCATCAAGTGAAAGTGCAATTTGCAGAAAGATTTCCAGGTGTAAAAGTTCCATGCCGTACAACAATCCATGAACTTTACAATAAATTTCAGGTCACCGGAAGTGTTCAGGCTCAGAAATCTAAAAGACAGCATACAGTTCTTACCATAGAAACATTAGACGACATCAGTTGTAAAGTGTGTTTCAGGACAGAATTATTAGTAAAGATTTGTGGCCCCCTCGGTCCCCTGGCCTAACCCTGTGTGATTTCTATCTCTGGGGTAACTTAAAACAAAGTGTACAAGACAAACTCATACACCCTGGAAGAATTAAAATAAAATATCTGTCAGGAAATTGCCAGCATTTCTCAACATGAACTACGGCAAGTGATGGATAGTTTCCTAAAGAAGTGCCAAAAATATATGGACAATGATGGTGGCCAGTTTTAGCATCTCCTTTAATAACATTGGTAAGTAAAGCCTTTAAAAGTAGTTTTAAAAATATATGGTTTTATCTGCACTGTTCTATGACAACGGCAGTCTGCGTGGAGTGCCGAGGAGACGTGCAGATAAAACACAGTGCAGCCAGTTTGGAGTCTTTTGGATCACCTGTTATATTGGGCATGAAAGTCCACTTAGTTTGCTAAAAGACCTCTTTATCAAGCTTGAGGTTCTTGTACTCTCCATAAACCTACATGGGACCACTGGTTGTACTTCTGTTCCAAAGGAAGCCATGTTAAAGGTTTGTAACCCCAAAAAAAGCTACCTGAATATTAGCATACCGGTTCTCCCTTATACTCTGAAATTTCAAGAAAGTTTTGTAAATAGGTTGTTAGGGCTGATTTATATTTAGTGATTCCAAAAGCCTCTTGTAATTGTCACACTTCTTTCAGTATCTCTTCAACAAACAACAGATCCAGAAGCAACAGAAATGCCCAAAATTCTTGGGAAATACTCGTAACAGGTGCCCCAACTTGATGGAAAAATATAGCTGCTTTAGCACTGCCATTTCTGTTTGATGCCGAGAACTTTTCAGATGGTCCTCATAATTACTGTCATAGGAAAATAAAGACACTGACATGTGCATAACTAATACACACTGTAACTGACAAAAAAAATTGAGTTTCTGTTTATCAAAAGCATCCAAGAGCTGATAAATTTTAAATGTGAATTTTTCTTTTCATTAGACCTTGCAAACTTAAAAGTTTGCTAGTGTGCAGTTCAGTGTAATTACTAAAGCCTGGATTTCTAAGCTAAATGTTTAACTTTTTCCACACTTTTAAGGATAAGCAGAAAGGATATAATTCATAAGGCTTACCTAGATATGCAGTTTTAACTATGTGTTTATTTATGTTTATGCTTTTGCTTGTTTATTTTACAATGTTTAATTAACACAGCATGTTTTACTCAAAACTGTAAATTTAAAATGTATATTTCACAGTTATTCGTAATGTATCAGTGATTCACAATTTTTTCAGCTAAATGCATAAGAAAGAAATACTAGGGTATAGCTGATGTGAAATAATACTGCAAGGAGAAAAAACTCGCTGTGATGGGATAGAGAGTCAATTCATCAGTCAGTTATCGCTTGAGATATCACAATGATATTATGGACAAGCACGGTGATTTCCTGAGCTCCAAGCTGCAGCATGTTGTACTAGAATGGTATTTGTCCAAAATACCTGAAATTTTAAAGCAGCTGAAAGCTCAAAATAATTCCTTGGAACATTCACCTTCTCAGATTGGTAAAATGTCAGTAACATTGTCGTCAGAAATACACAGAGTTGCATAAATTGCATTTGACTAACTCAATCCGGCACTGCAGAAAACTTCCAGTTGCAAAATACTGTGTAAAATTTCTAAAAAGCTTTCTGGCAAAGAAACACATGTTGAACAGGAATTCACTGAAGAAGAACTGTAGTGCTTTTCTCATGTACCTGTGATGTCATGTGACTTGCAAGAACATTTTTGTTATTTCATCATTTTTCATGCTTATTTGTTTGCTTATTGAGAAGCAGGTTTACATGCTTATTTGTTAATCTGTTTTATTACAGTTCAGGCACAAGTAATCCCCTTTCTACTGGCTGCACAAAAGAAGCCACCGCAGTATTGGTCCAATGATGTCTGTGTATCAGCGCCCACAGGAAGTGGAAAGACTCTAGCTTTTGTCTTGCCAATTGTACAGGTACCATTTTCTTAATTCTTGTAAATTAAAATGAAGAGGAAGAAAGAGTAAATGCATGATAATTTAATATGAAATACATCAAAGTAATGCACTGGCAAAATACATAAGATGACGACGATGATGATGATGATGACAACAACAACACATGCATGTGCATATGCACAGACACGAATTCAGTATTATTGTACAAGCATTTACTCATTAGGAATGATTTTAATACAGGTTCTAATTGTAGATGGTAATTTATCATACAATATAGCACCTATTAAATATAATTATAAATACTTAAATGGAGTGATATTTTTCTATATATATATATATATATATATATATATATATATATATATATATATATATATATATATATATATATATATATATATATATATCAATGTAATAGTGTTAGATGTTGGTGCAACATATGAAGCAGTATTTATATTAATGCATATGTATATTGCACATCTAGTCCAAATGTTGCGGTGCCATGTGAAGTGGCATTTTAAATGACTTTTAACTAGCCATATGTTGTGGCAACATATTAAGCTCTATTTATATATACATTATATATCAAGGCTAGTAATGGCATTAAAATGCACTTTTGTAACTGGTTTAAATATCAACCTTGGCATACCTCGCTCAGGAAAGTTGGAGACAGTAGTGAACTGATGTTAATATCTCCTGCTAAATGATTCACCTTGTATAACTTTTTAGGTATTTTATTTCTCCTGTTTGCAGTATAACGCTCAAAATACAACACTTAATCACAATTTGGAAGCAAAATTTTTTGTCCTTTCTTCATTATTGACTTAATAATTGAAGTCTTAACTTCTTAATGTCTCTGTTTAGCCTGTTCTTATAACTTTCCAAGGCTTAGGAAGAAGCTGCTTCAAACCACATCTCACTAAAACATTACCATATCAATGTTTTATTTTTTGGTAAATTTCATATTCAACATCAGGGGTCTCCGTCTAGGGGATATGTGAATGGCGACCACAAGGTACCCAAGCTGAGCAGAACATTACTTCCACTTACTGGTGTTTTGCTCCTCACTGTAACTTTTCTTTCTGATCTTACCTTGATCATCTCTTGTTCTCTTCCGACCCCGATGCTATTAGGGTTTCCGAGGGCTAGGGAGTCTTTATTTTTCCAACCTCTCCATTTCTCTAATTTCTCTATAAAATCTTAACCCCTAACATGCTGACCTGTCATGGCATGTAATACGTCCTCTGATTGGTAATGAGAGGATATGGTCGGTGAATTTACTTTGATAACTCTCCCGGTCAGGTTGGTGAGACCCATAAACCAACGACAGGTGTGGTCCTGCAGACATTCTGGGGGTTGTGAGAGAGCGATGTGACCGCCAAAACATTAAAATTTGGTGCTCTCTAAAAAGCGGTTACTATTACTGCTATTGCTCTCTTCAATATCATCAGTGACAAATATTGGAGAGCAAGAGGATTAATGACTTCATTGTCAGGAACCCAGCATTAGCTAACAACAACTTTCTCTACTAAGTAGAAGTATTGTGTTCCACCCAAAAATTAGATGTCAAGATTTCACTGGAAATATATGTTTTGAGGGCTCCTGAATCCAAAAAAAAGCCTTTTTAGAAAAAGGTCTGTGTGTGTGTCTTTGTGTCTCAGCCTGTGGACAGCATAACTCAAAAAAGAAATGTCAGTTAAAAACCAAAGTTGGTGTTCAAGTTTAATGTCTTTCAAGGATGCGACACGAAGATTTTGAAGAAAATTGCTCCACCCTAAGCTACCCTTTACATGAAAAATTTTTTGAAAATTTTGATTTTCTTGAAAATGGCTCAAACGATTTTGATAAAAATGCCATATGTTAGAGATATTTTTATGACAAATTAAATGTATATTTTTAATTTTCTGGCTATAGCCTATGTAGTCCTGTTTACTCTGGATGACTTTTGAATAACTCGTAAATTGCAAGAGATAGACCAAATCTTACTGTACAAAAAAATCTAGATCTTGCTTAAACATACAGTTTATCTCAAATAAATTTTTTTGTAGAGTGAACCATTTCGGAGATATGTGTTGTTATTTGTGTGAGTTTTGGAGAACTTATACTTCTGTCAAATGGAACACTGCTATTAATTTTTTTATATGTTGACAGTGCAAAGAGAATGGAATTGAAAGCTTTAAAAGATTTGACTATCTCTCAAAGCTTACTGTATTCTCATATTCCCGTTGCACGTACAGGAAAACAAGCAATAAGATAATTTCTGCAATTGTTTATCTCAACTAACACGAAGAAGGTAGAAGAATAAGAATTTGTAGGAATGCTTACTACAAAAGTAGAGAATGTCATGTGAGTGCAGCACATCAGATTTTTATTCACTTGATTTACCTCTGCAAATAGCAAAATTTGTAGTAAATATTCTGATAATGTTGCCTGATGCGGGTATAGGGACTGCGTAATGCAGGGTGCCAACGTATGAGAAATTAAAGTAGTGAGCAGTAGTAGAACATTATTTGAATGATGGAATTGTATAGTTGGCATTGCCTAAAGATGAGAAAGTTGGTAACTTCCAACACTGCGTATACATAGGTGATGTAGATACGAAGAAGACGGAAAACTGTGGTTCAAAATGACGAATTTGGGTAACTATGTTACAGGAAACTATTTTACTTACACATTCCCCAATTCAACCTACAAGATCTCACACTGAGTACCACAGTTACAGAATAAATGCACTGAATCAACTAATTCATGCATCACATAACCTGAAATAAGTATGAAATCATAAGCTCACGTAGTTCTGCAACAGGTAGATAACCTTAAATGGGAGTATATTTTGTAAATATACATTTATGAAAGAAATACACAGTTGCGTTTTAGAGGCACAAGCTGTATAACCTCAAATAACCATGAATGAAATCATAAACTCATGCAGTTTTGCCGTAGGTAGATAACCGTAAAATATGAATTTATTTCATAATGTACGTTTATAAAACAAATACAGAGTTTTACATGTGGCAGATGACTGACAAACAGAATATTTTAAAGATCACATTTTACCAGAAATAATTGTTGCAAATTACTGGTGATTTCAATGTTATTTGAAATGCAGATTTTTATTAACAATAACAGCGAAAGGGGAATGAGGGAAAAGGAACTCTACTTCGTAACACTTTCTGCTAATGTTACGTATCCTTTTTTAACACTATTCCACTATTTATTTCATGTTTCTGGTTTAGCTTCGTTCCATTACTCATGTTCCCCTCTGATTGATAGTTGCCAACCCCTTTGTCCAATAGTGTATGTCCTCATATCAAGTTGGCATGGTTCAGCGACATTGCACATCAAGAAGCCCGTATTCGGCAATGTTACCAAAGTTCTTTCACACTAGCCTTGCAGCACAGAGCACCTAGTAGCAAGAAGTGAAACTCCCTTGTTAAGCTGTGTCAACAAGAAGTGCTCCAAGTGAGTTGCGTTGGAAGTGAAGTATGAGAAATCGTGTTCTGGAATCCTCAAGTTGCTGGTAGCTCCTAGTGCTGTATTTTTCATACCTGCTCACCTGTTAGTCTCAGCTGATTATATGCCCTAACGCCATATTGCTACCGCCGGCATGTCAAGTTTAACATGTGAGCTTCCATAGTTGTGATTAGTTTTTAAGATTGCTTCATATTAAAGCTCACACAAATTAACTTTTTTGTGTGTTAAATACTGCAACAAGGTAATTCTGTGCTGGTACAAGTTATTTGGTACAGGGGTGGGGTGGTGTCCAGCTGAAATAAATGTGGCACTCTTAAAAACTGCAATCACAGCTATGGAAGCTTGCGTATTAAGCTTTGGGCGTCATTGGAAGCAATATGGCATTAGGACATATGATCAGCTAAGACTGATAGGTTGTTAGTTAATGCTGGATTTCTGACAATGAAGTCATTAATCTGACAAATAAGCAGGTATAAAAACAGCTTACTTTTTATAATTCCTTTTTATTAAAGTTGTCCAATAGTCTGTACATCAGTAGCTTTCAGGTTTCTGTACGAGTCAATGAGCATGCCAGCGCCTCTCCTTATCCAGTTGCAGAACTAGTGATTCGTGTTTCCAGTTCCCCAATCCATGCCTTGCACAAACTAAGGTTTGTCACATTTGAAAGATCGACTGCCAGGCTTATTGTGCTGATGCTCTACCACTGAGCTGCCATGGTGGATGCCTTTGAACACACAAAGATAGAGATAAGAGATTAACCTCTTGAGGGATACGGACGTGAAATCACGTCCATTTAAAATGACGGATGAGCGATATGGGCGTGTATACACGTCCTGTGCGTTTAAGCATTTAACCCTTATTTATCCCTTATCCAACTCAACTTATTTTAATTTTCCCTTTATGAAACATTTTAGTAAAGTCTATATACTTTATTGGCTTACCTTAATATGTTCGTTCTGCAGTGATTTACCTCAAAATAGGGATATAGACACAAGGGTACCTACATCTCCACATTCACAAATTCCTTTCTTGCGGCACACGAAACACTTTCGAGATGGGTGGGACTTCTTTGCTGTTGGTGATATCCTTTTAGGATAATGTTTTCCTTGAAGTCTGAGGGGTGCAGGGGTTTTGGATTTTCAACCCCCAACGTGGTATTGTTCAATTAGGCTGCGAGCTATTTATAGTCGGAAGTCAAGGTAGGTCATTGTCCTGTGTGGGTTTAGAGAGCTGTCCAAATCACCAAACAATTGTATATGGTTATATCCAGTTGGTGCAAAAATACCTTTTTATACCACTTCTCCCTTCAGCTACAAGCAGGAAAGTATACGTATGTATTTCAACAAAGAAAGAAACGGACTCTACTAAGTTACGAAACTCGCGTAAGCAAAAGTTGCAATATGCCTCTATTCTGATGACTCAAGAGACCACGCATACAGTAGGGCTTTATTACACAGTATGCTGACGCATAAGCCACACATACAATGGGTGTTTCTTTACTGTTTCTTTCCGAGAACTTATATTAGATGCGTTCGACAGAGCAAAGTTGACTTTTCACCACAGTGAAACAAAATAGCGCTATTTCAACGTTTTTTAAATACAACTCAACTTTGCTGATGATGTACATTTGTACTGCATATAACGAGCTTTATAACAGTTTTTGTTTCATTAAAATAACTTAATATTTAAACAAAATACAGCTGTGTATATACGGCGCACTTTAAATGCCCTGCGCTGGATATTGGGTAGCAGTTCTCGGCTCGCAGACATTTTAAATGGCCATCGCTCAAGAGGTTAAGGGCCAGTTTTACCAACAGCCCTTTGTTTTGTGCCGCACCCAGTGTTAAAATATATATACTCTGTTCATCAAGAGATTAGAGGAGACGTAAACAAAGCCACATGCGTTTTGACCACAGCACACCCTCTTGACACTTTCGCCATGTAAATAGTCCCTTGAAGAAATACTGTTACTGAGGTCTGAAATGTCACTTAATGTTTGCTAAAGCATGAACTAAGTGTACTAAGCATAGTTAAAGTGTAAGAGTACGCAGTTAAGTGAATCTGTAACCAGCCTAATTCATTCTGCATGTGCATTATTCAGTATGAAAGTAACATGGTGGAACAAGTGAGTGTTTGAAACATAAGTGCAGCAAACCGTTGCAAACTGGTGAAAAGACAACAATTTTGAATGTGTTTAACAAGGTCTGCGAGAAATATCCCGAACTTGCTATCGAAGACGTGATGAAATTAACATCCGAGTTTACCGGTGTGCCAGTTGCAAGTATTTACAGCACACGCAAAGAAAAATCGTCAGTTGGTGAAGATCCCAGCAAAAAGAGACCACGTGCCAGATAAATGGTGGATGTAGTTTGCGACGAATTTGTGAGATCTGCAATCCGTCGAAAAGTTCACCAGTTCTTTGTTAACAATGAACCCCCACCTTAAACAAAGTGCTTTTGGCAGTTAACTCTGATCCCAATCTTCCAGATTTAAAACGAACTTCCCTCCACAATCTGCTTCTGGAGATTGGTTTCGAGTTTGTGAGCAGGAAATGAAAAAGTGTTATTGCGGACAGAGATGACGTAAGTAGCAGTTAATTTCCATGTGCTGCATGTTATTTGGATCAAGTAAATATATCCTTCTAGTAGTGTAAAATGCATATTATACCTACGCATAGCGGTAGGTAACCGTGTTGCGTCATTGTGAATGCACCTGGCCGTGGGGTGGTACAAACCGGTGCTTTGTTTATATCTCCTCTAATCTCTTGATGAACAGAGTATAGTAACCAGTTCTATAATTCATGCTTTTTCAAATGATAAAACAGTTCCTTTGCAATTATATTTTTCAGTTGACATTGGGATTTTAACCTCAATCAGGAAAATCGTGCAGGAACCCATATCATGCACTAAATCTTTCAGGGTTTATCCCTTTAAGTCTTCTTGATACATTACTGTAGAGCAATAGATGGTCTGTTATGTTAACAATATGTTAGCTGACAATTTGCTGTTTTCTTTGTTGCAGGCGCTACAAGATAGACTGGTTCCTCAGATTAGGGCACTTGTCGTACTTCCAGTACAGGACTTGGCCGTACAGGTGTACAAAGTGTTTTGTACGTATACGGAACATACAGACCTTCATGTGCTTCTCCTTACTGGACAGAATTCATTTCAGCTAGAACAGCAGAAGCTTGTCACCAAGGGTCAGTTGTTCAAAATATCTGGTGTGATATATTCATACAACATTCTCTAGGCCTTATCGTTTTCATACTCAACTTCACAAAAGGTACTCAGTTGTACAAGGGTCACTAAGTTTTGAGAATAGGAAACAATGAAATGTGGTAAATCAAAGCAGGTCTTCCTAGCTTTAGATGAAGACCAGATGATAACATGTGCAAGCTATGGTTCAACAATGTCCAGCATTAACACTTCTGTGTATGTGCATGTAAGAGTTGCTACGCCATATACTAGGATGGCTCTCAAATGAGAGTATTTCCATGCAATCATTTTCTATGACTTTAAAGTTGGTTTAGGGGAGAGAGAATGACTTGAAAAACTTGGGGATCTTGGTCCTTTGCAATGCTCAATTTACCAATGGTTAGCAGAGTTTAGATAAGGAAGGGAGTCTTGAAGACGATTGTGCCGGGCAACCTGCTACAACAGTAATGGATGAAAATGTGATAAAAGCATAGTGCAAGGGAGGGCCGTGGTCTGCCCTTGGTAATGAATAAATTTAATGTGCAGCCAATACTCACTATTAGACTATTATTTTAATTTTTATATAAAGAACAGTTTTTCCTCAGAATACTTTATAAAAGAGATACTCAATTGTTTCATAGCGCTGTGTTACAAATGAGTTTGCCAAAGATGTTATTCACATTTTTAATGTAAAAAAGAAATGCATTATTTTCAATTAATTGGTACATAATCCTTAGGGCATTCCCTCTATGCAGGGTTACCCTTATTGCCCGGCCACTGCGTCCTCCAGCCGCAGCCAAGGCCACGGAGGAGTGCAGGTTGGGGGTGGTGGGACAACTACCTTTCTATCAGGATAGCTCCTCAATTGGCCCCTCAGGGATCTAACGAGGCTGAGTGCACCCCATAGCAGACTTCCCAGCAGGGGAAAAATCCCATGCTGATAATGGGGATCGAACCCCGCACCAGAGGCAAGCGTGCTAATTAGTAGCTACATACCTTTACTAATTATTGCATTCAACAATAGTTGCTTACTTTTTAATGTTTAATTTATTGTAATCAGCAGTGGTTCCACACCACAATGATAATTATAAGATATTTTTGTACAAATTCTTATACTTTAAGTCAATGAGATTGAACAGAAAACAAGTAGTATAATTGTGTATCAGTATAATTGTGTAATTCTAATTTAGCGCAAATTAATGTGGTTATCTTCAGCAAATACTATAACACATCTTTTCAGTTTTTGACAACAGGATAATGAATTAATGTGAAACTAGAAGTGTCAATAGGTCTACTCAAACACTTCTACAAAATTAGTGGAAAAGTTTCACTGTCCATATCACTTCATATATGTTAAGTGGAATGAGTTCATATTGTTTAATTGCAAAGTTCCAACGTGCGCCCTCTCCCTGAAAAGAAGCGTGCCAATGCTCATGATTGTACATCTTATCAGATGCAAGAAGCTCTGAATATTGGATCAGAGCAGTGAACATCATCCTTAAAGAGAAACTTCATGTTGGGTGCCTCTGCAGTTGTTGGATACCCCCCCCCCCCTCCCAGTTCATAAATGAGTAGAAACAGGCATTTGTGCAATGTTGCCAGATATTATAGAAAAAAATAATGGTAGATTAAAAAACATATTTAATACTGCAACAGCTGATGAAAGCAGAATATACCAGTGTGATCCAGGTACTTGATACCAAAGTTATGGGTTCAGTAAATAAGTGATTTAAAATGGAATTAATAAATGAAGTAATTATAATCATTAATTATCAATAAAGAATTGATAGGGATGGCTCAAAACCCAGCTATAGCATTGAATTTCTGATTCTACCTCTCAAACATTGCCCACACACAGCTTATGTGTTTAAAAAAAACAGCAGTAAGTTGATTGCCATAAAAAATAATAATTATAGTTTTCATGTTTATAACCTGAACTATAGAAGATGATGAAATTTGCATCTGAAGGTAATTTCTTATTAAAATATCACCCTGCATATAATTGTAGAAAAACGGTAAAACCATTTGAGTCCGTCTTGTCTGTTAATAACTTGCTTATCTGTAGTCAAAATAATACAAGTTTGTATAAATTGGATTACTGGATTGTTCTGCTGATCAGGAATTTAAAATTGTTAACAGATAGTGCATCAGAATGGCACAGTTTAGTGGACATTGTTGTGACTACGCCAGGTCGCTTGGTGGATCATCTGCTATACACTCCTGGTTTCTCACTGCAGTATCTACGATTTCTGGTAATAGATGAAGCTGACCGCATTATTGACAATGTTCAGAATGACTGGCTGTTCCACCTAGAGTCTCGAACTACAGCAGGTAAATAAATCATATTATAGTCTTTTAATTCAGTTATGTTCTCAGAGGGCATTACAGAACAGTATTGTAATACTGGTTGCATTGTGGTAGGTACTGGTGTGAATGTGTGTGGCACATGAATGATAACACATGAAAATTCAGTTTCACTACTTCACATTTATTCAAATATTGGTATTCACCAAAGTATATACAGGTTCTTTATTTAAAACCTAAGAAGCACACAGTGTTTCGCTTCTCCTGTGACTTTGCTGGATTCCCCCACTACTGGTTGCCATTGTGTGTGCAGTATTATACCGGCCACCAACATGAACAGGTGCTTGACTCTAGCAGAACGCATTTTTGTGTGTAAAAGTTATAAATAAGAATCACCAAGTCGTGTTTGCACAGTGTATATTCAAGTGTTCCTTGGTGAAGTGCCTCATGTTTTGAACGTTCACCACCCAAATCCATCCAAAAATTAGTGCAACAGATGGGAATTTCAGAGAGTTCTGCACATAGAGCAACCAAATACTTAAAACTAAAACCATAAAATTGTCAGGTGTTCATGCTTTAAAACAAGATGACCCAGTATCATGAATACATTATTGTGTATGGTTTCTTTCATCAGTGAATGATGGTTTAATTGATCGACAGCTTCTGTTCTTTTTCGACAATGCGTGGTTCCAGCTAAATGGTCATGTCAACACTATAACAGTCGGTACTGGGCCTCTGAAAATCTGCATCGCATTCAAGAAATCCCTCATTATGATCAGAGAGTTGGAGTTTGGTATGCTAGACGCATAACCAGTCCAATATTCTGTGAGCAGACTGTAAATGCAGAGAGTTACCGAAATGACATTTTGACCCCATTTTATCGTGAACTGACAGAAGAAAAGAAATGATATGGGCGGTTTCAACAAGATTTGGCTACTGCCCATACAGCAGAGGAGTTCACGAATAATATTAGGAAAGTGTTTGAAGATAATTTGAATTTTGAATTTGATTTGGTTTAGGGGCGCTCAACTTCTAGGTCATCAGCGCCCTTAAAAGATTCATGGCAATAGCCAGATATAAATTTCACTCAAAAAATAAAAATACTAGCAACAAGAAAAGTTTACAAAGGTAAAAAGCAGTGGCAATAGCCAGATATGAAACAAGGTGATAAATACGTCCAAAAGCAGAAACAGATAATTAAAAAAATTTAAATCCTCAAATTGATATTGCACTCCGCTATAAAATTAAAAACTCTATCAACCGCTGTTTTGTCGTCCGCTAGGACCTCTGCAAGTCTGGCAGGCAGCTGCAGAGAATCCCGAAGGTGCGCTAGAGAGCAACACTCTAGCAGCACGTGGCGAACTGACAAAAGGTTGTCACACAGCGGACATAGAGGCGCAGGGTCCCTTTTAAATAGGTAACCATGCGAAAAATTGCAGTGCCCTATTCTTAATCGAGCCAAACTAACCTCCTCGCGACAAGATGTGCGACAGGAAGTTACCCAGTTTATCGGAAGTTCTTTCACTTCTCTAAGCTTATTACCGCGGAGAGCTGACCACTCGTTGTGCCAGGACGACAGCACCGCTCTCCGCACTTCAAGCCTGAAGTCTTCCGAAGTAACACGTGAGATGGTAATACTAGGTTCTGTAGTTGCCATCTTTGCTGCTAAATCTGCCATTTCATTCCCTGGCAAACCTACGTGACCAGGAATCCATGCACACACCATGTCAACGCCAGAAGCATGTAAAACATGGAGGGCATCCTGGATACATTGTACAATAGGGTGGGGGTTGTACAACTGACAAAGGCTCTGCAGTGCACTGAGGGAATCGCTCAAAATCAGGCAGTTACCTAATTTACGATGGCGAACATACAAAACGGCTCGATAAATTGCATAAAGCTCTGCAGTAAAAATGGAGGTGCTATTTGGAAAACCGAATGTATATGGTTCGGTTCCATAAACATAAGCACATCCAACACCGTTGGAGCCCTTTGACCCATCGGTGTAAATATATCGACGGTCAGTGTAGCCTGACAAAAATTCTAAGAAACACGTGCGGATACTTGAAATAGGCATCGTGGACGTCTGGTGTACGGTCATCCCAAGATCTACATGGGGCGTGCCAGATAGCCAAGGGGGGTAAAGCCTCTCGCCCTTAGCGAACATCCCAGGCAGTTCCACTCCAAGCTTCACTAGAAGGTCTTGGAAACGGAACCCCGCAGGCTTAGGACTAAGGGAGGGAACCCTGAGGTACTCCCTCCTCCTGAACAAAAGAATTAGAAAAAACCGAGCCGACCCTTACTCGGAAAAAGCGGTCCTTCATAAACTCCTGAATGAAAAGTGGTAGGCGTCCACGTATGTTCCAGGCATACAGGGAACGTAGAATCCTTGCTCGCCAGCACGTATCATAAGCCTTCTCAAGATCGAAAAATATGCCAACGGTTTGACAGTTCTTCATAAAGCCGTCCATGATCTGTGTCGATATTGACACAAGATGGTCAACAGTTGAACGGCGTCGTCAAAAACCACACTGGATGTTAGTCAGTAGGTTACGACTTTCTAACCACCATACCAATCGTCCATTGATCATGCGTTCCATCACCTTGCAGACGCAACTGGTGAGGGAAATAGGACGGTAGCTGGAGGGAAGATGACGGTCCTTTCCAGCCTTCAAGATGGGAATAACAGTGGCCTCCCGCCAGTTTTCTGGGAGTATACTGTCAACCCAAACATGATTATAGACCTCGAGCAGGAATGCCTTACCTTCAGGAGAGAGCTGTTGTAACATTTGTACATGAATACCGTCCGGTCCTGGTGCTGAACATCGCGAAGATTTCAGGGAATGCTCCAGCTCCGCCATGGTGAAAAGGCGATTGTAATCTTCTACGTTTCTACAATGAAACGAGAAGCCTTGAGATTCCACCTGAGTTTTAATTGGAAGGAAAGCAGGGGAGCAGTTTTCCGAGCTAGACACTTGTGCGAAAGCACTGCCAAACGTATTGGCCACTTCAAATGAATCAACAACAGCTCCTATGGCTGTTTTTAGTCCGGCTATTGGTATTTGGGTCGTTTTAGCTGCAACACGCCTTAATCTATCCCACACAACCGAGGAAGGTGTGTGTCGGTTAAATGAAGCTACAAATTTGCTCCATGACTTTTTGCTATCCTTAATGACTTGTCTGGACCTGGCGCGCATTTTCTTGTATTCAATCAGGTTTTCCAAAGTAGGGTGACGTTGGAAAACCCTAAGTGCACGCCTTCGAGCACGAATGGCATTCCGACATTCTTCCGTCCACCAGGGGACGGGAAATCGATGGGGGTGTGTAGTCGACCGCGGAATCGATTGTTCAGCAGCAGAGAGAATCGTCTCCGTGAGATGCTGCGCCAAATTATTCACTGAGTCATGCTCGTTGTACGTAAAGACAGCCAACTGGGTGTAAAGGTTCCAGTTGGCATGGTCCAAACGCCATCTGGGCATACGTGTGGAATATGTATGTTGCGTCAAGAGACTAATAAGACATGGGAAGTGGTCACTAGAGTGTAAATCAGAGATGACATTCCATTGTAAGGAGACTGCCAACTGAGGTGAACAAACTGCAAGGTCAAGGTGTGAGAAGCTGTTATGAGAGTCAGAAATGAATGTAGGCTCTCCAGTGTTGAGCGCGACTTGAACCCCAAAGTGGGTGGTGCGCATTGAAGTCTCCCACCAACAGAAACGGTGTTGGCAACTGGGAAACTAAATCGTCTAAATCAATGTGCGAGAAGTCATGGGACGGAGGCAAATATAGATTACAGATGGTGAAATGGATGTCTGGCAGTATAATCCTTATTGCAACTGATTGGATATCAGACTGTATTGGTACAGATTGCATATATATGTCATCTCTCACAAGTATCATAGCGCCGCCATGTGCCGGTACACCCTCTTCTGGTGTAACATCACACCGTATTGGGGTGTATCGCCTTAGATGGAAAGCGTCATGAGGACGTAGCTTAGTCTGTTGCAAACATGCGACCAGAGGTTCATTTTCTTTGAGCAAAAGCTCAAGTTCTGGCCTTTGAGTCCGAATTCCACGTATGTTCCATTGTAGGATAGCCATATTGCATTGTGTATGGGATAGGTAATTCCAAGGTAACTCTTCATTACTTTGGAGTAGGCGGTTGTCGAACTAATTTAGCCCTTTTCTTTTCTCTTGGGCTGGCATTCTTGTCGGGCGCCTTTTCGCGCCTCTTTTCTACTGGGGTTCTCCCAGTTTGGGCAGATTGGTCTAACTCCATGTTCTCTGCCGAGGTTGACCGTTTCCCCATAGCAAACTTGGGTTCGAGTGTCTCGAACCGGTTCCTAATGGGGACCGGCGAAGATGAAAGGCGCCGGTCTGAGTCCACCCTTGAAGATTCCCCAGAAGAGGATCTTCGAGGAGATGTCCTTGGACTCTTATATCCCTTTGATGTACTGGGATGAGCCTTATCTTCCTTGAGGAAATCGTTCTTTGTGTAGTTCTTCTTAAACTTTATCGGCGAGGCATTGTAAATAACAGGTTTGCTAGTCTTCTGTGTCGAGTTTGGCATTTTCGTTGGTGATCGAACAGTTTAATTTTTTTCACCAACAGATTTTGCACACGTTGATACAGATGTGCGCGCTGATGTTGAAGGCTTTGGTATAGAGCTACGGGCAACAAGTGTTTTTTCAGAAATTGTTGCCCCATTGAAATCGCTGGTCTGCGTTGCGATCTCTCTGCTCGCTACCACTTTAGCTGCAACAGAGCTATAGGTTCCAGATCTGGGAACAGAGGGTTGGCGTAGACGCAAGATTTTCCGGGCTTCTGAGAAGGCCACCTTCTCTTTGACCCGTATCTCTTGGATCGCTCTTTCCTCTACAAAGCGGGAGCAGTCTCGGGAACTAGATGGATGTTCACCTCTGCAGTTCACACATGAAGGAGCTCTAGTACATGCACCATCGTGGAATTCATCTCCACATTGAGGGCATGTAGCTAGTCCCTTACAAAGCTCGCTGGTACGTCCAAAGCGCTGGCACTTGAAACACCTGAGTGGGTTCGGGATGAACAGCCTAACTTCGATGGATTCATACCCTGCCTTAATCCTTTGCGGGAGATCTACCCGATCAAAGGTCAGGAACAGGGTATTAGTTGGCTTTAACTCACCACCTTCTTTACGTTGAACCCGGTAAACGTGTATGACGCCTTGCTCCATCAGATTCTCTTGAATCTCCTCATTGGATAATCCTTCCAATGCACGGGTGTTTATCACACCGCGCGAGGAGTTCAAGGTTCTGTGCATCTCGACACGTACAGGATAACTTGCTAACATGTTCGCTTTCAGTATCTTAGCTGCCTGGGTAGCTGAATGTGCTTCAACCAGGAGCGTGCCATTGCGAGATCTAGTGCATGACTTTACTGGACCAGCAATGTTATCCAAACCCTTTTGAATGGTAAATGGGCTCACCGATAAAAATTTCTTCTCTGCCTCAGTTCTAGTTATTACTAAGTAGCGAGGACCACTCGACTCTGCTACTTCCTTTACACAAACTTTATTAATATGTTTTTTTAATTGAGTTTTAGACGAACTCATGGCGATGTCATCCTCCACCATTGCAAATGTCTCACCTCCCAATGTATAGACAGAGGGACCCAATCGCCTTCAGGAGTGCATCAGCTCATGCAATGGCTCCTCCCCGGGACTGACCTTTATCAGCGGATACGCACACAGAACCTACATGATAACCAGGGGCTGGGACTTACGCGATTACCCAGTCACCCCTTGCGTCACCCCATCCTCCTACAACCTGCGCGTAGGTTATCCATCAGACTGTGTACAGGGAGGTAACAGGTGGGAGGTCAAACACAAAAGTGGACCAAAGTTGATTGGGCGTTTGGCATGTGCCCTCTCACCTCTTGAAGGAACCCAATCGAGAGTATGGCTCGGGGCCCTGGGTACGCCAAACCCGTACCTAACGTGGTAGGTTCCCCTGGGGGAGTTTGATTTCGGAGTGCTCTTCTCCTAGATGAGTTGTCGACCAAGACTACCGAGCCTCATCTACCCGTTTGGAATGTTTTTAGCTTCCCCTCACCTCTTGCCTACCAGTGGTCACAAAGACACACTTAGTAGGCCATCTCGATCGGGTACTGAGCCCCTCCGCCACGACAAGGCGACACTCCTTCGGAGGGGTGTTTGAAGATAGTGCTGGTGTATGAACCTCCCCTCTCGCTCCCCCGATCTAACAGTGTGTGTGGGGTAACCTGAAAGACAAAGTTTGCAAGACAAATCCTCATACATTGGAAGAACTAAAACAAAATATTAGAAATGAAGTCGGAAACATTACAGTGGCCCAACTTAATCAGAATGTGTTCTCCCAATGTGATGCTTGTTTAGCCGAGACTGGACGACATTTCTAGCATCTTCTATAAGGTAAGAGTGTTAGACATGCTTTAAGCGGGAAGTTTATGTAGGAGCAAAACTGACTGTGGCGCACACACAATTGTGCACAGGCGAAATGTCATGTACCCATTAGGTTTTAAATGAAGAACCCTGTTTGAGAGGTAGAACTGGAACTTAAAAATTCAATGCCACAACTGGGATTTGAACCACAGACCTTCCGCTTACCGGGCGGCTGCTCTACCACTGAGCTATTGTGACAAACTGCCAGAATGGCATTAAATTCTCAAACCAGTTCATATTTCTCCTGGTAAACCACAAAGGCAGTCTCACATCAGAGACAAATTACCCCAATGTTGGCATAAATAAATAATAATTGCCATCTGAAGAACCCTGTACTTAAACACATATACATTGACTTGAATAAGAGATTTCTGACTGCGCCTATGCTTAACAATAAACATATAGAACAGATATACAAAAGTTTCACAGAGTTGATTACTACACATCTTGCTCTCATGGTGTAACAAAATTCAGTGATTCTTCTCTTCGCTTCCCTTTGTGGCTAGTTGGTTCAAATTTATGATTCTGATTAGTTGATCACTTAATGTTGCCAGCATTGGTTTGGCAACTAATCACCACCTTCTTTACATATCTATTAGCCTATATAAAACATTCATGTATCCTGAGTGACATGAACAAATTCTTTGTATAAACAAAAGTAAAGTAATTATTAAAAAAACACACATTGAACATAATACAGTATAAATGAGCAATATATTTAAATAGATAAAGCAGTATGAAAGTATGTGAAATTGTTATGGTGGCATTTGAAACAGTATGTATATGTCCCCAGAGGTAATCGAATAAATTGTGAACTTGGCTTTATTCACATATGTATTTGGCTTTGTCCCATATCATTCTTTCATTGCCAAGAAGATTGTCTATTTATTTATATGATAATTGCTGTTAAATGTTATATTTCAATTGTATGCATATAATTGAGTGTTGTATTTCATGTCAAAAGTGTTAAAAAGACAAGTTAATATCGTTTTTTTAGCAAATTCGACATTATAACAAAACGTGAAGTATATCATAAAATGACTCCACAAGAAACCATAACTAAGCAACACAGTATTTCAACATGTTACCTTAATGGCGCTGTAATATTAAACTTTCTCTTGGTCCGCCGACCTCAAAACGAATGGACACCTTTTTAATGCACGGCTCTAAATAAGTGATTGTAAAATAATTTAACATTTGTCGACCAAGGTTTAAAGGAAGAAGATATTATTTACCAACTTAACTTTGAGAATTTAAACTGTACAAGGTGTATTAATTAATACAATACAATTAAATCAAGATATAAGAACATAGATGACACATTTAGCAAGATTTCACTAAATCTTTCTATACATAATGTCCATTCTGCTAGGAAATACGAGTCATTGAAACTAAAGATTTTTAAATTGTGCTGCAATTTAAAAAAAAAACTATAATAATCTACAAAGGTGCAAATACAAAATTCAGCAAACATAAAAATCAAGTCCAATAATTCATCTCGCCTTGTACCACGACACGACATAGTAAAACAGTCTCCATACAAAAACCATTTTACAGAAACCGCACCACATTAATAGACAAAAAGAATAGAAACAAATCTAAATATTATTTATGTTAAGAAATATTTCAGAAGGAAAACAATGTCAATGCATACCACTATGTGCATTCCAACTGTGAAGGGTTCATAAATTAGTACCCGACGTATGCGACTTTCTTAAAACTTTATAGTATCATAGGAAGTCATTACATTTGTGTTTTGTTTTACAGCCAAGTATGTTGGTCATGCGCCACCTCTGAACATTGCAACACTTGAAGTAGAAGTACCACCACCACAGAAGCTGCTTTTTTCCGCCACTCTTACACAGGATCCTGAAAAATTACAACAGTTAGGACTTTTCCAGCCAAAATTATTTACCTCAGTAGTAGGAAAGGAGCATGAAGACTCCACAGGTAATGTAATCAGCGTGGAAGCTTACCTTAGTTCAAATTTATTCTCCATTCATATAACAAAGCATGCATGTAAGGAAAAACTGAAGCTGTTAATAGCGAAGTGATACAAATGTACAAATATAATAAACATCTTAGAGATTATAAGCTTCACTTATCTTAGTATTTACTGCAAGTTCTTGAAATTAAACATAAACTGCAGTTTCACAATATATCTGTCACATTAGTGTCACTCTTGTTTATATAGAGGAAACTGCTTATCGGCAGTTCTCAAGAATTCAATATGGCCAATATTACACTAAACTGCAGACAAAATTATGCCAGAAAGCAGTACTGTCAATGTACATAATAAAAGCATTATTTCTAACTTCTAATATCACAGGGTTAAAGTAACTTGCATTTAAACGATAATAATGCTTGAACATCGTTACCACACAACACATGATGAACTTACCTTTGGCAAATCCTGTTCTGCAATAACACTTTTGGATAAAATCACTTCCAAATGCTAAATATGTTGTTGTTGTTAGCTAATGCTGGATTTCTGACAATGAAGTCATTAATCCTCTAGCTCTCCATCATTTTCACTGATGGATGGGGCACTAGAAATGGCCGGGCATATTTTAAGGTGGTCTCAGTCCATTTCCTCTTGTTAAAATAAGACCCAACCTAAACAGAATTGATCCACGGAGTTTTCATCTTTTATCACCACTTGAAAGAAATGTTTGATAATACTGTGAGCATGATTCAACAGAGAATCTGCTTTTGTATCAGAACTTACCCCAGTAAATCAAATAGACCTCTGTTCAACGTTTATATAACAAATAGTACAGGGTTATTCTTCAATATTAATGTCAGGAATTTCATTTAATATTATTAAACAAATAAGGCATCAGAAATTTCTTTCTTAATTCCGTGTTTCATGATGACACTCACACTTGCAATTAAGTCACTCTGAATATCGGGTAAAGTTGCACAAAAAACAGTAGAATTTTTCAAGTGCTCTCTCAGAGAGGTGTTATATATTGCTAATTCATTTAAATATTCAATATGATCGTCCCTGTTTGAAGATCCTTGATTCTCATTATGACCATGAAAAAATAAGGTCCTGTTTTCCTAGAAAACATATAGCCCCTACAAAATGAGAAAATACAGCTGTGAAAAGAATATAGGCTGCAACAAAACATCTTTTCATTGAGAGCACTAAATATCATAGTATAATGACATTTCTCCAGTTCTACCTCTCAAACATTGCCCATACACGGCTTGTGTATTTAAAAACATCAACTGTAAGTTTGTTGGCATAAATAAATAATAATTACCATCTTCAGGTGTATAAACTAAATGCATTAATATCCCAATTAGCAAGAAATAGAAGAATAAGCTTTGGAAAGAATGGTTTTGAGAAGATGGAGTAGAGACAGTCGTGAATGCAATACATTTAATGTTACATTTATTTTGTGATAGGACTTGACAATAAGTCCTCAAAACATGTTGTCTGTAATAATGTAAGTGAAGCAATTTGAGTGCTTATTGCTGATTCATTTTCCATAATTTAATTATTGTTACACTGTGCAAGTGCTAATTGTTTTGAATTTATGTGTATGTTCACAGGTGCAGAGGAAGTACGAGGTGCTTTTGTGGGCAAGTACACCACTCCTGCAGAACTTACAGAGCAGATGTGTGTGGTAACTCCTGAGAGTAAACCCTTGGTGTTGCATCATTTAGTATCATCAAACTCATGGAAACAGGTGCTGGTGTTTGTTGGCTCTCAGAAGGATGCACATAGACTCTCTCTGCTGCTCTCTCATCTGGGCCAGGGTCAGATCAAAGTGTCAGAAGTTTCATCTGCTCTACCTAGACAAACAAGAGAGAAAATACTCAAAAGGTTTTCCTCTGGTGAGATACAAATGTAAGTATCTACAGATTCTTGCATACTTGCCAACTTTTATATGTGTCTGTAAAATGTACCTACATAGCAGAGCCTTTTTATGCCCTAACAGCAAAGGAAGGAACTTCATAGACAGATTCACCACGAGTATTACAAAGCATTATATTCTGTTGTATAGTTCCTCCGCACCGTGCTAGTGCATACCGCTCAAGATAACTTGGTATCCTGTTTATCTACATTACCTTTCATAAATTACATGAATCTGTTTCCCTTACATTTTCAAGTGTCAATTACTGTCATCATAGCTTCACTTCTATATGATGGGTTATATGCTACAATACAGAGAGTCAGAGAGTCACCAGTTTGGTAAATGACATTAGTAAAAACATTTGAGAGCAAAAATAATTTGTTTACTTTAGGCTAGTCAGCTCAGATGCCCTTGCTCGTGGAATGGACATCCCTGGTGTTAATTACGTAGTGCTGTACAACATGCCAAAGTCTGTGAAGAATTACATCCACCGTGTTGGTCGCACTGGCAGGGCTGGAAAATCTGGTACAGCCATCACCCTTCTTCAGCCAAGCCAGGTAGGCAAATCAGTATCAAGTGCTTCTGTGTTACTAAATTGTTGTGTATTACCCAGACTTCTTTCAGGGTATTAGACAATCCAAATGTTATCTTCCTTTATCCAAATCCAAATATTGTTTCAAGTATAAGATTCATATACTTGAAAACTGTTTATGGGAATTACAATGTAATATTGTCACTTAAATAAAATAATTAAATATAATAAAGCAGTGTACTTCATTGCAAATCATTGCCATTGCATAAGTGTATAGTGTTTTTTTTTTTTTTTTTTTTTTTTTTTTTTTTTTTTTTTTTTTTTTTTTTTTTTGCATAGTCCTATCTCAGGGCGTTAAGGGTGCAAACAGACAAATAAGGGTAAGATACTATTTGTAGCAGTAATTCAGATCCTCAGCTAATTCAACATTATTGTTAGCTTGCAGTATATTCACAATCTATTTCACACTTTTATAATGAGCAATATATTCAAGTCCCAAAGCTGTTACGCACGTGAACTTTCAGGTTTCCTCAGAGAAATATCCTTGTTCTTCTCTTTCCGTAATATTTAGAAACATTCATGATAGTACTGTGCATATCATATATTCCTGCACTGTATTCAATCTGATGTTCTTTTCTGGTATATCCAACAGTGTTGGATCACTGACAACTTTTCTGTTTGATAGCACAAATACATGACCACTTCTCGTGATGCACACCATGCTAATAGTACTCATTCATTACCTCTCTATAGGGGTAATTGTTTCCATAGTTAGGACATAGCCAGGCCCAAATTTAGGACCTCTGACGCCCCTGGGCAAAAAAGCATTTGCTGCCCCCCCCCCCCAACTTGCAATACATATATTACTTAAATTTTCACAACATAGAGAATGGTTTCACTAGTTTGGATACTTAAGTATGAGTGGCAAACATCAAAAGTGAGGTTATTAAAATTTAAGTAGGAACATCTTAATAGAAAGAACTTACACTAAAGAGGCATCACCCCATATTAGATGTCAAAACATATACTGTTTAAATAACAAGAGGCTTCCTCCTTGCCCTGTCATTTGCAAACAAGTTTATGAGTTCGTTATAGTCCATTTTCACTGTTAAGTCAGATCCAGTTGGAAGAACACCAATATAACTAAGATGATCCTTCACTTGTGATGTTCTTAAATAATTATTTACGCATCTTAGAGCAGAAAATGATCTTTCAGTTGAGCAGTTGAAAGCAGGATTGCTCAAGTATATTTGTAGAGCTATGTTTAAGTTTGGGTAAATACTCTCTAGACAGTTACCTTTTAACATCTTGCACAGTTGTGTAGAGATTGCGACGCATTTTCATTCTTTTCTATGCAGCTTTTGAAGTGTAAGCATTCAAGTACAAATACTTCAAAATCTGAACTGTAGAGCTTCTGAAGTCTGGATGATGCTTCCTGAGTTTCAAGTGGACTAAGCATCTTCAGATTTGTCAAAAACATAAATGGTTCACTGAATTCCTTGTAGGAGGAAACTCTGCTGTGCAGTTCTTCAATCAATTTATCCAGAATCAAAAGGAAAGACATCTGTAAGTCATCTAAATTATCATTTCCTTCAGAGTCTGAATCAGATTCATCAAAGAATCTTTTCTTTTTCTTAATGCGCTTCTTATCCTGGTCAACTGTAGTAATGTTACAAAGAGATTCAAATTTCTTGTCCTAGATTCTTGAAAACTTCATATCCCATTTCTTCCAAGAAACCAACCAAAGAACTATACAAATTACAAACACTAGCTACATCCATGTCTGCTGTTTGTAACTGCTTACTTACAACATTGAACCTTTCAAGAATGGAATTCCAAACTACAGTCATAAAAGATGTCTCAAGACTACACAACTTCTTCATTATGCCTTTAGCTTCAGATTTCACCAAAGACTTCGCACTTTCATTCCCTATTATTGACAACAGTGCTCTAACGATTGCCTCGCCATCTTTGTTCAAGCTTCTGCAAGCTTCTTCTCTAGCAGACCATCGGGTTATGCAGAGGGACTTGGCACTCAGGTTCTCTTTACTGAAAAATGTGCTTAAGTGATTCCATCAGTGACTACAAGCAATGAAAAAATTACATATTTCTTGCAAAATGTCAAAAAAAAAAAAGAAAAAAAAAAAAAAAGAATGTCCAATCCATGTCTCTCAAGACAGTTTATCACTGCATTTGACAGATCCTGGCCACCTTATCCTGGATTTGGCACAAATTAAACAAACCGCTCTTCAGCTAGCCCCTCTTTGTTGACATAACGCAAGACAAAACTTAATTGGTCATTATGTGCAATATCAGGGCTGGAGTCAACAGTTATAGAGTAGTATTTTGCCACAGTAACTGGTGCCACTATTTCTTCAACAACTCTCTTCCCCACGAGTTTGATTATTTGCTCATATATAGCAAAAGGCAAATATGAAGTTTCTACACTTCCAGAATCCTTATATAGTGACATGTGGCCAGCAAGAAATGGATCAAATTCGGCAGTAAGTTCCATGCAAATTAAAAAGTTACCATTATGAACACTTCCAAGAATTTCATCATTGCCACGAAAAGGCAATGTTTCTTCACAACAGCAACAACCCTTTGTAAGACATTATGCCAGTACTGAACTTCATTTTCAAGTTGTGAGAACAATTTTCCATCTATCCTTGTCAAAATAGAACTTCTGTTTTTTAAACTAAGAACGCAGTCTTGCTGCCTTGAACTATTTTCATTTTCATGAACTGCAATTAGCTCTGGATGTTTCCAGTTTGAGGAATCACGAGGTCCTGCCAAGTCTGATGTTCCTCCAAACAGAGTACATGGTGCACAAAATTATGTTCCCTGACTTTCAGAATTAACTAAGTAATCTCTGTTAATAATTTCATTGTTAGCCAGCTTTCTCTGAAAAAATGCACTAGTGCAATGTCTTGTGGCACCATCTGTAAATTGATGTTTCGACTTAGAAAAGTCACCTTCTTTATTTTGTTTTAGCCCATTCATTGCAATGTTGTTGTCTAGTGCCTTGCATCTGGCAATGAAGCCATTAGCATTCGTGCTTTCCAATACTTTTGAACTGTAGTTTCTTCTGATCTTAATGCTTCACAGGTCTTCAAGTGGTCTTCGTTCATTTCTGCTGGATCGTTACACAGGACACATATTGGTGAGGCTGAGACACCTATTCTGTAGAGATGACTTGCTAAGCAGTCGTGATTTGTCAATAGTCGGAAGGCTGCAACTGCTGTTTTCCTTGGTCTCTGGGGGATTATATCTGGGTTGGAAAGTAGTGTAATCCATTTTTTATCTTTGGCATTTGTTTCTATTTCTTGTAGGTATGAATGAGAAAATTTTTTAATGATCAAGCATTTTTTTTATTGAGGAATATGAGAAATTGAATTTAGACTTTTGTTTTATTGTTGTGCCTTTCTTTGCAAGTGAGTCTGCAGCTTCATTCCCCATGACTCCACAGTGTGCTGGAACCCATTGGAGATGAACAGTCTTATTAACTTTTTGGAGTTGTGTTAACATTTTGTAGCATTCTCTAATTTTTGTTGACTTCTTTGTAGTATTTGAACATATTCCCTGAATTGCAGCTTTAGAATCTGAAAGAATTACTACCTTGTTAAATTTATTTAAGGGAAGATTTAATAATTGTCGGAGAGCAATGTGTATAGCCTCTATTTCTCCATCATAATTTGTTGTGTCTCTGCCAACAGAATGATAAAAGGAAAAATGTGAACACGTAACTCCAGCTCCAGTAAGGTTCTCCTTGGAGAATCCATCAGTATATATGTGCAGCCATTCTTCTGTGGGATATCTAGTATTGATTGTTTCCAGAGCTAGAAGTTTTTGTATTTCTTTTGGTGTGTCTGATTTACTTATTTCCTCTATTAATTCCAAACTGAAGGTAGGTTGCAATAATTCCAATGGATTTTCTCTTATAAGTAGATTTTCTCTGGTGTTAGGAATGTTCAATTTGGATTTAATCTGTGTTACCTTTTCTAGGAAACTACTATGAGTTTTAAGGATTGAAGGGGGGAGGTTCTCTTCTGTCCATTTAGAGTTTGGCAGTCGTAACATTTTCTCGTGTTGGAGCAATGCTTGTTCTTCTATTTTTGTTGTTATTGATGGGGTCCGTGTTAAGGCAAGCATGGCATCAATAGGTGTGGATTTAACTGCTCCAGTGATTAGGCGAAGAGCCTGATTTTGTATTTGTTCAAGTTTATTGATGTTAGCATTTGCTGCCGTTATTAAAGCTTCAGAACAGTACAAGAGGTTTGGTTTAACATACTTTTGTATGTTGTGTTAAGGACTCTCCTTGAGCAGCCCCATTTAGCACCAGCTAACCTTTTCAGGATTTGCAGTTTCTTTTCAACCTTTTCTGAGATGTTTGTTATATGTTTTTTCCAACTTAGCTTTCTGTCAAAAGTGATGCCTAAGTATTTTTCATCATCAACTGCTTTGAGTGGTTTACCATTATAATTTATGTTAATATTAACTGGTTTGTATTTTAGTGTAAATAATTCATAATTTGTTTTTTCTACATTGATAGTCATGAGGTTTTTGGAGCTCCATTCATGTACTTTGTTTAGGGCTGTTTCTATTCTGTCTTTAATTAATTCAGGTTTTTTTGGAGAGCCTGAAGTCCAAATGACTACATCGTCAGCAAATAAAGCAATTTTGGTTTCTAAAGTTTTTATTATTGATGGAAGGTCATTTATATATATGTTAAAGAGTGTTGTGCTCAGAACAGCACCTTGTGGAAGTCCTCGGTGTGTTTGTTTATATTTGGAAATGTATGAATTATATTTTGTGGCACAAAATCTTTGTGAAATAAACTGAGTTATCCATTTAAGCATGTTACTTTTCACACCTATTGATTGCAACTTCTCAATTAATTTGTTTCTCCAGACTGAGTCATATGCTGATTTAAAATCAATGAATACTGCTAAGGTATCCTCCTTTCTATTGAAAGCTTCCTTGATGTCTTGGCTTAGTAGGAGTACATTTTCACTTGTACTATGATTCTGTCTGAAGCCGGTCTGTGAACTATTAATTAAGTTATAATATTCTAGGAACCAGTTAAGTCTAGATGCCACCATTCTTTCCATCACTTTTGCAATAACACTGATCAAAGATATTGGTCTGAAACTATTAATATTGTTTGAAGGTTTGTTTTTCTTTAAAATCGGGATGATAATGGCTTTTTTCCAGTCGGAAGGTACAGTCATTCTCCAACACGTGTTATACAGTTTAAGTAGGATTTCTTTTCCTTTCCTGCCAAGGTGTTTAATAAACTCTGGGTGGATCTTGTCAGGTCCTGGAGATTTTTTGTTCTGTAATTGTTCTATTGCTAAATCCAGTTCTGTTTCGTTAAAATCCTGAATAAAAATATCATTTCGTATACCTTTACGCTTGGGGTATTCTTTGAGACTGAGCATAAAACTTGTTATGGGATTCTGCTATTTCCCTATCTGTAGTTAAGCTTTTGTTATTATGTTTTAATGGTTCAGTTGTATTTTTTGATAATTTTGTTTTATTAAGGAATTTGTATATTTTATTTCCATCTTTCCTATAGTCCATATGTTCTACAAAATTTGTGAAACTAGCCCTCTTTGCTGTAATTAATTCTTTCTTAAAAATGGCTGCTTTTCTTCTCCAGTTTTGTACATCTTCTGGACACTTGGTTCTTTAGGCTTTGACTCTTGCTATATTTCTTTCGTGTTTTAACTTAGATAAAGATGGAGACCAAAAGTAGCTATATTTCTTTAACTTTCCTTTGGGGATATGTGTTTTGGCTGCTGTCAATAATATTTCACAAATTTTTTTATTCATTTCATCTGTTGACTGAACTCTGATTCTAACAGTATATTACACTTCCCTTCTATCTCATTTTGGAAACTGGACCAATTTGCTTTCCATTTTAGATGAAACCGATATACCGCTGTGATTCGGTCCCCAGAGCCTCATCTGTTAAAACCAGGGTGCACCACGGGCAGGATGAGGATGAGAATTGGGTAGGAGAGGCTATAGGAGGCGCATCACTACCCCTTACTACCCCAATTGCAATATAGTCCCGTGTTTTATCAGTTTTTTTTTTTTTTTTTTTTCCCCAAAGAAAAGCATCAGCACTATTTGTAAAGGGTTCGTCAGCAACGATGGAAGTTCCGCCTTCAGTTTCGTTTGATAGAAGTTTTGTTTCATCTTTAGATTTATTTGGGGTACTTTTTCCCCACAGTCTTCAACAGCTTCACTTGGCGAGGGCGTTTCTTCCTGACATGAACTCCTTGGGGTTGATTTTATAAACACATCAAGGCATGGAACTTTTCTGAATGCGTTTTCTTCTCTTTTTCTTTTATCTTTCCCCAATGAACGACACTGAGCCCCACCAAGTCTCTTTCTTCCTGTCATTTTATTCAGTGACAATCGACACTGAAACTGAGAAAACGAAAGAAAATATGATAAACAGTTGAAAAACTTAAAATATTAAAAAATAACTTCCTACTACATTATGCCGGAATGCCGGATCATTAAATATAAAATAATTCAATATAATTACAATAATAATAATAATTACTGTTCATTACCTCAGCTAACAATATATAGAAAATTACCGTTAATGAATAACAACACACACTTCTTGATCTTACAATTTTTTGCATGTGTTAATCGATTGTCACTAATGGAATGCGTTTCGTTTTGTCTCCGCTACGTGCTTATAGCGTGCAAACTAATCAGCATAGCCAACATGCGTCAATTAATATTCCTCTGCGAGCAGCAAGTTTAAATGAACTTGATGTTTCATGTCTATGCTTTTTTTTCGTGCAGCTTTCCAGTAATTTTGCCGCCCCCTGAAATGTGCCGTCCTGGGCAGTTGCCCGGTTTGCCCATACGTAAATACGGCCCTGGACATAGCAATCATGATTGATTAGCTATTCATTGATTCAATTACGATGCATGAATCATATGGTCATGATTGACCTTGAACATATTTCCTTTCAATGCCCATAGATTCGGGACCTTGATTAAAAGAAATACTCTTGTAATGGAAGAAGTTGATGCCCAACACTGACTTTCTTAGTTGTGGAACTGAAGGAGGTGCAGACGAACTGCATTAGCCAATGGCAGTCGCCTTTTTCCTGCATGGGCATGCCTCTAAGTCAAAGCAGGTGGAGGGAGAAAAAGATGAGAATGACTACAGTGTCACTTTTTGGCACCTCTGATGTAGAGTATGTAGTATATTATAATACATTCCTCATTGCAATGCCATCGGTTTGCACACTGTCACTACGGTGGCTAGCCCATTAATACATCTGATTGGTTCAAGTACCTAAAACGTGGGAATTAGCACACCTGACTAAGTTATTTGGGAAGGTGCAGCAAGGGATGTCAACCATTTGGTTAGCACATGCGAAGTCAACAACCATCTTATTCAATTGTACAGCTGTTTGTTTCTATAGTTATTCTAATGAGCGCTTGTTTTGTGAAACACCATTATGGGAAAATACAGAACTTCTACAGTAAGTTTTAAACTAGTGATTGCATTTGTGTAGCAGAATGGTAATCAAGCTGCAGAAAGTGTGTTAGCCAAATTACGAACTTGCTCACTAATCCGTTTGTGTCTGTAAACAATGTGACTCAAAAATAAAATCCAAAATAAATACCAACTTGAATTTAAGTTCAGTATCTTCTTTGGAAGATTTTTCTCTACAAAAGTTTTGGTTCAGGGGACCTAAAAACATTTATTTATCGTGAAATTTTGGCACCAAATTTTTTAGTAGACTCCAAAGCAGAATTTTAATAGTTTATGCTGGGAACTCTATAAATATAGCAATGAGAATATTATCAGTGTATTACTGTTTACATATACTTAAAAAATATGTTGTTGGTTAATGCTGGATTTCTGACAGTGAAGTCATTAATCCTTTTGCTCTCCAATATTTTTCACTGATGATATTGAAGAGAGCAATAGCAGTAATAGTAACCGCTTTTTAGAGAGCACCATATTTTTATGTTTTGGCGGTCACATCGCTCTCTCACAACCCCCAGAATGTCTGGAGGACCAAACTTAAAAAATATATATACATTAAAATAAAATTACTAATATTTGTATGTTCAATACTGCAAACCAAGGTGTTACAGATACACAAATTCATTACAGGTTGACCATTTTAAAGAAATGCTTCATAGTGCTGGTAAGGACGACTTGATACAAAATTTGGAAGTGGATGAAGCAGAGCTGGAGAATCTTGAAGAAATGTACAAATCTGCTCTAGAGCAACTTCGGAAAGACCTAGAGGTAAGAGTTGCGTTTGTGATAAGAGTTGAAGATCGTTAATTTAAAGCAGATCAGGAATATCAAATGCCCTGCAATATGGTGTTCCAATTACCAGCCACAGAATGCAGTTGCATTTTGTGGCCATATTCAGGGGGATTTTTTTGCATATGTATACCATTGTTGCTCTCTCAGTATTACTTGATATGATGCATAACAGTCTTTGTTTAAGAAAACCAACATTACAGTTGGGGTAAAAGTGTGCTGATTATGTCCCCATACTGGTTGATCATTCTGTATTCTGTATTCTTGTATTCTTTATTTCTCCAATTGTAAAACATTTACAAGGATCGTCAAATTCTATGTACATACAATACAAGTTATTTACATAAATATGAGACTAGTTGAGAATATTGGGAAGTGCAATATACCATATTTTATCAATTTTTGTACTCTTCTACAGAGTAAAATGCCTTTTCTAATAGATAAGATTTAATATTCTTTAGTTTGATTTTTTCATTTGTTATCTGTTTAATTCTAGATGGTAGATGGTTGTACAGATCTTTGCTACTATTTTCTATGCACTTATTATTTAGACCACCTATAAGTCTATTTCTAAAATAATTTTCTTTTGTTCTAGTGTTATATTTATGGATATTGCTGTTTTTGTTTTGATTATAACTTTTTAATGTGAGTTTAGTACATTCATATATATATACAAAGAAGGCAACGTTAGAATATTTAGTTTTTTAAATGCATTTCTACATGAATCTCTTTTTTCTATTCCTGCAATTAAGCGTACTGCTCTCTTTTGCAGCCTAAACAGCCTTAGAAGTAATGTTTTATGTGTTGTGCCCCATAATACCACTCCATAGTTTAGGTGCGAGTGAATGAAGGCATAGTATACTTGCTTGACACTTCTTTTATCTATTATTTGTGTTATTTGTTTTAGTACATATAAACCTGAATTAATCTTGCTTATGACTTTTCCAGCATGCATATTCCATTTCAAGTTACTGTCTATTATTAATCCTAGGAAATTTGTTTTATTTACCTGTTGAATTTCTCTGTTTTCTATTTTTATCTTTATATTTGTATTTGTTTGTTTTTTGTTACCGAGACTAATTTGCATCCACTCTGTTTTGTTTGCATTTAATACCATACCTAAATTTTCTAGATGTTGACTGACTTTTTCTAGTAGAGTATTTGCCCTAATTTGTAGCTCTATTTCTGTTTTTCCCGTAACTACAATCGTAGTGTCATCTGCATAACCTATCGCTATTCCCCCAGCTTCTTGAATTATTTTAAATAAACTGTTTATGTAGAGTAAGAATAGATACGGTCCTAATTTTGAGCCTTGTGGTACTCCATGTTTTACTTTTTTGAATTGTGATCAAATTTTTGTTAGCTTTCCACTTACATTGTGTATTATTTCAACGCATTGTTCTCTATTTTGTAAATAAGAGCCAAGCCACTTTAATGGTGTGCCTCTAATTCCATAGTTTTCTAACTTTGTCATCAATGTTTCTATGTTAACGCAATCGAAGGCTTTAGAAAGATCAAGGAATATTGCGATTACATATTCCCTTCTATTTAGAGCATTTATGATAATGTCATTTCCTTTACAAATTGCTTCTATTGTAGACTTTTTCTTTTGAAACCCAAACTGGCATTCTGATAAAATTTGAAACCTATTACAGAAACTTTGTAGCTGTACGAGAAATAATCCCTCTACTATTTTAGAGAAGGTTGAGCATAAAGATATAGGTCTATAATTTTCCATTTCTAGTTTAGAGTTTTTTTTTCTTGTAAATTGGTCTAACTACAACTTGTTTTAAATTATTGGGAAATATTCCCGAGTTGAAAGACTGATTAACTGAGTGAGTTAGTATGTCTGTAATTTCATATTTGCAGTATTTGATTATCTCATTTGTAAATTCATCCAACCCACTGGATCTTTTGTTTTTTAATGAATTTATCTGTGCACGAACTTCATCCTCATAAATTTGCCTAAGCACCATAGAGTTACATACATTTTTTTCATTTATCGGCACATACTGGATTTGTTTTATTCCTAATTTTGTAACAATGTTTACATAGTGTTCATTGAAATGGTCAGCTATCTTTATAGGGTCTTGTATCACTTGACTGTTAATTTCAATGGACATATTTTCCTGCCATTTTTGTTTGTTTTCCTTATGTATTGAGTTTACGATGCTCCATGTAGCTTTAATTTTATTTTCTGCATTTGTTATCTGATGTGTATTATGTAGCTTCTGTGCTTCTTTTATTACATTATTTAAGATTTTATTATATTTTTCTATATAATCATAAGATTTGTCGTCAAGATTAGGGTGTTTTAAACTATTTAAAAACTGCATACGCTTTTTGGAGATATCTATGCCTTTAGTGACCCAATTATTACCTTTCGGTGTTTTTAATTTTACTTTACGTAACGGCACGGTTGCATCCAAACATTTTCCTAAGATTATATCTAGGCAATCAAATTTATCATTTATTTCATTTTCTTTATGTATATCTGCCCAATTTATTACTTGAAGATGTTGTCTTAATGCTTCTATTGTATTTTTATTTACAAGCCTTTTAAATTCTGTTATATTATCAGTATTATTTTTTTGTTTACCTAAGGTTTTAGTTTCAATTTGTTGCCCAAAATGATCGCTAATTCCCATTTTTACGATTTTGCTACTCCAGTTCTCTAGTTTTAAGTTTGTGTACATGTGATCGACGCAGGTAGAGGAGTAGTTTGTTACCCTTGTGGGTCCCGTTTTTGTTAAGGTTAAGTGTTTCTCTCTAGTACTTCTAGTAGCAATTTTTTCTTTCTATTTTCTCCAATTACATTTATGTTGAAGTCCCCCATCACGATTATGTGTTTATTTTTTATTATGCTATGTAAACAGTCTTCAAATATTTTAAGGAATTCTTTTTTGTTTGCCATTGGAGGACTATATACCCCTAATATTATGAGGTTTTTCTTTTCAAAAGTAACCTCTATTGCAGCTAATTCACAACACATTTCTACACTATACTTTTTACAATCAATTTCTTTGTACTTTAGCCCATTTTTAACATATATTACCACTCCTCCACTTTTATGTTTTTCCCTACAAAAGCTGGGCCCTAGAGTATAATTTTCGTAATTATTTACCTTTATTTCTTCAGATTTAATGCCATGTTCGGAGAAAATGATAACGTCCAGCTGCATAGTTAGTACATTTTGCTCAATTAGTGCCCTTTTGTTCGCAATCCCTTGAATATTCTGATGCAGTATTTTAAAGGTTTTTTGTTTAAGCTTGTTTTTTGTTACTGTGTTAGTTGTGTGATTTGGCTGATTTAGTAAATTTGGGTTAGTACTATCTTTTAACTTACCTTCATGTGTTTATGTACTAATTTTATAATCACCTAATTTATTTGTACATGGTATGGTATTTGCACTTCCCATATTTAGTTTCCCTGCACTTTACATAGATTTATTATCCTTTTCATTATTCTTTCTAGTTTTGAAGAACCTTTTCTATTTAGATGCAGTCCATCTCTACTAATACAGTCCTTTCCAATTTGCTTATCTATATCTACAAAAACACACTTCAGTTTGTCACACATCCAGCGAATGTTTTTATTTACACTGTTTATATAGCTGAGATTAACGTCTCTTCTTTTGATTACACCATTTACGACAACTTGAGTTTTAGGGTATATACGCTTAATACACTTAGTTGCACAGTATAAGTCCCCCATAACCTCTTCTGGACAGCTAGCTTGCTTGAGGTCATTTGTACCCACATGCAAGTATATAATTTCCGGATTTGTTGGAATCCCTGCCGTTTGCATATCTATTTGATTTTCCAATTGTTTTGTCCGAATGCCCCTGTACACTTTCACTTCCGCTGTTCCCCGTAGATCCACGTGTTTGATCATTGAGTCCCCCATCACTATCACATCTTTTTTCACCACGTTCGCTTTGTTTTTCTCCACATCTTTTTTGTTCCAACTGTAGATTGATGCCTTCGTTTTATGTGAGTCCTTTCGAGTGTCCCATTGTGTATCTTCTACGTTGTCTTCTAGATAGTTGAAGCGATTTTTTAATGGAACCGTTTGTTTTGGTATGGCTTCGTATTGAGTTTCCTTCCGTCTCGATTTTCCACGCTCCCAGTTCATGCTCTCATTTAGTTTCATTTTGTTTTCCAACTTAGATTTCTCTTCTATTAGTTGTTGGATTTCTTTTCTTGCTTCCTTTAGGTCATTTGTGAAGATCTTGATTATCATCTGTAGTGATGCTATGATTTCCTTATCTCCTGTTGTGTCCATTAATGCCAATATTAAAGCTACTCAGCACATCATCATCATTAAAGCCTGGATTTCTAAGCACAATAAAATAGTAAAATAAGCTATGATTTGGAAAGTGTGTTGATTCTGCTGATTCTTATGTTTGTCTTTGGCATAAGTTTAAACAGCACATTCTTGGCATTCTTTGAAGTGAATAAAATGCCAATAGGCTCATAATATTTAATGACAGAAATCAAGAGACTAGTATGTATTAGGTAATGAGGAGTTTTGAGACTGCCTCCATAGTGCACTGGTTAGCACAGCTGTCTCTGGTGCAGGGGACCTGGATTTGACTCCTGGTACCAGTGTAAGGATTTTTCTGTCACTGATAATTCTGGTGCAAAGTGCATTCAGCCTGGGGTTGAGAAGGCCACACAACCAGCTGGGAGCGCTCATGGCACTGACCATGTCCCACCCTCCAGTTCTGCACCCCACTCAGATGCCTATAGTGGGCAGGGGTGGGGGATGCAGCGGCCGGGTGGTAAGCCTTGGCGCATGAAGGGCTGTTGCACTAGGACGGCTACAAGCAGTTTTGGATTATCAGTTTCTTTTATAGGGCCTCCAGTTATATAATGAACCCATTAAACTTCACAGACTCTGACACCTCTACCCAACTGTGATTAAAGCCCCTAGTTTTATAGCTTGTAAGAATCGATGTAAAGATGTTACTTATTTTAATGAATTGCAATAATATATGTATGACTTCTTCGTTTCAGAGAGAAGCAATACGACAACACAGAAAGGAAAAGCTTTCCAAAAAGCGACCTTTCGGCATGCATAAGTTGAAGAAGAAAAAGAAACTGCTAAAAAATGGAGCTGTGGTCAGCTAGCATTTCAGAGGTCAGTAGCATGCTTTCTCATAGAGGCAAAGGTGGATTTATTTGGAGTGTTGTAAAATGTTTAACAAGAAACATACAGTGGAATCTCTGTTAACCAGTACAAAGGATGCGAAGGTAGTCAACGTTTCAGATAAAAATAAAAATGCCATTTTTAGGTGTTAAAAAGCATCTTTTGAAGTTTTATGTGAAATATATATATATATATATTGTCCTCATTTATTTCACATTATATTATATATATATACATTGTTAACAAAGTATTAACAAAAGCAAGCTACTGCATTTACCAAAAACGAAGTGCCATAGTGCATACAATACTTTTAACTATATAGTACTAAATTCAATGAAAAACTGAAGCTGTTAACAGTGAAGCAACACAAATCTAAAATAAAATAATTATTTAGAGACTAAAAGCTTTACTTATCTTAGTAAGTAGCTGCAAGTTCTTGAAATACTATGCAAATGTGTGTGGCAGTTATTTTATATATCAGAGGATTTAGCCATGTAGCGATGAGTCATATCTCATGGGATGTAATTGGGCATATTTCCTACGATTTGAATAGCCTTGGCACATAAGTCGAGAAATATAACTTTTATATTTACATTACGTATATGTGAGTTACAGATATTATGTGGAAACAACTTGGCATATTAAATACTGATGTAAATCCTTTCCTTAATTCATTTTGACATACAGTTCCTGGCACTTGTAGTAATTATAGTTAAGTATATTTTCCCAGTTTTCTGATATTTACTTTTCTGTTTAATTTAGGTTTGGCAGGAGGTCAATGACATCTGTAGCATACAACATTGGTACTCATCAGTCACAGAGTATTTTCATCATCATCGTTGCAGTTCTACAGAGTGCATAATAAGAGGTGTAGATGTCAGTACCTCAAAATGTAAATAAAAGAAGGAAAAGTTGATTTTATTTAAAACTTTACTTGGTGCTTTTTTTTAACATGTACATTTTACCAATTTACAATATGTATATTTTATTCAATAATACTAAGTATGATAATTTGTTGACACATCCTGATGCCCTTCCTTCAGATAATGCAGAACCTTTGTTTGGACATGTGGCTGGCTGGCACAATGGGAATTTTTTGGTAGCTACAAGGAAGTACCTGTTTGTCGGTGCAGTCGGATATTCTTAGCCTATAATGTCAAATTTCTCATACAAATTACAAGGGCTGTCCTAGAAGTACCCATCCAGACATATAGATAGCAGTTGTTCCAAACAAATGACTATGGCAGTGGTGTGGTTTTTTAAAGAGAGAATGCTTCATGGCTGTGAAGACATATTTTTGCCGGACGTGGTGCAGTACAAGACATATTATTAAACTTCATTTTTACTTTCTCTACTGGTAAGTAGGGGAAGTATTGTATTCCACCCAAAAACTCGATGTCGAGATTTCACCCGAAATATATGTTTTGAGGCCCCCTGAATCCAAAAAAAGCATTTTTAGAAAAAGGTCCGTGTGTGTGTCTGTGTGTCAGTCTGTCAGTCTGTGGACAGCATAACTCAAAAACAAAAAGTCGGTTAGAAACCAAAGTTGGTATTTAAGTTTAATGTATTTCAAGGATGCGACACGAAGATTTTGAAGAAAATAGCCGCACCCTAAACTACCCTTTACATGGAAAATTTTTCGAAAATTTTGATTTTCTTGAAAATGGCTCTAACGATTTTGATTAAAATGTCATATGTTTGAGATATTTTTATGACAAATGAAATGTATATCTTGAATTTTCTGGCTATAGCCCCTGTAGTCGTATTTACTCTGGACGACTTTTGCATAACTGGTACACCGTTAGAGATAGACCAAATCATACTATACAAAAAGTGTAGATCTTGGTAAAATACACAATTTATGTCTCAATAAATTTTCTCTAACGGTTTACCAGTTACTCGAAACACACATGCCAGGAAATATATTTTAAAATGCCATGCAACTTCCACACAAAATGGTGTAAGCCCTCACGTGCCACCTAACAGAAGTAAGAAATGGTTCACCCTACAAGATAATTTATTCAGACATAAATTGTGTATTTTAGCAACATCTACATTTTTTGTATAGTATGATTTGGTCTATCTCTAACGGTTTACCAGTTATGCAAAAGTCGTCCAGAGTAAATACGACTACAGGGGCTATAGCCAGAAAATTCAAGATATACATTTCATTTGTCATAAAAATATCTCAAATATATGACATTTTAATCAAAACCGTTAGAGCCATTTTCAAGAAAATCAAAATTTTCGAAAAAGTTTCCATGTAAAGGGTAGTTTAGGGTGGGGCTATTTTCTTCAAAATCTTCGTGTCGTATCCTTGAAAGACATTAAACTTAAATACCAACTTTGGTTTTTAACCGACTTTTCGTTTTTGAACTATGCTGTCCAAAGACTGACACACAGACACACACACGGATCTTTTTCTAAAAATGCTTTTTTTGGATTCAGGGGGTTTCAAAACATATATTTCCGGTGAAATCTCGACATCGAATTTTTGGGTGGAATACAATACTTCCCCTACTTACCAGTAGAGAAAGTTAAAAACGTGTCCGATACAGCAACAGCTGTTTGGATTGGCCAAAACTAGAATAAATGTTTTTATAAATATATGTTCAGAAACAAATACGTGTTGAGATATGAGGAATTTTACCCATGTTGAGTGTGAGTTGCGTTTGGTGGAGCAGTCATGTAGTGAGGCTCAGAATTGCTTTCGTCCCAATGTGTGGACAAGTATTGTGGGTGACAAACTCCTAAAATCATGCATTTTATCGAACAGATTAAGAAGCGTAGTGTATCATTGATTCTGCACGATGAGTTACTGGTGCTTTTGGAGGATTTTTGTGGTTCATGCATGACGGGGCACCACCCCATTTTGTACATATCGTGCGACAATACTTAAACCAAACATTAGATGGACAATGGATTGGCCGAAGAGGTCCAATAACATGGCCTCCCCATTCACTGGAGCTCAATTCATTAGATTTCTAGCTATGGGGGCATTTAAAGATATTGATGTATGCCAAAACCATTGACAATGTTAATACGTTACAAGAGCATGTTACCAAAACATGTGTCCAAATCGAAGCAGCCAAGTATGTTCAAAGGAGCTTGGGATTCTTGCAGAAGAAGAGTTGAATATGGTAACAACATGGAGGATCTCCTTTAGTAATATTGACATAATATACAGATGTTACCAGAGGACAAATTGTTAGAAATCTTCAGAACTCCTGCTTGGTGTTTATGGATGTTTACCAACAATTGTTCAATTAAACGTTCGTAAGGGAGTAAAGTGTTCACTAGAGCGCGCTTGTTGGGATAAGCCCATTGATGTAAATACTCAACACAAGTAAAATTCTCATATCTCAACACGAATTTATTTTCGGACATATGTCTATAAGAACATTTATTCTAGTTTTGACCAATCCCAACTGCTGTTGCAGTATTGCACACTTTTTTTTAAAAACCTTCCTGTATACATTTTATGCCAATTGGATCCTTAAATAGTTGTTGCAATGTTTCTACATTTTCTGTTAACCATGTGTTTGTCCATTCTTTTGTGATTTGAGTTGTTAACCAGTCTTATTTCGTTGGTAGAGATATCTATTTTGAAGGTGTTGGATGTAATGTTGCAGTGGTTTTGACAATTTGATCTGGTGTTTTCTTGCCTGATATACCACAGTATCCAGGAATCCAATGTAGTTGTATTTTTTTTCTGTATTAACTCTAACATCTTTTGTACTGAAAAGTTAATTAAATACGAAACTTAATATTTTAGTTCAACATCTTCCAAGGATGTAATACAAATATTTTCAATAAAATCCTCCCAACACAGGCTATCCTTTACATGGAACATTTTTCAAAGATTTTTATTTTCTCAAAAATGGTTAAAACTTTTTTTTTATTAACATCTTCTGATGTAATATCATATCAGACAATGAATGAATGAGATTAGTGAAATGATGCTCAAATGAGCCCAAAGTCCATAGAACTTGAAGTTACCCGGCATTCGTCTTCTCAGGATAAATGAAAACTCAAAAAAAGACCTTATCCAGATAACTAACCCTAACTGAGATTTGAACTTAAGACCTCTTGGACGTGAGGCAGACACACTAGCACCACACCACAGGGGAGTAATGTTTAAAATTATTGTGATTAAAATAGCTATTTTCAGACAAATGAAATGTATATCTTGAATTTATGGTTGCATAGCTGGTGAACCTTACCGAACAAAAAATATAAATCTGGTTCAAGTACACAATTTATTTAAAATATTTTGTTTTTTTTTAGTGGAGTGCGCTACTTTTGAAATATTCCTTGTTATTGGTTTGAATTTTCCAATACTTATAGATTTAACAAATGGCAAGTGTTATTCAAGTCTTTTTTAAATATTGTCACCGCGCCCGCCGCATCTAATTGCCGACAACAGCAGTGTCACCCATTGCATTATTGTCGGCACTACCGCAAAGGAGCCGAAGGAAAGAGACAGAGAATGGCCGCATTGTTGGGGCGCTTGCCGAAAGAGAGAAAAGGATAGAGGCTTCTGGAATCGTCTGCTTTGTATTCCACCGCAATAACTGAACTTTCCAGAATAGTGCCTGGGAGATATAAATAGCGGTAAAGTGCGACAGACAGGGGACAGTCAGACGTATGTGAAGCGTTGAGTAGTCGTGCCGACGGAAAGAAGTTAGTTCTTTGTGTTACGAGTTCGGAGCCGTGCTGTTGGAGAATCGAAAAAGACTTTCTTGCTGTTGCAACGAGTGTACAAAGTTACTGTTTACGGAAATAAAAGTGTTCATTATCCCGACTACATCTGTCTTCTTTACTTTACACCCACCACCAAAAGTTACCTTGGTGTCAGGAGTGGGATCCGTCGAATTGCTTCTAGTTTCGTTACATTGTCGTTAGAAGTTGCAACGTTAGAACCAAGATGGAGGGAGATTCGGAAACCAGGATGATGGCAATGATGAAAGAATTATTTGCCAAAATGGAAACGTCATACGACAACCTCGCTGCCGAGCTGAAAGCAGAGATGAAGACGGCAAACGACAACCTCGTTGCCAAAATGAAAACGAGAAACGACAACCTCGCTGCCGAGCTGAAAGAGATGAAGACGGAGCTATCGGCGAAAATTGACGGCGAACTGATTGGCGTGACGGAAGACGTGGAAGAACTCGGCGAAAAGGTGGAAGACCTCTGCCAGCACGTGGACGTCGTGGAGGACGACGGGGAACGTCTTGGCGCCCTGGTAGTAAGAGTTGACGAGAGCGTCAAAGTACTGGATGCCAGGGGCAGACGGAATAGCGCGGACCCGGGGAGGGAGCACCTGGTGGCCGAGGCGACAGTTGCGCCCGTTTCAGATAACGAAAGTGTACGTCTCGGGGAAGACAAAGGGACAGTTCAGGGACGCCGTCGAGGATCCCCTAGAGGAGTGTGTCGGGTACGTAACCAACCAGGATATGACGTGGAGGACGATCAGCAGGGAAGCGCACAAGCAGACGAGCAACACGCGAAAACCGACTTGGCGTGTGACATGGGGGGACCGTCGGAGCCATCCAATCACCTGACACATAGTGCCGTGAACGGAAGAATGGTGGACATCATCTTGGACGGCAGGATACAGGAGAGGCCGTGCCGAGCACGAGTGAACACGAGTGCAGCGGTGGACGCGACTCGCGCGGATGTGGTGGGGTTTGTTGCCGGACCCATCGGAACCAAGGTGGCTGCGAAGGTGCGCCAGAGAGGTCGGCGGACATGGTACCCAGTGAGCCGTTTCCAAGTGCGCAGGATGGCCCGTCAACACACCAGGAAGAAGGGCAACTGGACGAGGGACCGTCAAGACCGGCGGTACTGTTGCAGAATTTCGAAGCAGGATGGCATACATCGTCCTACCCGGACCAAGGGACACTATCCAACAGCGATACCTAGGATCGTGCCTCCTGGAGAAGAGGTTCGATGGGTTAGTCCATCGGCAAGGGAGATGCCGCAGTGATAGTGCTGGTCGGGACGACCAGCTCTGAGGATGGAGCAGTGTCACCGCGCCCGCCGCATCTAATTGCCGACAACAGCAGTGTCACCCATCGCATTATTGTCGGCACTACCGCAAAGGAGCCAAAGGAAAGAGACAGAGAATGGCCGCATTGTTGGGGCGCTTGCCAAAAGAGAGAAAAGGATAGAGGCTTCTGGAATCGTCTGCTATGTATTCCACCGCAATAACTGAACTTTCCAGAATAGTGCCTGGGAGATATAAATAGCGGTAAAGTGCGACAGACAGTGGACAGTCAGACGTATGTGAAGCGTTGAGTAGTCGTGCCGACGGAAAGAAGTTAGTTCTTTGTGTTACGAGTTCGGAGCCGTGCTGTTGGAGAATCGAAAAAGACTTTCTTGCTGTTGCAACGAGTGTACAAAGTTACTGTTTACGGAAATAAAAGTGTTCTTTATCCCGACTACATCTGTCTCCTTTACTTTACACCCACCACCAAAAGTTACAATATGTAATAAAACCATTTGCACAAATGTTTGTCTCAATTAACATGAATTACATGTAGATAGAAGAATAAGTTTTAGTAAGAATAATTTGTTGAAAAATGAGTAGAGTAAGTTGTGTGAATCTAATATATATAATTTTTAAGTAAGGCACCAAATGAAGTTAAGCAAGTGATCATAACGAGCTGAAATGTTATCTACAAATACATTATAAGATAAAGAGAACAGGGTCATCACCCAGCAACTTCCTGGGTCCTTAATGAGGAAGCAAGTGTAATATCACAAAATAAATAAGATAGTTTATCAGCTGTCCAAGACATTGCAGCATTTTCCTGACCTCTATCTGTCTTGTTTAAATAGAAAGCGTTTACTGAACATTCAGATAAGTGTAAGGCAAGAGTCCTTCAGGGGCCCGTTTTCTTAGATTACATTGAAGTCAAGGTATAAAACTGATGTATTATTTCCTATTTTACATCAGCGTATACGCATTTCTGTTCTGTGTGGACAGGAACACAATTGAATTTATTTCCACATAAGTATAGTCTCGTAACTATGTTTACATAATGTATAACTAATAAAAGCATTATTCCTAGTAAACAATTTAAATAAATATCTTAATTTACCAAATCTCATTATGGAAAAGTGAGTGTAAGGGGACTTATACTAGTAACTGAAACAATATTAAAACATTTATTTGGAATCCAGGAGTTAACTGACAGTGATTTATTAAACATATTTGAATTTTCAAAAATCTCGGAAGTAGACAAATATCTGGCTTGGGAAAATCAAAGACCTGTTGATGATAAATGGGCTAGGGGATATCTGGGCCCCAGGATACAAATTAGTAAAGGGAGCATGGAAAATAAGGGAAAGGCTAGAAGATATGGATGGGAAAACTTTATATGTTCAAATAAGAGACAAAAAGTCACTTAGCTTTTACAAGGAATGGAAAAATGATTTAGGGAGAGAGTTATATAAGGTTTGTGAAAAGAACAAAAGAGAAGGGACTCCTTGGTTTCAGTTGGGAGCAGGCGCGGCTCGTCAATATGTGCTACATTGCTACAGCACAATGATTATTTTGCAGAAAATAGTTTCTTCTTTGTGTTAAACATATACTCAATTATTATTGCACATTTTCTTTCACTTTCACTATTTTATATGCCGCGCGCTAGTGTTCTTTGCTCATTGTGTGCGAAGATGATGCACGCCTCACATACACGAGATAGGTGATGCGTTGGGTGCTACAAAATTCTTCAGTCCTTTGCAGGGAATGTAGACCAATCCACGCATGCGAAACATAGGTGTACGATTTTGAAATCTGTTCTCCTATTGGTTGAATTTACCTAGCGTTGTGCTCTCATGAAGTGGAGCACATGAATTCATGCTGATTCTGTACAAAGTCGCTAGATAGCAGGATTGCAATGTCATCTAACGACTTTGCTTGCTGTTATGCAACTTCTGCCATCTTTGTGGTGTTGAGTGATAGACCTTGCACGCAACAGAGAGAATAAAACTCTCGGAAGTTGGACATGTGGAGCAATTTCTATTGGCACTACTTATTTTTGACAGCAACAAATAACCGCGAAATACTCCATAAACTCAGGTTATGAACGTCAGTTTCGTGTGCTGTGCAATATCTGTGTTGTGTACGCTAAAATGAATTCTGTGGACAGCCTAATAAATTATCCTTTCTCTAGGAGGACTCTAGAAGAAAAAGTTCAAGTGAAGCAGTTAGGGAGGCAAACACCAAATCTAAACATCACGCAACCTGCAAAAGGAGGGAGAAATAATTCTTACACCAGGCGATTTAACCTCAAAATTTATGAGCATGCATGGATATGTGGATGTCAGGAAAGAAATACTCTTTTCTGTTTTCCATGCTTGCTTTTTGGGAACAGTGATTCGTGGAGTACGACGGGAGTGACAGACCTAGGGGATATTAATGTTCTTATTAACAAACACAAACAAAATGTAAAACATTTAAACAATGTACTAGATTTAAGTGCTTTAGGTAGTACAAATATTGTGACTCAGTTAAGCCGTGATTATCAAGAGACGAAGCTGAACCATAATCTACAAGTAGAGAAAAACATGTATGTGCTGTCCCGCATAATTGACTGTATAAAGTTTTGTGGTGCATTTGAGCTTGCTTTGAGAGGACATGATGAGACTGAATCTTCTGAAAATCCTGGCGTGTTTTTAGGACATATAGATTTAGTAAGTAACATTGATAGTGCTGTGAAGGAACACATGGACTCAAACCATATATTCAAAGGGACCTCTAAAACCATCCAAAACGAACTCTTGGATTGTATGTTAGAAGTCTGTCGTGAGGTGATTCTGGAGGAAATGCAAGAAGCTGATTTTGTGGCTGTTATGGCAGATGAAACCTCAGATGTTTCTTATCAGACCCAGCTTGTATTACTATTTAGATATGAGAAAAACGGTGTTCCATATGAGAGATTTTGGGTTTTTTTGCAATCAGAGGGACAAAACGCAGAAGCAATTTCTGAAAGCATATTAAAAGTGCTTAATGAACTATTCAGAGATAAACGTCATAAACTTATTGCCCAAACTTACGATGGAGCTTCAGTAATGAGTGGTGCAGTTGGAGGAGTACAAGCCAAAGTACAATCTCAGTTTCCAAATGCGCAGTATATTCACTGCTGTGCACATTAACTGAACTTAGTGATGGAACATGCAGCTTCACAGAATAAGTCTGCCAGAATATTTTTTCTTAATCTCTCTGCTTTTCCTGCCTTTTTCTCGAGATCCCCACAGCGCTTGGCAGCTCTGGATTCTGTGGTGGCTAGAAGAGTTCCTGGTGGTTCTGCAACTAGGTGGAATTTTAGATCCAGAACTGTTAATGTCATTTATGAAAATCAGGAAGAATTGCTGCAGTGCTTTTCGGAGTTGGAAAATTCTGTCCATGATAAGACTTCTGTGGAAGCAAATGGGCTTCGGCGTTATTTAGAAGACAGCAAATTCCTTTCATGGTTGAAATTCTTTCACCGAGTAATGCCTCATGTTGATGTACTTTATAATTAACTGCAATCAAGATCAACTGAGGCTGTTAAAGTACAAAATGCTGTGTCTTCATTCATTCAGTGCATCTGTGACATTCGAGAGGCAGCCGGTGATATATTTGTGATTCCATCTGAATCAATGAGCAAACGCTAGAAGGTAGAATGTCTAAAAATAGAAGCCAAAGAAGTGTGTGACCGCATTATCGAGGAAGCTAGACGTCGTTTTCAGTCGCTTAGTCATCTCGATGCAGCAAAGCTGTTAGACTCTAAATTCTTTGGCAGCTTTTTAAGTCAGTTTCCTGAGGATGAACTTCAAACTGCTGTGACTACGTATACAACACTGAACAAGAAAATGTTAAAGACACAACTTAGCGTTCTGTATGCAAGACCTGACTTTAGAAATATTGATGGGGCTGTGCAACTATTGCAATACATAATTCCTAACAGTCTGCAAGATTCGTTTTCTGAAGTTACAACTTTACTAAAAATTTTGATCACAACGCCAATGACCACTTCTGAGCCAGAAAGATGCTTTTCATGCTTAAAACGCGTAAAAACGTTCTTAAGAAACACTATGTCACAGGATCGTCTTACTGTTCTGGCAATGCTGTCCATGGAGAAAAGCATCGCTTCTAACATGGAGGGGTTTAATACCAGGGTGATCGATAAGTTCTGCAGCTGGAAGGAGCGCCGTATGGACTTTATATTTCGCCATTAGGTAAGACTAATTATATAAAATGTGTAATCATTGTGCGGTACTGTACCACACACCTAATTTTGTTCACCAGCCGCCACTGGTTGGGAGTATGAAAACTGAGGAATGAAAGGAAGAATGTGGTGAACGAAATATGCCCAGTATGTAATGGTACAGATTCATTTATTATTAGAATGTTCAGGTACAGAACATTGGAGGAAACAGCTGATTTGTAGAAAATGCTTAAATAGAAATAAAAACTTAACAGCAAGGAAAAATTTTAAAGACCAGTCGGAATTAAGGAGTGTTGGAACATTTTTATGGAATGTATGAAACAAATGAAAGTGGTCACTGAATAAAACAGACTGGGGAGTCTGACTCTTACTTGGTTTTTATTTTTATTATTATTTTTATAATATTAACTCTATACAACATTCTTTTCTGGCAGTGAATACATCACTGACACGATCCCTGAAGTTCTGATTGTGGAGAAGTCATTCAGTAGATTTGTCTATTGTAAATGCACTTAAATTCCACAAGCTGCAATTTCTTTCCTAATTTCTTCAGTTATCTGAGTTATACATTCAATAAAATTACTCAGGGGTCTCCGTCTAGGGGATATGTGAATGGCGACCACAAGGTACCCAAGCTGAGCAGAACATTACTTCCACTTACTGGTGTTTTGCTCCTCACTGTAACTTTTCTATCAGACCTTACCTTGGTCATCTCTTGTTCTCTTCCGACCCCGATGCTATTAGGGTTCCCGAGGGCTAGGGATTCTTTATTTTTCCAACCTCTCCATTTCTCTAATTTCTATATAAAATCTTAATCCCTAACATGCTGACCTGTCATGGCATGTAATACGTCCTCTGATTGGTAATCAGAGGATATGGTAGGTGAATTTATTTTGATAACTCTCTCGGTCAGGTCGGTGAGACCCGTAAACCAACGACAGGTGTGGTCCTCCAGACATTCTGGGGGTTGTGAGAGAGCGACGTGACTGCCAAAACATAAAAATATGGTGCTCTCTAAAAAGCGGTTACTATTACTGCTATTGCTCTCTTCAATATCATCAGTGAAAAATATTGGAGAGCAAGAGGATCAATGACTTCATTGTCAGAAATCCAGCATTAGCTAACAACAACATTCAATAAAATAGTTTTGAATATGATTCAAAGTTCCTTTCAATCCTGAGGTGGATTCCAAATTCTCTATTATGATCGGTTATTCGTGCCCAAGCATTCAAAATAATAATTATTGCCTTTATTAGCAGAATCTTCGTTCACGTCGTGCCCACGTATGGAAGTTCTCATTTCCCTAGGTAACACACCACTTGCATTAATCTTCAATAAATTGTTTATTGCAACTTAGTGATTCGTTGTGCTGCTGCTGTAGATAATATTCTACATGTTCTAAGAAGATGAAAACACTCTATATATTCTTTTGCAGACTTGGTGTTTACGTGCCCTTCTATGAAGAAAACTTAAGCAACTTTTGCCTATCTCATCCCATTCACTTTATCCTCCAAATAATATGTAGACGTAACAGTAGAATTATTATTTATTTATGCCAACAAACTTACTGTTGGTGTTTTCAAACACACAAGCCATGTGTGGGTTATGTTTGAGAGGCAGAATTGGATCTGAAAAATTCAATGCAACAGCTGAGATTTGAAACACAGCACCAGGCAGGTGCTCTAACCATTAAGCTACTGTGACAACCTGCCAGGATGACATTGAATCCTCCAACCAGTTTGTATTTCTCCTGGTAAACCACAAAGGCAGTCTCACATCAGAGACAATTGCCCCAATGGTGACTTACTATTGTAAGTACTTTATATCCCAGGATTAAATAACCTTCAAATGGTAATATTATTTATTTATGCCAACAAACTTACTGTTGGTGTTTTTAAACACACAAGCCGTGTGTGAGAAATTGGAGAATTCAATGTCATTCTGATGGGTTGTCAGTAGCTTAATGGTTAGAGCACCTGTCTCGTATATAATTTACAGTTCATTATACTCGCTGTGAGCCATAGATACTGCCTCTATTGTTGCAATTAGGAAGTTAAGGCTTTCTATACTTCTGTACAATATTCAGATGTGGTGTCTGTCTCTTATTCTTTAGAGTACATTTTCCTTGAAACAAAGGGACAATAATGATGTTTTAATAAAATGGATAACCAAATCATTAACCTTACTGGTTGTAAAGAATGAAAGAAAGGCACAGAATTTAGGAAAAAACTGCAAATACTTGAAATTCGCAGTGCAATAGAATACCAAAAGCACACTCCTTGGAATCCAGAGTTCCACGCTGCAGAAAGACAGAGTCTAGACTCTGAAAATACATACAAGCATTAGAATAAGGTGGTTTGGAAAGGGGTGGTTGCTTAGCAATGCTTACTAAGCCCCTCCCTCGTAACATAAATGTGTGACTCTCGCGTTTTCTAGACTCCTAACATTTTACATTGTTATAAGTCACTTTAGGAGCATACAGGCAACCTATTGATGGCTTTTAGACAGGTTTCTTTCTGTTTACATCCAACGTATACCATACAATTTATCTATATTTAGTTTGGGCAACCTGAGACTCTCAGACACCCCTTTAGCTTTGGCACTGCAATTATATCACATTTCCATCCCTATTGATATTTAATTAAGTACCATACTATTCTTCTAATATTCCCCATCCCTCACACCCCTCATCAGCATTCTTGCCTGTTTCTCTCTCACTTCACCCAGTTTTCTACACTGTCTTTTTGCTCCATTTATAGTGAAAACTTTGCTATTAAAATTTCCCCATCTAAATTATTCCATTTTTATGCCATGCCTTTTCTGTCAATGTCTTTGTGTGATTGCAGTTTGACACAATGAAAAGCAATAAATAAATGTTTAAGATGTCTTAGACCTTTTAAATTCTTGCCCACACAAACCCTTCCCTACATGCTTTTTTGCAAATGTCTATATTTTCCCTGTCCCATACTCTTTTTACTTTCATATAAGAAATTTCTCAGAAGTAACACTTTTCTCTTGTTCTGCCAAATATTTCTTGTCTCTCAGTATTCTTTGGTCTCAAGACTTACTTCTTTCCCTGTTAATCCAGACTCTTCCATCACAATCTGTTGGATAATCGTTTTCCTCTCAATTTATACTTTCTTGGATATAAAAACACTCTTTCGTAATATCGTTATCCTCGAGTGTGGAAATTCTACATAGGTATTTTGTAATTGTAATAATGTTCTTACTGATTATTATAGACCTAGTTCTAGCTGTGCTACCCCATTTGGTGACGCTGTCGGTAAAAGGTAAAGTTAAAGGGCACAGACAAACAGAGGAGACACCTCGCTCACTTCGACTTACACAGATCTATTGTGGCTACCACCCCCCCCCCAAGAGGTAGGGATGAAATGAGGGAACCGCACTGAGTGTCCCCCTCCCCCCCCCCGGCGGACAGGGCCAGCCAAACGCCACCTAGCGCCGAGAACAGCCGTTACCATGCGCAATCATCCGCGCTATCTGCCCGGCACTGCCAACACTACACGCCTGAAAGTACACCTGAAAGATGATCAGAAAGTGGAATGAAGGGAAATGATGGAAAGGAAACCGTGGTATGAAATAATGCACCCCAGCATTCGCCCAAGTGACATGGGGAAACCACGGAAAAGCTCCATGTCAGAGTGCGCGGCCGCGGGTATCGAACCGGGCCACAGACGTTACCACCTGAACCATCCCGCTCGGTGTTCCAACCAAGTGCAGAAAGATACATCTTTCTTTACTTGCTTCTTCAAAAGAATAAGTTGTTCAGCCATACTTGTCTTGTATAGAACCTTCGCCATCACATTATTTTGGTAGTGGTTGGTTTAGCTGCATATCAAAACATGTTGTAACAAATGACAATTCGACGAAGCCCACTTCTGAGACCAGTGTGACAAAGAAACAAAAGTCTAGTCCAATTACTTTTTCTTACTTAATTTTCTCCCAACTGAAAGCACAACGGGTTCTCTTTTACTGACGTTAACACAGTCTACAGTCCTTGTATGCTTAAAAGTGCAGACGCCAACGGATGTCCAAGGACGCAAGGATTCATATTTCGCTCCCTGCATCAAGATCGCGAGGCTTCTCTCGTGAGAATACAGTAACACTGCAAAACGCTCTTAATTAGGTCGATTCAGAGGCAGAAAAACATTTATACAGCATATAACTTATTTTTGGAAAATTTTTTTATCTATCGAGTCTTGCAAAAATGCGCCTCAATTTTTTTTTTTTTTTTTTTTTTTTTTTTTTTTTTTTTTGAACAGAAGGTCGCAATTTAAAAAATCTGGTGTGTTGTACTCACATGGCTTTCTCTACTCTTGTACAAACTATTCTTATAAATGCTTATTCATGCTAATCGAGATAAACATTGCAGAAATGATCTTATTGCATATTTTCTTGTAGGTGCAAGGTGAATATAGGAATGTAGTAGGGTTTGAGCGATAGTCAAATGTTTTAAAGCTTTAAAGCTCCGTGCTCTTTGCACGGCCAAGAGATAAAAAGTGAATAACAACCTTCCATTTGAGAAAAGTTTAAGTATTGCAAAACTCACACAAATAACAAAGAGTCTCCGATATGGTTCACTCAACAAAACACAATGCATTTGGATATAATTTGTGAGTTTTAACGAGATCTACATTTTTTGTATAGTAAGATTTGGTCTATCTCTTACAGTTTAACAGTTATGTCAATAACAAATAGGACTACGTAGGCTATAGCAAAAAAAATTAAAACTATACATAATGTCATAATATATCTTAAACGTATGGCATTTTAATCAAAATTGTTAGTCATTTCTGAGAAAATCGAAAGTTTCGAAACATTTTGCATGTAAAGAGCAGTTTAGGGTGGAGAAATTTTCTTCAAAATCTTCGTGGCGCATCTTTAAAAGATATTAAATCTAAATACCAACTTTGGTTTTTAACCGACTTTTCGTTTTTGAGTTGTGCTGTTCACAGATAGATACACACACACACACACACACACACACACACACACACACACACACACACACACACACACACACACACACACACATGCGTGCGCGCGCGGAGCTTTTTATTCGGGGGCCTCAAAACATATTTCCGTTGAAATCTCGACACCGAATTTTTGTGTCGAATACAACACTTCACCTACGTATTAGAAAAGTAAAAATGGTTTTACTGACTAAAGTTCATCACATCCATAAGCTTCTTTTCAATATAATCGTCATGAAGATTGTCCATGCACCAAATTTCCAATACCCTCTGCAAAAACACTTGTCGCTGTTTCTGGAACCAAGTCTGTATGGTGTCCATAAGACAGTTTTTCATTTGTCAGTAAAGATGGAAGTCATTAGTGCTAGGTCTGGGCTGTAGGGAGGGTTGTGAAACGCTTCCATCCCTGACCATCTTCATCATTAACATTTATTCTACCATTTGTAAATTTCCTGTATCACGCCAACACTCAAATTTCTCGCGGAGGTTTTGAATTTCCACTAAACTGTTACTATTGCTGTAGAAGTATGACATTACATAACTTGCATATTGGCGGGGAATCCTAATAGCCAAACTTCAACTGACCATTTCACCTTGGCAGTGGGGAGAAGACAGCCATATCTCAGGGGGAAACACCCCCTAAAGCTGCTCTTAGACTCGCTAAATAACAGGGGGTCACAACCTCGTGCTTTTGTTGACATAAGGATGGAACTATCACTGAATATGATAAAATAGTTCATATATTGAATAGTAACATTCCTGAAAACAATTATTTTTTTTCATTTCTTTTTAAACGATTTTAAATATTTTCTTTTCTTTATATATATTGCGTCTACAGTGGTGTTCGTCTTAAACAGCTATAATAGTGAAGTTATATGGAAATCGAGTTACTTCTGCGGAAGTGGTCATACATGTTTTAAGGCCCCCTGAATCTGAAAAAGCATTTTTACCGAAAGGTCTGCATGTGTGCGTGAGAGAAAGAGAAAGAATGAGAGAGAACAACGTAACTCAAAAACAAGTGTGACAAATACTTGGTATTTCAGTATGTTCCAAAGTTGCGAAGATTTTCAAGAAAATCCTTTCACCCCCAAAGTACCCTTTACATGGATAAATTTTCGAAATTGTTTATTTTCTCAAAATAGGCATTACAATTTTGATTAAAATTCCATATACTTAAGATATTCATAAAATAAATAAAATTTATATCTTGAATTTTCTGGAGTAGCCTTGAATAACTTTGTATAGCTGGTAAACCACAAGACAAAATATTTATATCACTTTAAAGCACATTTTAAATACTTTTTTCATTTTATAAGTGCTGTAACTTTTCAGTTGTTTCTTGCGATGTCATGGAAAATGTGGGAATTTCTAGGCCAGTATATAGCGACCAGTTGTAAATGCTTATTGATTCGGTTTCCTTTCCTTCCTTAAAATGTGTAGTAAAACTATTTCTGCAAAATAATAACCATTGCACAATTCCGGTAAATTTGGATATTTATGATCCTGGTTATCTCTTCTGTTGTCCAAAAGAAAGTATTTTGGTGCACTTAGCTGCACTTTGTCACCAAACTGTAATTCCGTGTATTGCAGTCGGAGACTTTATACCCAAACCATTCAATGTAAAACGGGCCATGTATGAATTTGTATAGTTCAGTGTTTTCTGGCGTGAGATGTGTTACAGCATGACAATGCATTACACGCTGAGGAAAATGGTTGTGTTATATCACCCTGGCACGTGCCCTGTGTAAGAAGCACTTGCATCGAGCAGGTGCAGCAGGTGCACAAAAGTAACGGCGGGGACGCGTGCCGATATTCAGCTGTCTCGAATGCCCCGAAGAAACAACTGAAAGTGCCTAGGAAGGCGCTTTTTATTTTCCTGTTGTTTGTTTGTCCCCTCCCTGTGCAAGCAAAATGTTTCTTGAGCGAAAATTTGTGCTTTGTTCTAATAGCATTGTTTTCGTTTGTGTTTTATTTAATCTTTTTCTGTTCGCTCCTTCAAAAGGGTTAAAAATTTTATACGTTCATTTCAACATAATTTTCTTTCCCCATTATCGTTTATCTGTAATAATTTAACATCCCTATGTGTGAAATAGTCTGAAATACATACTTCCAAATGAAGGGGACTTCACAGACTGTTACCAGAAAGTTTAAGATATACATTTAATTTGTCATATAAAGGTATTTGCTGGTTCCAATCTTTGTATGACAAGGTGCATGATTTATGTTCTTTGATCTCCTCTTTAGGGCCCCAAATGTGTTGCCAATATTTCTCGGAAATAGTTGCCACTTGCAACTTTCACATTAAATGATTTTCTACTTAATTCTTAGAAGAGAAGGCAAAGAACAGTCATTACGGGATTTTACTGACCCTAGCAGCATTCAAAGAAGCACAAAAAGAACCTTATTCATGAGTGTGTTCTACGTGCTCCTTTGTTTTTGTATACATCCAGCGATTCTTACTGGGAACGAAAACTCTTATGCTTTTGTTTTCTTAACTGTGGATTAAACTTTACGGGCGAGTTCAAATTCCCTGTAACGTCTCTCTTTCTCTCTCTCTCTCTCTCTCTCTCTCTCTCTCTCTCTCACTCTCTCTCTCTCTCTCTCCCTCTATTTGATGTCGCTTTAACTACCTTAACCTCCTCAAACGAAAGAGAAATTATTTTGTAATTGACACATGCTTAAGTGAGAATGCAATCTACATAGACGATGACATCAGTAACTGGCAGAATCTGTTTTAATAAGCATTTCAGTATTAATCGACAAGCAATGGACACTATATTATATGCACACGACCAAGTACTTATTGTAGAGTCAGAGGATGTCCTACAAATGAAAGCACATATACTAAGTAAAATATCAGAATCCCACAATTTTAAAATACGTGCAAATAAAACCAAAATGTTAGCATTTAAAGAAAAGGAGCATGCTAGAAGCAAGATTGTAATAAATAAGAACATTGTACTGTGACATTGAGTCAATAAACAATGAGTGCATGGAGGAGGTTCGAGTCTACAGGGCAACTAGTGACTGTGTGTATGTGATCGAACAGCGCGATAACACCAGTAGTATCCAGAAGTTTCCCGGCAATTCTGCTGAGTCATTGCACACGTACGCATGGAAAGAACTCGAAGAAGGTCACATGACGCACAATAAAGAGAACCCTTAGAAGGAAAATTAGAAGAGAAACGAAATTAATCTGTATAGGATAATGGCAATCCCTGTATTACTGTATTCAAGTGGAACATGGACATTAAGCAGAAAACAGAAAAGAAAAATAGAATCACCAGAAATGAGATTTTTAAGATCGATGACTGGATACTCTCTGGTAGTTTAAACACAAATCAAGAAATAAAATAAGAATTGAACATATTTAATTTAATAGAGGATTAGGCAGAATAAAGAAAACTGGAGACGAATGTACAGAGGATGAACTAGGATAATTTCCTAGAACAGGGACCGACTACGTTTCAATCGGTAAAAGAGACAGGAAGAGCGAGGAAGAGATGAATGATGGGGACGGAACGGATCCACGGGTCCAAACCTTAGATGATGATGATGATGATGATGATGATGATGATGATGACGACTTCTCTAAGTCAGCCAGAGCGTGTGGTATATCTCGGACCAATAACTTCAGGTAGGCCAGCGGTGTTCAACCGAGGCAAGTTAGGGGAGGTTGAAATCACCTCCTTCCACCCGCTGGGACAGAATGACGCATTTATCCGTGGTTACTGAGTTCCAGGGGCGGCACATTCTTACGTACAGGAAATCAAAGGCGTACACATTCATATTCTACTCCTAATTAACACACAGGGTTTCTGAGGATGCGTTTTTGGCACGATTTACGTTTCAGAAGGTCTTCAATATTTGGTGCAAAAGATGAAGTGCGCAGTCTCAAGGTGATTGTCACTTATCTTGCTGCGATATTTACTTTTAATGTAGTTCATTTTTGAAAATGTTTGTTTGCAGATATAAGTGGAGCCAAAGACTGTCATTAAACTAGATGCAAACAAACGTAATTAATGTCAGTCACTCTCAGCACGATAGAGACCTAGATAATTCACACCCTTCTTTCTCAGAACATTTTACGGTCGTGGAATTCTGCAATGCAAGTAGTTTCATATTTTGTAGCTCTTGTAAAGCCTCAATACATGGAAACTTCAAAAGTGCAAAATAATTGAATTTTGGTTTTAAATTGTGAAGAAAATGTGTCATACACTTGCTTCAAAAGCTCGTTGTATTTTTCCAGGAGAGTAACGTTTATCGTGAACACGGAACGTAAGCAAGGGAAATTGTTTAAATGTGCAACTACCAGTCTTACAAATCAAGCACTTAACCTTATCATCGTCATCCCGAAAACAAAAATATTCGTCCTCCCATTGACTTGTATGTACTGCGATACTCCACGTCATCCGCCTCTGACTACTAGGTCTGGTTCTCCTTGCCTTGGTCAATGGAGGGGGGGATGACGTGTAGGGAAAGCGAGCGTGTGCTCTCTTGTTGAGCACCTCTGAGATAGACAAACTCCCAGGTCAGCGATTGCGTACATGACGAGCCCTTTGCCAGTGTCAATCACAAAGAAATTTCTCACTCACTATAGTCGACCACGATATGAGCGCACTTGATTTTCTTTGACAATCTGTAACACCGTCAAGACCATGAACCAGAGGGAAGTGAGGGACAAGATTTTATTGGGAATGCACAGTTGCACAATTAAACTAGTACTTTGTTTGCACACATAGTAAATACAACTCGGAACTGCCTGTTCAGTTCGTATGTTGTGTTTATCAGAATGCACTTCCGATGTCCCACCACTCCGTAACTGTTTAGTGCCTCTTCGCAGAAACGCATTCATACCGTGGCCGAGTAGTACCGTATCATCTTGCTTCGTCAGCTATTCACAGAGGCCTTAGTGCTAGGCAAGTGAATCTCTGCTTCTAAACGTGTCTGGTAGATGGCAATAGGGTGTCATACAGTCTACCTGCTTTGATTATCTGTGCATAGATGGCAGTGCATTTGGTATTACCATCTATTTTGATTTGTATTATTATTTTAGCAATTGAAGTGGAATTTTGATTCATGGTATTGAAATTCAATTTGGTATTTACCGTTGCAACTGAGGAAGAGCATGAAAAAGCCAGTCAGATTGGTTTGCTCATAAGATTTGACCCTAGGACTTATCAAATGCGCGCCATAAACGTTACCACTTAGCCATATCACTCGGCCCGTGTTCTGAGTCTGACTGTGTCATCACTATCGTTGTTTATCCTTTCGGGCATGCTTTCTCAAGATCGGGTTCAGCACTACACAGTAACAAGGTCTAATAGCTCGGAAATGGTTGTTACAAAAAAAAAAAAAAAAAAACAACAAAGTGTGTGCTTTTACGAAATCTACATTTTTACTTTGTCTACTTTGTCTACTACGTATTGTAAGTAGGGGAATTATTGTATTCCACCCGAAAATTCCATATCGAGATTTCACCGGAAATATGTTTTGAGGGCCCCTGAATAAAAAAAAAAAAAAAAAAAAAAAAGCATTTTTAGAAAAAGGTGCGTGTGTGTGTCTGTCAGTCTGTGGACAGCATAGCTCAAAAACGAAAAGTCGGTTAAAAACCAATGTCTTTCAAGGATGCGACACGAAGATTTTGAAGAAAATAGCCCCACCCTAAACTACCCTTTACATGGAAAATGTTTAGAAAATATTGATTTTCTTGAAAATGACTAACGATTTTGATTAAAATGTCATATGTTTGAGATATTTTGATGACAAATGAAATGTATATCTTGAATTTTCTGGCTATAGCCCCTGTAGTCGTATTTACTCTGGACGGCTTTTGCATAACTGGTAAACCGTTAGAGATAGACCAAATCTTACTGTACAAAAAATGTAGATCTTGCTAAAACACACAATTTATGTCTCAGTAAATTTTCTTGTAGGGTGAACCATTTCGGAGATATTCCTTGTTATGTGTGTGAGTTTCGTGAAATGGATTATCGTTGTTCATTTTTTTTATGTTACGTGTGCAAAGACAACAGAATCTCAAACATTTGACTATCGCACAAATCCAACTGTATTCCCATATTCCCCTCGTACCTACAAGGAAATAAGCAATAAGATAATTTGTACAAATGTTTATCTCAACTGACACGAAGAAGATATAAGAATAAGAGTTTGTAAGAATGGTTAGTACAAGAGTAGAGAAAGTCATGTGAGTGCAACACATCAGATTTTTTAACTGTGTTGTCCACAGACATATGGACACACTGACACTCGCGTGTATTACCATCGAAATTTCGATATCGAATTTTTAGGTGGAATGCAATATCTTCCGTCTCCGCAGCTGCGCATGTTTAGACACAAAGAAGTTCACTGTTGCCCAAGTAGCGGCCATTTTCCCCACTCAACATTAAGTATATGTTCCGAGGAAGAGCGCAATATTCTGAAAACCCGCATTTTATAATGCTTATTTGTGAAAGGATAATGATAGTGTGACGGTTGGCTCAAACACACAACCATGCGAGGAGAAACAAACCAAGTGCAGGGCAGTTTTAACGATTTCTCATTGCTACTTTCTCTCTACAGTTGCACCATATACACTCAGTGAAACTCCTGCCTTGTAAACACACACACCTCTTAGGCCACCCAAGCTTAGTACAGAGGTGGCAATGATGTCGCCCATCAGAAACCTGAGGAGGACTTTGGCAGCATGTTCTGGGGAGGGGGTGAAGACAGAGGGCAGCAGACTCGACACAGCGGGGGCCCTAACATCTCCAGATGTCAACGGCATCCCCATTATCACACTTCTCACCATAGAGAGCTCTCTCTCTCTCTGTCTCTCTCTGACACCATACGCCAGACAGTTCCTACAAGTGCCACCGCTGGACCGCCACCCACTCGCCTGATCCTCCGACCCTGAAACTTTATAAGTAAATAAATTGGCATAAAGTATACAGAGTTAGTTAAAGCCCCGCATTACCTCAATAACTTTTGTAGCATGTGGCTGAATACGAAGATATGTACAAGCCACACAAAAATGGTATTACCGATTATTTGGTACTTCCGGTTTAACCGAAAGCGATTACAACTTTCTTATTATAAATGGCATATCCTTACGCGTATGTATACAAAGGCGATTGGTGATTCAAGACAGTCTATTTGTGTGATATGCAACAGAGACTGCCAACAAACCCAGCTACATGTTGTAGATATCGACTTGTGCAAAACGCGCTGCAAATCACCTGTATACATAAACCACATCTGCATTGCGAACTATCCTTGACTGCTACATCAAACCTGAACATTTGAATTCCACTGAAATAGATAAAGTTGAATACAGGGACCCAAAATTATTCCTTCCTGTGGAAAACATGTATTTTGGTGGCATAGTTCAAATATCTCTGACAAAACCATCCCTGTCTGATAAATATATACAAGTTTTCAAATTACGTTGTGCTGATTTTTACGTTGAGTCAGTTGATTTTGATTAAAATGTCATGTTTAACGTGTCCAAGTGAGCTAGTTGTCGACAAGCCCTTAAACCTCACTCACTTACCCACCTATTTAAGATATTTTCATGTAATGAAACGTATACTGTTGTGAATTTTCTGAGAAGGTCCTCAGAAGAGGATTTCTCTTCATGCTGGATGACTTTTGCACATGAGTGTCGGCAGACTTTTTTCCAGGGGGGGGGGGCACATGTTGGAAATTTGTAATCATATAATATTAAATCATTATTTTACTGTCAAAATTTATAATATTTGTTGCAGATAACCGTATTGATTTGTGCTAAGTAAAAATTGTTCTTTACATCAAAATTAAAATAATAGTTTAATAACTGACTGCACATTAAATTCACCAACTTCCAAGAGGGGGCCGTGACCCCCCCCCCCCCTTGCCCCCGTTTCGCGACGCCCATGCTTTTGCATAACTGATTAACCGTGCGAAACGGACAAAATTTCACTGCACAAAACATTAGATATAATAAAAATTTGACTATCGCTTAAACCGACTGTGCTCCCTTATTTTCAATAAGGTAACGCAATAAAACCATGTCTGCGGATGTTCATCTCGGTTAACATGAGTGGATAGAAGAAGAATGGGTAGATAAAGTCATGTGAATACAACCCATCAGATTTTGTATAAAAACAGCGCTAGTGGGCTTTAGAGCACATTGCAGCACGCCATCGCCAAAGAAGGGTTTTGCTGTGATTTATGGTGAACGCGTTTTGTTGAAGAAGGGCAGCAGTGTAAACAAAACCGTAACAGACACCACCTTCCGGTTTTTGTAACACTGCAACAAGTGTTTCTTTCCCTTCCAAGCCAGGCAGGCAAGACAGAAACCTCTGTTGTGTGTACAGTAAATGAGGTGTGGTCCGAACGCTCTTCAGGCAGTCCTGCTAGCTAGCTAGAGGATACACAAATCATTCGTCACACACCCGTGTTGCGAAGCGCATGCGTGGGAACATATTCTTTTACTGACAATATAAACGCCTCTTTTCAATAACACCTCCTGCTGATCAATACATAAAACCCAGAATTGCAATCTAGGAATGAGGACAGAAGAATGAGTCAATTCAGACTAAGGCCTTCAATGGGCCCCAGAATATTGTGCTTTCTGCACTTATATGCAGACATTAAGTAAAATATTACTAGGGCTCGGATTTTTATGCTGTCATATTACTTTCTCTACTACATATAGTAAGTAGGGGAAGTATGGTATTCGATGTCGAAATTTCACCGGAAATATGTTTTGAAGCCCCCGAATCCAAAGAAAGCATTTTTAGAAAAAAGTTCCGCGCGTGTGTGTGTATGTGTGTCTGTATGTCAGTCTGTGGACAGAATAACTCAAAAACGAAAAATCGGTTAAAAACCAAAGTTGGTATTTAAGTTTAATGTCTTTCAAGGATACGACACGAAGATTTTGAAGAAAATAGCCCCACCCTAACTACCCTTTACATGGAAAAAAAACTTCAAAAATCGCTATTTTGGCGGATTTCGCTTCTACTCATGGGTTGGCAATTTTCTCCGCGCATGCGTAGTGTAACAAATTGCAATATTTTGTTGACATTAGTGATTTATTTTCTATGTAAAAAAGCGTCTTTAAAATGGAGCGTTGATGGACTACATTCATTTTAGTTGTTCATATCTACTTTTAAACTGTGTCATAAATGTATTTTCTTTCTTTATTTCATCTTTCTTTCGCATTTACATTGGGGTATTTAGGTATATCAAACCGTTACGAAAGTTGAAATGACCTACTCCATTTTAGGCTATCTGTAGTTTCCATTAAGGAAGTAGTAGAGATAAAAACATTTCGCTAAGAATTACTGACAAGTCTTGAGAACCGAAGGAAATAGGGGACAGGTGTTTTGTAGTACCAACCGTCGTCTTGAGCTTGCTTCACCACTCACTCACTCACTCACTCCAGCAGAAACCCATTAGCAGAGAAGCCTTGACTGCAGTACATTAAACTGTAGTTTGCTTGAAATAGCCTTATCTTCTTATCGGTAGAGACTAGACTACTGGCGTCCTGTTTAAACCAATCCCCCTTATTTTGGTGTGACACTCTTCAAGTCCTAATGACTGTTTGCACTTCTTTTTAACAAGCGCACCCTCCTATTGGACTATTTGCGCTTTGTCTTAGTTACCGAGTACAGAGAGTAGGTCATTGCTAAGCAAACAAACGACGATCTCAAAGTGCACTAACAGGTCAAATGAAAGTGTTTGCAATGTAACAGCTTTGTTTCTGCATCGAGCAATACAAATATAGAGTGCACGTTAGGGAAAGTCTGATGTGTTGCATTCACATGTTTTTCTCTACTCACACTTGAACAAATTATTCTTACAAACGCTTAATCTTCTATCTAATTTCACTTAATTGAGATGGACATTTTACAAATGGTTGTACTATATACTCCCTTCTAGCTAGAATGGGAATAGGAAATACAATGAGCTAGGCGATAGTCAAAGCTTTTAAGAGTTGCTCGCTATGTGATGGCTTTGAAATTCCGTTCTCTTTGCATGACAAGGAGAAAAAGAAAGAATAACGACTCTCCATTTGAGAGATGGTCAACTCTACAAAAGACTGATTTGATATAAATTGCGTGCTTTAACAAAAATCTGCATCTTTTGTCTATCTCTTACGATTTTCCAGCTATGCAACGTCATTCAAAAGGAAGTGGAGTAAAGTTTGGCCTAAAAAGCGCTCAAAATATAAAACTTATTTTAGGTGGCGAAAGTATCCCAACTTTCTACCATATCTGGTATCAGCCACTAATAAAATATACTGCAATAAACAACGTTATTTATATAATAAGGAAGGCTATAAGAATAACATGATTATGCTTTTATATACACTCATAAAATATAGAATAACACATTGGAATATTAATTCAAAGGAGGCAATAAACATTTTTATGTTATAAAAGGCCTATAAAGATAATAAGAAACGTGAACAAGAAACTTACTCAAGACCTTTGGTATATTTCATGCTTAGATATACCTATAGCTGTTAGAAAGCGTAAATTAACTAATTCAAAACCACATAATTCTAAGGAATTGCAGTATACATTATGATAATGCAAGAGGAACATTTTAATAATCTCTTACAGGAGTGCCTTGGTAAAGAAATTTATTGCGGGTTATCAGAAGAAATAAATCCCAAATATTGTAGTAAAGTAAGACACAAAATTTTTCACTTTTATTTCATCCCTTTATAATACAGATGCAGGATACATATACTGTACAAGTCTCAGCAGCAATTTAAGAAAATGTGAAGGTTTTCGAAAAATGAAGATAAACTTGAAGAAATAGGTAGCAGTATACGACGTAAATAAATTTAAAAGAAAACAAAATTAAAATATCATCCGTTAAACAAGCACAAAGGTTACAATATTTACAAATTGGACACTCATAATTCCCGAGATACAGTATGGAGATTTACCTACCAGAACGTATAAACTATTTTCGTTCTGTATTTTGAAACTAACATTTTACATAGTACGTTTAATTAATAAAGCTAGCGTATGTTTATTTTCTGTATAACGTACAGCAAAAATCTGATGTGTTGCACTCACATGACTTTCTCTACTCTTGTACTAGCCATTCTTACACACTCTTATTCCTATATCCTTTTCGTCTTAGTTGAGATAAACATTTGTACAAATTATTTTATTGTTTATTTCCTTGTAGGTGCAAGGGGAATATTAGAATACAGCGATAGTCAAATGTTTTAAAACTTTGAGATTCCATTCTCTTTGCACACTTAACATATAAAAAAATGATCAACTATGTTCCATTTCACGAAAGTATTAAGTCTTCTTAAACTGACACAAATAACAAGGAATATCTCTGAAATGGTTCACTCTACAAAACAATTTATTTTGACATAAATTGTGTTTTAGGGAGATCTACATTTTTTGTATAGTCAGAGTAAACAGGACTACATAGGCTATAGCCAGAAAGTTCAAAATATACATTTCATTTGTCATACAAATATCTTAAACATTCCCTTTTAATCAAAATCGTTTGAGCCATTTTCAAGAAAATCAAAATTTTCGAAAAACTTTCCATGTAAAGGGTAGTTTAGGGTGGAGCAATTTTCTTCGAAATCTTCCTGTCACATTCTTGAAAGACATTAAACTTAAATATCAACTTTGGTTTTTAACAGACTTTTCGTTTTTGAGTTATGCTGTCCACAGACTGACACACAGATTGACACACACACACACACGAGCCTTTTTCTATTTTTGATTCAGGGGCTCTCAAAACATATATTTCCAGTGAAATCTCGACATCGAATTTTTGGGTGGAATACAATACTTTTTCTACTTTATTACACGTAGTACAGAAAGTATAAATGTATGTTTGGGATCAAGGGTTCATTATCTGTTTCTGCTAAAATCTGGACAAATTATTGGTTGAAACACAATTCTTCCTCTGTTTATTATAGCTATTAGGTAAGTTTGGAGAGAGAGTAAAAAGTAATGTGACTTAACAGGAAATATCATGTAAGTATGAAGAAAATGTCATTTCCCTACTTGTGTCGAAATTTTAACCTCGTCTGCGGCTCGCTGGTAAACAGAAGATAACATCAGATTCTCTTGTAGTAGTGTAGATTCCTGAGTTATCTATCGCCATACATCTCCAACTGTCAAATTAGACACACTATGCTCTTCATATAACCAACTACGTAACCGTATTAAAACTTAGTTCTGTTTCTGTAGACATACCTTTTTCTAAAAATGCTTCCTTTGGATTCAGGGGGTCTCAAAACATATTTCCCGTGAAATCTCGGCATCGAATTTTTGGGTAGAATACAATACTTCCTCCACTTACCAGTAGAGAAAGCAAAAATGTAGATCTTGTTAAAACACACATTTTACGTTTAAATACATTTTTTGTAGAGTGAACCATTTCGGAGAAATGCATTGTTCTTTGTCTGAGTCTTGGAGAATTTATACTTGTCAAATGGAACATCGTTATTCATTTTTTATGTTAAGCGGGCAAAGAGAGCGGAATTTGAAAGCTTTAAAAGATTTTACTATCACTCAAAGCTTATTGTATTCCTATATGCCCCTTGTACCTACAAGGAAATAAGCAATAAGATAATTTGTACAAATGTTTATCTCAACTAACACGAAGAAGGTATAGGAATAAGAGTTTGTAAGAATGGTTACTACAAGAGTAGAGGAAGTCATGTGAGTGCAGCATATCAGATTTTTACTTTCTCTACTGGTTAAGTAGGGGAAGTATTGTATTCCACCCAAAAATTTGATGTCGAGATTTTACCGGAAATATATGTTTTGAGACCCCCTTGAATCCAAAAAAAGCATTTTTAGAAAAAGGTCCGTGTGTGTGTCTGTGTGTCAGTCTGTCAGTCTGTGGACAGCATAGCTCAAAAACGAAAAGTCGGTTAAAAACCAAAGTTGGTATTTAAGTTTAATGTCTTTCAAGGATGCGACACGAAGATTTTGAAGAAAATATCCCCAGCCTAAACTACCCTTTACATGGAAGATTTTTCGAAAATTTTGATTTTCTTGAAAATGGCTCTAACGATTTTGATTAAAATGTCATAAGTTTGAGATATTTTTATGACAAATGAAATGTATATCTTGAATTTTCTGGCTATAGCCCCTGTAGTCGTATTTACTCTGGACGACTTTTGCATAACTGGTAAACCGTTAAGAGATAGACCAAATCGTACTGTACAAAAAATGTAGATCTTGCTAAAATACACAATTTATGTCTGAATAAATTTTCTTGTAGGGTGAACCATTTCGGAGATATTCCTTGTTATGTGTGTGAGTTTCGGAAAACTTAGAACTTTCGTGAAATGGATCATCGTTGTTCATTTTTTTATATGTTAAGTGCGCAAATACAACAGAATCTCAAAGCTTTAAAACATTTGACTATCGCACAAAGCCTACTGTATTCTAATATTCCCCTTGAACGTACAAGGAAATAAGCAATAAGTTGTACAAATGTTTATCTCAACTAACACGAAGAAGATATAGGAATAAGAGTTTGTAAGAATGGTTAGTACAAGAGTAGTGAAAGTCATGTGAGTGCAGCACATCAGATTTTTTAATTCTTTCTCTTTGTTTTGTTTTAGTAATAGCGTTAATCGCTAGTCATGTGACCGACGTTCTGTGAAGCGACGTTTAGCGCACGTGAGGAACAATTTTTATTTTAATTATACAGATGTTAAGATAAACCCCTTCCACTCGAAAAATAAACAGGCCTGGGTTGAGATATTTCAGGTTTGCAAAGAACGCATGCCAGACTAGTTGTAAATTACTTCCTGACAAGAAGAGATTGTATAAACGTCCAAGGTCGGCTGTTGTCACGGATATTCAGCAGAGCGGTGACAGTGCGTTGCGGCAAAAAAATGAGTATCGTAAATCTGAAGCTGTCCAAAATCGACTTTCAGTATGGATGACGGTTTTGGAAGGTTTTCGGCCAAAACAAAAGCTGGAACCAATCGTCACGCAAGTAAATAGAACAAATATCACAGCAGGTGGCAATTTTCCTTGGTGGCACAAGTTGTGAAATATTGAGAACACAGTTCAGTGTGACACCAGACTTTACGCGAAGGTACAAGAGCCAGAAAACAAATATTAACACAAAAACAGCCTTTGTGTATTATGTGCATATGGTTTTCTCTATTCACTCTTCCGCAAAACACACACACACATGTATATATACAGGGAACTTATTACATTCCTTCTAATATGTGCTTCATAGAAGCATTACAAACAGAAAAGTCTCATGACAATTTGTTCTTTGATTAGCCGATTTAAAAAAATGGCTTTTGTTCCAAATAGGATGCGTAATTCCACAAGAATGTACGAAGATAACAGTTTGTTACTTGTAAGATGCGTAGATTAACTTATTTCTGACAGCTTCGGTACTAATTATGGGACATCACACAGGGTTTCGGAATAATTAATCACTTAACCCTTTCATGCCTGGTGTGTATTATAAGATACATAGGCTTTTTTTCCTATTTGTACTAGTATTAACCCTTTTTTTCTGCTACATTCTTGTTATACTGTCTGTAACCAATTAAAAATACATATTTGAGACGTTTTGAATTGTAAAAAATTACTTTTTACAATTTATATTGTAAATATAAATTTACAATCATGCAACCGCAGTCAAATGATACCCCGTCATCATCCACGCGTGCCATCACACCGATTATTTTACGTAGGCCCTCCCCGTCCTTTACCACAGGCACATTTGACTGCGGTTGCCGAGACTCGAACTCACGACCTCAGACTTTAAGTGCATGGCCAGTGCACTACGTGTTGCCTTAACGATCATGGCTATTCAAGCCAGCAGGCTGAAGGTGTCCCAGACCGCCTAATCTAAACCGGTTTCGAATTAGAGGAAAAACGGCATAAGTAGCAAAATAATTCAGGCATGAAAGGGTTAAAAGATGTGAAGGAATACTCCCAGCAGCTCTTTCAGACGTGAAGTAACTCGACAACGTTGCATTGAGGTTGGTTAGGGAATTGAACCCGTTTCTAGATGTAAACAGGTCGGTCGTTTGCAGGGTGGTGTAATGTTTTGGAAGCTAACGATTCTGATTGGCCTACACTCGCAGAGTAAACATGGAAGGACACGGCAGGGTATTTGTTTACGTTCACGTGACACCACACTGCGGTGGTTATTTATGTACTGACCTAGTGAAAGTGACACCCACACAGTCTGCAGTGTTGCCAGTTTGTTTTCGACAAAACTAAAATAGCTCCGTAAGAAATGTTCAGAGACAAAAACATGAGATACAAAATAATAGGAATACGTTATTCACGTTTTTTTATCTCTTGGTCATGCAAAGAGGATGGAATTTCAAAGCCCTCACACAGCGACCACCTCTTAAGATTTGACTATCACTTAAAGTCTACTGTATTCCCATTGCACCTACAAGAATGCCAGCAATATTATCTTGTTTAACATGAAATAGAGGAATAAGCGTTTAGAAGAATGGTACAAGAGTAGAGAAAATCATGTGAGTGCTACGCTAATGATCAGTTTGGTCTTCTGTATTCTTCTTATACCCACAACTAAATGTGTAAACTTAGCTCATTAATATTAAATTGATAGAAGAAATAGTTTGTAGAAGAGTGAGTAAAGAAATTCATGTGAATGTGGTGGGGGATGGGAAGCTCGCGTTCTCGAGTGTGATATGTGAGCGATGATTATGATGCAGGTGCTCTGAATGGCAGATGGCACACTTGAAACGTGAAAGTTTTTGGTTTAAGAGAATATCAGTTGGATTTTATCGATGGTAGCATTATCATAAAAACAAATGGTTGTGAGGAAGTTTCCTTGAAGTGGCAATAAAAAGCAGCTTTAACAAACGCAGTGCTAAGTATTATTTCTGAATACTAAATAATGTTTCCTTTTATCATAAAGAAGTATGTTTGCAAATAAGCGAATGTTGCCCTTTTACGAAAAGTTGTTGTGCAATAAAAGCACGGTAAACTTGGATTTTATAGGACTTAGAATGTGACGGTCTTAAGAGAAATAAGAGTATTGTGCAGTTGAAGCTAGCTAAGGTAATGGAAAAGTGCTATTACAAAGAACTACTAAAGCATTTATTCAGATTGGAACGCTACGCTCAGTACACTCAGATATTAAAAAATCTGATGTGTTGCACTCACATGACTTTCTCTACTCTTGTACTAACCATTCTTACAAACTCTTATTCCTATATCTTCTTCGTGTTAGTTGAGATAAACATTCGTACAAATTATCTTATTGCTTATTACCTTGTAGGTGCAAGGAGAATGTTAGAATACAGTAGGCTTTGTGCGATAGTCAAATGTTTGAAATTCTGTCTTTGCACACTTAACATATAAAAAAATGAACAACGATGATCCATTTCACGAAAGTTCCAAGTTTTCCGAAACTCACACACATAACAAGGAATATATCCGAAATGGTTTACCCTACAAGAAAATTTATTGAGACATAAACTGTGTATTTTAGCAAAATCTAAATTTTTTGTATAGTATGATTTGGTCTATCTCTAACGGTTTGCCAGTTATGCAAAAGTCGTCCAGAGTAAATACGACTACAGGGGCTATAGCCAGAAAATTCAAGATATGCATTTCATTTGTCATAAAAATAGCTCAAACATATGACATTTTAATCAAAATCGTTTGAGCCATTTTCAAGAAAATCAAAATTTTCGAAAAATTTTTCCATGTAAAGGGTAGTTTAGGGTGGGGCTATTTTCTTCAAAATCTTCGTGTCGCATCCTTGAAAGACATTAAACTTAAATACCAACTATGATTTTTAACCGACTTTTCGTTTTTGAGCTATGCTGTCCACAGACTGACAGACTGACACACACACGGACCTTTTTCTAAAAATGTTTTTTTTTTTTTTTTTTTTTTTTTTTTTGATTCAGTGGGTCTAAAAACATATATTTCCGGTGAAATCTCGACATGGAATTTTTGGGTGGAATACAATACTTCCCCTACTTACCAGTAGAGAAAGTAAAAATTGATGAAAAATCTGATGTGTTGCACTCACATGACTTTCTCTACTCTTGTACTAACCATTCTTACAAACTCTTATTCCTATATCTTCTTTGTGTTAGTTGAGATAAACATTTGTACAAATTATCTTATTGCTTATTTCCTTGTAGGTGCAAGGGGAATGTTAGAATACAGTAGGCTTTGAGCGATAGTTATATCTTTTAAAGCTTTCAAATTCCTATCTCTTTGCACAGTTGACATAAAAAAATGAATCACGATGTTCCATTTGACAGAAGTATAAGTTCTCCAAAATTCACACAAATAACAAGGCATATCTCCGAAATGATTCATTCTAAAAAAAAATAGACATAAATTGTGGCAACATCTACATTTTTTGTATAATAGTAGAGAAAGAAATCCTGGAGATTTCAAAAATATTTCCTTAACACCTGAACATATTGTTGATATGTCGACTTTGTTTGTATTAGTTTTAGAAGATGTATGCTTATTGTACAGAATTAGATTTTACATATTTACTCGTAACATTTACGTTACCGTCGTAATATAGGATATGTAGGTACCTCAAATGGACTGTATCAAACGTTTGATTATTGCCAGCAAGAAACCATTTAGCACAGGTTGTTTAATTTCGTTTTACTTTCACTAAGTACACAACAGTCAAACAAAGCAATCAATCACCATCGTAACAATAATAATGCAGCACATATATAAATGAATCAGATCTCACTATATAGAATTTACAGCCTGCTACACTAATCTGTCCATTTCTTGATTTCTTCTTCATAGTAACATCGCCTTGGCAACCGTCAGCCAGGCTAGCCAACCCTTGCACCGCACAATGCGACCATCAGTCACTAAACAATTGGAACCAATGAGTATATGCGTAATGCTTATTGCCCTTCACAGGTCTTCCCAAACAGTTAGATAAACACACATATACTTAGGTTTCTTCTTGGGTGGAGTTTTGTTCAGTTCACTGCGGTCATCGCCTTCTAGCATTCCAGCATTCGAGAACAGGTCGTACAGGTCCTCCTGTACGGTATGTTTATTTGCACAGCACCTAGCCGCTTTTGCGACTTTATCTGTGCAGTAAAGAAGGTGTTTCAAATGTTTTCAAGCTTTTGTGTCTGTGGGCAGCGGTTTCTTCCTGCATACCTAAGTCTGGATGCAGGAAGGGGCAGGAATAGGTGTAGGGGTAAGTATGTGTTAGGTGATGGGAGTGGGCGCCTTATCCAAGGGCGTCCTTAGGAAGGCGGTAACTTTTCCTTCCACGGGGTGCTCTGTGGTCGTATTGACCTAGTACCCGTACCAGCTGATTGGTGTGGGAGCTAAGTTTGGAGTGCGTGGTTCGGGATCGCTCCCTTACCAAGTCCATGATGTAGGGTAGTCCGGAGTGGTTGTGAATGATGTAAGACGGGAATCTACGCCCGGTATCATATATCATTCTTAACGCCCTGTTCTGAACTGTCTGCAGTTTGCGTATGGTTGAGGGTGCCGCCGATCCCCAGGCTTCGCAGCTATACAAGATCAATGGCGGAATTATTGCCCGGTAAATGCGTAGTTTTAGGTGATTGGGCATGGTGGATCGGAGTATAGGGTAGAGCTGTCTGAGCGCAGCGTGACCGAGTCCGGCCTTTGCGCGGACGTGTGGAGCGTATGTTAGCCCGCGGTCGAGGAGAACGCCTAATTATTTGGCGGAGGTCACCCATGGGATATTTCTCCGCCTGAGCCGAAGTGACCGTTCCGGCCGCCAATGGCGAACCTTGCCAAGAAGGAGTGCGGAGCTTTTCCCCGAACTAATAGCCATTCTCCACTTCTTACTCCAACGACCGATGGCGTCGAGTTGTCGTTGAAGGGGAGGGAGGCAATATCTCACATTCTTGTTTTGTGCCATGATGAGGACGTCGTCCGCATACTGGCATGTCGCAGTGTGTTGTTCCGTAGGGAAATCGGACATGTAAGCTGCGAATAGTAGCGGGGAGAGTACACTGCCCTCTGGGACTCCTGCCGCTATTTCTCTTATTGTGGACAGTTTTCCTTCCATTTTCACTCTGAAAGTGCGGTCCTGAAGGAATCTGCTAATTATTGTGAGATATGGGTGAGGGAAGTTTGCCTGCTTTAATTTGTACAGTAGGCCTTGGTGCCAAGTTGTGGCGAATGCCTTTTCCACGTCCAGCAGAACTGCTATGGTCCTGAGGCTCTCCTGGAAACCCAGGGAAACCTTCTCGGCCACACGCAGCAGCTGCATGGTCGTGGACTGACCCCGACGAAAACCAAACTGGTGATCCGGTAGGAGTTGCCTATCCTCAAAAAGAGGTATTAGGCGGGTAAGGAGCAACCGCTCAAGAACTTTTGAGACGGTTGGGAGAATGCTGATGGAGCGGTAGTTGTATGGAAAGACTGGGTTCTTGCCAGGTCAAACACACAATATGAATCTAACATGCGTGCCCGGTAACGGAACGAATAAGTTAAAACTTGTCCAGGTCTTCTTTCCAGTTCTCGGGGCCCATGAAACCACTTTCCTGTTCTATTTATCGTTACCGTTATCGGTGTTTGTGAACCAGTCCCAACATTCAAGCCCCCTCTCACACCTCATATCCCGCTCGCCTTCTTTTCTTGGTCAGATAGTACTTAAACACTTCTTTGAAACTGAGTTTATGGTTTTCGATCGCAGTTCGTACATTTTTATCGATTGTAAAACCCCGCACGACAGCCCACGAAGGGCCAAGGCCTACCGCCCAGCCGCTGCGTCCCCCACCTCTGCCCACTACAGGCGTCATTACTCTGCCATTAAATGATGCTATATTGATGAATTTTAGTCATTTCATTATTCTACAACGCGTGCACTGTATTTGCCTATTTCGTTCATACAGAATACGCCACTGCCTCCATCTCGTAGAGCAATTCCTACCAGTGGTCCTCCATTTCAAAATCCACACTTTATACATCTCTATTATCTGTATTAGTTCGACCCTAGAGGTCTGGGACGCTGTAATATAAATGCTTAAATCGGCGCTGACCTACTTTAGTATGAGCGCTACGCATGCCCAGTGTTCTCCAGGACTCTACCCCTCGCATCTCCACAGTAGATGTACACTTTGAGTTAAACTGTTGCTATACAAGAATAACATTGGCACCGGAAGTGTCACATGACTGTCTCTAATATTGCATGGCCCGGTAGTTAAAGATAACAGTTGAAGCACACAGATAAATGCAATGTAATGAATGCTAACTTGTCCTTTAACTGTAGAAACTGTTTTAAGCGTTTTGTTGTTCTTGAGCCAAACACGTTATATTTAGCTGTGATGGATTAGGACAAGCTCCAACAATAGGTTCGTTAACCGCAAATGTGATCTATTTATAATGACAAAATGGCGGACAACAAGTGTACACAAATAGAGTGCTATGTGACAAAGTGAGACAGCTGAATGTTTGTTTCCTTTCCACGAGTGTGTACATTGTTTTACTGTGGTATTTATCTATTGATTGGACAAATGCATCAACAGGAAAGGGGAAAACAGTAAAGGGATTTAAAATACAACAAAAGCAATACCACCCTTTTATTAACAGAGCGAGGGGCTCCTTGTTTTACATTCGGGATGTTTCAGGTTCGATTCTCGTCCACTCTTACCTGATTTTTTAGTGGTTTCTCAGGTCAGTAGGTGAATATGGAGCAGTTCGCTTCTTCCACTATTTCCTGTACATAATTTTCTTCCATCGATTTCAAGGTTATAAGACCAAGTGGCGGTGGCTGGTGTGTTGCGCTGGGGCGGTAGAATATGCACTCTATAAAGATTTCTCCCTTGCACTTGATGGAAATACAAGGGATCCCCAGGTTGCAGGTGGCTAAGGCAGGACTAGCCATGTCAGGTTTGGAATCATGTTGGAATCGTTACAGACCCCGTCCTTCGCCGACCTTACTTTAGGTACACCTTATGTTTTAAGTTACCCCAGAGGTAGAAATCGGGTAAATTGTGATATTCTGCTCTCAAATGGTCAGCTTCTCTCGTAAAAATGTTGTCACTTACTTGGCTGGGTCAACAGCAGGATTTCTTGTGATTTCTTGCACGATGTTATCAAAAAGTTTCTGTAGTGTATGGGAGTTAGAACAACAATTCCTTTTGTCGAGCTTAGACGAGTGAGTGACAATATTCTTATGAGATATGTTGCATGTTTGAGAGCAGAAGAGCATTTCAAGCACCTACAATAAGTTAAGCGTTTTAGTGCGCCTTTGACGGCAAAGTTTTCCCGGCTACTCTTACCTCTCTCACGCATTGGAGAGAACCCGTGGGACGGGTTACCATATAATATAACTATTCTTACAAAACGTAATTCTTCTATCTACTTCATGTTAATTAAGATAGACGTTTGCATACAGAGTTTCATTTACACGTTTTTATATAGATACAAAGGCAATAGTGAAATGCATAAAAACTGTCTACCGCTATTTACTAGCCTTTAAATAACACGGTATTACTTGGCAAAGCGACGAGATGCATTGACCTTGGTTGTCGAGCGCTGTGATCGCTTATCTTGTTTACTATAGCTCGCGCCTGCCAACATATGAGATGTCCTGAAGAGATGATTTCATCTGAACAGTGTACATACACTGTCTCGCCGTGCATGTGCGATAAGCTCACGTAGTATTGCGAGAAATAGCTGAATGATGGCCACTTCAGAAAACGATGCAAGATAAAACAACACATAAGTCGAAACTACTGTTATCATAAAAACAGTTAATTGAACTAAACTCTGCCTTTTAAATTTCCTGTTGTCATTTCGTGCATCTCTTATTGTTTTAGCAGTTGAACAAATTATTCAAAATTCACAGAAATTTCAAGATACTTATTTTATTTATTGTGTAAATATCTGAAATGTATGACATTCTAATCAAAATCGTAGGTGCCATTTTTGAGAAAAAAAAACGATTATTTTTTTATGTTAAACATAGTTTGGCTTGGGAAAACTTTTCACAGCTTTGCAACACATTGAACTTAAATAGCAAGTTTAGTATTTATCGACATTTCGTTTTTGAGTTGCTGTTTACAGAAATAGGTACACAAATGGTTTTCTTTTTCTTGTTCTGTGACACCGGCCGAGACAGCGGCGGCAGAGGCAGCACAGCAAAGGCTCGGGGCCGGGCTGCTACACACCTCAGGCCATCAAAGACGCTCAAGGTCAGGCTGCCTCGCACGACTGGCAACACAGGGTTTTCCAGATTATTCGCATTTCTTTCTTCTCTAGTGAAAATAGTTTTATTAATAACATATTATTACGTTTCAGTACATTCCACTTTTGTGAGAGTTAAATGGTTAAAAATGGTTTTATTTTTTGAATGCAAGCACGTACAAATTATTAGACAAGATTGGATATGTTCTTCCTGTCCTGTCCTGTGGCGGTACGGTGCCTTAAGAGTAACCTTGGCCGACCTACCCACTACAGGCGTCATGAGCGGGGTCCAGTGGTGGAGAGTGGGACGTGAAGATTGGATATAGCTATGTTATTTAGTGTGGGTTTAAGGGCGTTCAACTAATATAGCTATGAACCCGTTATTTTTGCAGGAACTCCTTATTGTGAATGTGGAGAAATGGAAAATTTAGAACATATATAAATTGGAAATTATCTGATAAAAATCTGATGTGTTGCACTCACATGACTTTCTCTACTCTTGTACTAACCATTCTTACAAACTCTTATTCCTATATCTTCTTCGTGTTAGTTAAAATAAACATTTGTACAAATTATCTTATTGCTTATTTCCTTGTAGGTGTAAGGGGAATATTGGAATACAGTAGGCTTTGTGCGATAGTCAAATCTTTTAAAGCTTTGAGATTCCGTTCTCTTTGTACACGTAACATATAAAAAAATGAACAACGATGACCCATTTCACGAATGTTCCAAGTTTTCCGAAACTCACACACATAACAAGGTATATCTCCGAAATGGTTCACCCTACAAGAAAATTTATTGAGACATAAATTGTGTATTTTAGCAAGATCTACATTTTTTGTATATTATAATTTGGTCTATCTCTAACGGTTTACCAGTTATGCAAAAGTCGTCCAGAGTAAATACGACTACAGGGGCTATAGCCAAAAAATTCAAGATATACATTTCATTTGTCATCAAAATATCTCAAACATATGACATTTTAATCAAAATCGTTGGAGTCATTTTCAAGAAAATCAAAATTTTCGAAAAATTTTCCATGTAAAGGTTAGTTTAGGGTGGGGCTATTTTCTTCAAAATCTTCGTGTCACATCCTTGAACGACATTAAACTTAAATACCAACTTTGGTTTTTAACCGACTTTTCGTTTTTGAGCTATGCTGTCCACAGACTGACAGACTGACAGACACACAGACACACACACGGACCTTTTTCTAAAAATGCTTTTTTTTTTTATTCAGGGGGCCTCAAAACATGTATTTCCGGTGAAATCTCGACCTCGAATTTTTGGGTGGAATACAATACTTCCCCTACTTACCAGTAGAGAAAGTTAAAAAAAAAAAAAAAAAAAAAAAAAAAAATGAACAACGTTGCATTTTAAGTTTTCCGAAACTCACACACATAACAAGGAATATCTCCGAAATGGTTCACCCTACAAGAAAATTTATTGAGGCATAAATTGTATATTTTATCAAGATCTACATTTTTTGTATAGTATGATTTGGTCTATCTCTAACGGTTTACGAGTTATGCAAAAGTCGTCCAGAGTAAATACGACTACAGTGGCTATAGCCAGAAAATTCAAGATATGCGTTTTATTTATCATAAAAATATCTCAAACATATGACATTTTAATCAAAATCGTTAGAGCCATTTTCAAGAAAATAAAAATTTTCGAAAAATTTTCCATGTAAAGGGTAGTTTAGGGTGGGGCTATTTTCTTCAAAATCTTCGTGTCACATCCTTGAAATACATTGAACTTAAATACCAACTTTGGTTTTTAACCGACTTTTCGTTTTTGAGTAATGCTGTCCACAGACTGACAGACTGACAGACTGACACACAGACACACACACGGACCTTTTTCTAAAAATGCTTTTTTTGGATTCAGGGGTCCTCAAAACATATTTCCGGTGAAATCTCAACATCGAATTTTTGGGTGGAATACAATACTTCCCCTACTTACCAGTAGAGAAAGTAAAAAAGGAGGATGATGGGTTAATAAATTCAGTGTACAAATATGACGTATGAAAACCACTGTTACACAATATCATTCCAGATAATGTTGAAGAAAATGAAGAAATATTAGGAAATGTTATTGGAAAATGTAATATCAAAATTTAACACATTTAGTAGATTTTAAAACCCAAGAGTACTCAATGAAACACTGATTTCATTATGAAATAGTTATACATGTCTCAAGACACTAAAATACATGATTACCTTCAAGAGCGTCTATAAATGAATGAATAAATAAACAAAATAAGTGCGCAATTAAGTAAATAAATAAAAAGAGATAAATAAGTAAGCAGATAAATCAGAGAGAAAGGAAGGAAAAAGAAAGAGATAAGGAAGAAAGAAACAGAGAAAGAAGGAATGAAGGAGGAAAGGAGGGAAGAAAGGGAGGGAGGAAAGAAGAGTGGAAGGAAGGGATGGCGGGAGGCAGGAAGTAAGGAAGGGCGGGAGGGAGTGAGGGAGGACGAGGGGAGGGATGGAAGGAAGGAAAGAAAAATTGTGATGTTTGATCGGGAATTGTTAATTATGCGCATCTCTTAATAATAAGTAGAGGCAGCAATAATTTATATTGTCATATGTGAGTTATATGTCATATGAAGGTTATGCCGGAAATTTATATTCAATTTCATTAACGCCACAAATGTATTTACATAAAATCAGCCCTGATTTCGGCCCTTCACCCTGAGCACACGTTTCTATTTCAAGAAAGTGTAAGTACAACACTATCATAAAAGCATACCTAATTAACATTAGGTAGTATTTTACATATATAGTAGATGTTACATTTAATCGACATATTTTTGAATAATAATATGAAGGTTCTAGCATGTCAGGTTTTAACGCCTATCTGAGCTTTTTTATCCGTATTTGTTTAAACGATACAAGGAGAGAATGCACAGTTTCAGATTAGAACCAAGACATTTCATTTAAAAGCAAGGATTATAGATATTAATGTGATTATTGTTTTTAATATCGTTAGCGCAGGTGCTTGTGTTTTTGTTATTATTAGGGGAGCTAGCACGCTTGTTTTATGAGTTTGGAGTTTGCAGTTTTGCGGCACTTGTTTGAAACCAATCAGGTGCGCTTTGCTGGAAGTTCCAATAAGAGCACGTAATCCTGCAATCAGCCAATGGAGCGATACGTAGCAAGTGCGCTTGCGCACGCTCATGGCAGCCATGTTACGACGGCCTTAACATGGCGTGCGGTCAGAAGGGGTGTTTGTGTGGTCGTGCGAAGGAAATGCTTCTGTGACAAGTTTATAAGTGAAGTTGCTGGTGTAGTGTGGTGTAAAGTGTACATAAGACTTGTGTATTTGTGAATATGGCGTTAGAATTGAGATTGCACAGCCCCGCTGGAGCAGAACCCGTTGTTTACCAGTGGCCGCTTACCTCAGGATCAGGCCCCGTAAGTATACATAATATTGTGTATAGCTATGAGGAAGCGTAAGAACGCTGAGATTACTGCGACGCCCAACGATGGCAGTATCACAGAAACAAGTGTTGCATGTGAATATTTAGGGGTTTTTAATACAGAAAAACACAAAATTAAACTAAAATAAGATACATTAACTAATGACTCATGGATCGATGTACACTGTTTTGTTTCTCATTGCGCTTGAGGCGCTTCACGGGATAAGGTGCATTGCTGCACGCTGCCTGAGCAAAGGGCAGCGGGAGCAGTTCGACCGATATGAATGTATATCTAACTGGCACAGAATTTCATTTTATGATTTCTGATACCTTTTGGCTTATAAGACAAGGGATATGAAAGGAAACAAACATAGGATTTATTACGTAGCGTAGAGGTGCATTACGCGATTGTTAAAGTAGGTCATAGATAAACACAACCAACATTCCGTACAGTTCACAGGGCATTAGTTTTCCAGAGTTTTTTTTGCGTTTATTTATCAGTACTTCTAGGTTTGATTGTGTATATTAATCTGCACCTGTGAAGTGGAGTTAACTTAAGGAATTTATTGCCCAGCAGCTCTTTATTTTTGCTTGAATATAAAGAAAAGTCCAGAAAAGCATTTCAATTATCGTGTTCATTTAAGCCATAAAGGAAAAAAGCGAAGTAAATTATAATATCCTTTTGAAAAATTTGAACAATTCTTTAAACTTCCGAACAGGGGGAACATCACTGCAGTCATTTAAATACCCTTATCAGCTAATACTAGAGTTATGATTATACAGTAACTGGAGTAATTGCGCACATTATGCATGTTCAAATTCAAATTAAAAGTTATGCTATAGCAAATACACCTCTACAGATGCTAGTATATTTTCAAGAGTGAAGATTGATGCACTGCTTTAGGCAATATAAAAGGCCTAATTAATTAAGAACATTTTTATCTTTTTGTCTACCATTTAATATGGAATAGGCAGATGAGCTAGTATGGTCTCCTCTGATCTGTTTTTTTATGCATTAAAAACATTTTGCACTCCTCTCTACAACAAATGAAAGAGGCTCAGGCAATCTCTTTGCTGATCAAAATGCTCCTCATATTTTACCCCAAGAATTGGGAGTGCAGATTTCCACATAGAAAGGAAGTGTATGCATGAACTTCTAACTTAGTTGTGGCAAAAGGAATCCTGTAGCAAATATGCAGTGGTAGCTAGAATATATATGGGCCATCACTAAATAATAATAAAAATACAACTTGCACCTCCAACAGCTTCATTAGTTTTAACATTTAGTAGGAAAATTTGTGCTATGGCACTCTTATGAGTGTTTCTACTTTTCTTTTTGAATTTAAGTCTAATGCTAAATCTTGCCTTTATTCTAATATTGATGAAGAGACAGAATTCTACAGACACTTCTTATGCAATTAAATTTTGTGAACCACTTTTGGGTTAAGATTGCATATCTTGGATAGCTGCAAGATTATCCTGAGTTAATAAGTAATTGTTTAAGAACTTGATGTTGCCACTCTCAAGTCGTGGTGGCTACCCTTCCTCCCTTTAAAGCAGCTCCTTTTGAAAATATTTGTGTGCTTGGTTTATGTTTTTACTCAACTTGTTTTGTTTGCCACATGAAATTTGTTGTTATTTATTGACAAAGTCACTTAATGTTGAACATTTAACCTTTGTCATACCTTTGGTGCATTAAATGCATTTATAATCATGAATGTGATTGACAAATGTGGAATGTTGCAGTTAATTCTCCCTATCGGACCAGATAAAGATCCCTACACCAGCGTTTCTGCATATCTCATCTTAAAGTACACCTCTGTGCAGTTTGACCTTCACAAAATCTGAATAATTTAGCCAAATATTGCAGAAGAGAAGATTTGGAAATCAGTGCTGAGCAAAGTGTTCTGGAAATAGTCAGTGATTACAAATACTTGGGTATTACCTCATGAAACTCCTTCAAAAAACATGTGAGTCAAATGCAATGTTAGCCATGGTTCAAATCCTAGTTATGACATTGAATTTTTCAGTTCTCATTCCATTTTTCAAACCGTCTAAGTTGTTTATATTTACTGAGCACCTATGAACCTATGCTGACTGAAGACATACAGAACTCACTCGTACTACCACACATTGATGCTTACAACAGAATTCTAACTGAGAAGCAACAGAAGAGAGGCGAAGTAGATGAGCACTTCTACAATGTGAGCGACAAATTGACTTGGCGAAGCCCAACTAACAGACTAGAAGTGCTGTGTACTGACCAGCACTGCCTCTGAAGAATGTGTGTGCAAACTGTGTAATGAAAACTGCAAATTACCTTGTCCTTTTATGCAAGAAAAATGCCAATCAATTACAACCTCGGCTCAGAAGACCAAATAAGTGTATTTTAATCTAATTCGCACATTAACGCATTCCTTCTTTGTTATTACTAGAGCCTGGAATCTCGTACCCTAAAAAGCTATGAACTATGCTCTAAAACTTAAAAGAATGCACTTAAAATATACTTTTGTCTATAATAGTGGTCACTATAAACAAAGAGAGATAAAATTGGACTTAAATGCATTGTTGGAAAGTAGAAGTTTGTGGTTCATTGTCCAAAAGAAGCGACAAATTGCAGTTGACATGACAGAGGTTTTCAAACTCGAAAGAACGCCGGTTATCTCTGAAGATGGATTTATATATTGAGAAACTTCTCTCTATATTACACAATGATACTGGCACGTACTTAAACTATGCTAACCATTTTATAGTGAAAGGCAATAGTAGTGTTTCCTTTTCCAGTGTCTAATCTTTCATGGAAAAAAAGATGGTTTTATGCCACAAAAATACTAAAATAATAGTAATATGATGTGTTTATCAGAAAAGCCAAAACATGCATTTATATGCAATATCAAATTGGGTTTAATAAGCTTAAAAGCTGATGATGTGTTCACATAACTTACCAGAATTGTAAATATAACAAAGGAAAAAACTGCATGAAGTTCCGGGTGCTGGTTACAGGCTACATACAGGTGGTAATGAAGTAGGTAACAAATAATTTGCTTTCGAGCGAATTTGGGAGGCCAAAAGATTCCATTTCATTGTATCCCAGAACCACTAAATCCCTAGAAATATAAAGTCAATGTTCATTGTGTGTTCACAATGGTGCTTGAGTGGATAATATCAAAATATGAAACTCTGTTGTTTTTTGTAGTTTAACCCTTTAACTGGCAGGTCATTTTGCTACATATGCCATTCTTCCTGTAATTCCTAAAGTGGTTTTTGTATTCCATTCAGATGCATCTTAGCTTAAGGGATTCGAATAGCTATGACGGTTAGGGTGCTACTCAATGGATTGGCCAACCATTCAAAGCCCAACATTATGAGTTTGGCTCCCAGCAACTGGAGCCAAATGTGCATCTGGTAAAGGAAGGAGAGGGCCCAAGTAAAATAATCGGTGTAATGGCATGCTTGAGGGCTGACAGGGTTATATTTTTACAATGTAAGACAGCTACAAATACTTGAATTTTATTTGTTTAGGTTAGCATAACAACAAATTAAAAAGAAGGAGCCAATATAGTTTCTCAAAACTTAACAAATCCATATGTAGCTTGTAAGTAAGGCTGCCAATTAAAGGGCTAAATCCAGAGGTGTAGTTTTGTTTGCAATTCTTATCTGTTATCAATAAAGTATTAATTATATGCACTTGTCGTGACATGATGCATTGTTAGAAAATGCATGCATACTGGAGTTATTGAAAGAAGAGACTACAACTATTTCTTATACAGAAGATGGAAAGTGAAACAAACTTCATCTTGCTTTTGACCTGAGGGTTAGATGTCTACCTTTGATATTGTGCTGTTGGTTTACAAAGGATGCTTTGTGTAGTATCATAAAAGAATTGACAGACGTTTGTAAAGTCTTCCAGAAGAAAGGTGCTTTTAAGATGCAATCTAGAAATCCTACTTGAGAATTTGTGAAGAAACAAGCTTGGTCTTGATCACTTCTGTTTATCCATAAAGGTAACTAAAACATCTTTGTGTCAATTGAAACCACTAGATGGTTGCACCCCTCTGTAATATTTAACTTCATGAAGTAAATAAGCACATTTGAGAGAGGCAAATTGAATTTGAAAGGTTCCCATGGAAACTGAGTCGAATCTGCCATCTCATTCAGTCGGTCTGGGTGGCTCAGTTGGGAAGACACTGGCCTATTGATCCCAAGGTCACAGGTTCAAATCTGGTCCTGGTCGATGGTTTTAAAGTGTGCTTAAAAACAACTCCATGTCAGTAGACTTTGGTTAGCGAGAAGAAAATAGTTATGAAGAGAGGGTGTTGGAGCGTATGTTCTAGCACTGTTGTGCAGAGGATCACGGTTTGAGTCCTACCTCAGGCATGGGTGTTTGTGTGTGTGAATTTAATACAAATGCATCCGAATGACTAAAATGGTTCTTGACAACAAAAGAGATGATGCTTTGGGCAGAAGCAGGTACCCAACCATTCACAATATTAATTTAAAATAATGCAGAGACACGGACGTGGGGTTTAATAATGAATCTGAGCTTGGGCAAAAACCTACAATTGATAATGGATGGGAAAATGGCATATCAAAAGGTACCTGATACAACTGAAGTATGCAACGGATTCAAAAAGTGAGTGCAGTTTCTATCTATTTCTGTAAAAATTGTATCAGAGTAGTAGTGATGTCATTGGCGCTTGTGTTTAAAGTCGCTAGTGCAGGGCTATGTTCTATTCTAGTTTTGTTTCTCTCACCTTTATTTGACATTTTTATTAGCAAAGTTAAAGTTCTCTGTGTGTACAGAAGATAGAACAAGGCAGTGTCATTTGGCATTCCAGAGGGCTACAGTTGGAGAAATTAAAGTTTTTCCAGGATTTTCCCTTGTTCTTAGAGCCCAGATGTTACAAAGGGAGAAATGTAATATTGTTATACACACAACTTCAAAGCAACATATATTTGCTTCTAATAGCTGGTATGCAGCAATAGCATGAAACATGCTGGTTTGCCCACAACTGCCCTAATTTCGACACCAAATTTCCTGGTATTGTGCACACTAACCTTGGGACACTTAATGTTATAGTTTGAAGTAACAGATGCAAGCTTTTAGAAATCTCTATGTGATATCTTAGTCTTCTACTTTCTTTCCCATTTCGTGTTAACCCTTTGATTGGCAGCATACGTACAAGCAACATATAATTTGAAGTTTTGAGATACTTTATTGGCTCTTTCCCTTTATTTGTTGTTATGCCAATTTAAATTACTAAAATTAAAGTGTTTGCAACTTCACTCAAATGTAACCCCGTCGGCTTCCAAGCATACCACATTACACCGATTATACTTGGACCCTCCCCTTCCTTTACCACAGGCACATTTGACTGCTGTTGCTGGGACTCGAACTCGTGACTTCCAGCTTTGAGTGGCTGGCCAATTCATTCGCTTCAGCTTAGATGCCTCCAAATACCGGTTTACAGATTAGGGGAAGAATGGCATACGTAGCAAAATGATATAGAAACAACTTTTATCAATTGTCTTGAGACAATAGTAGCACGTTTTCAATGTATTTCTAGTGGAATCTCAGCGACAGAGTTTTGGGTAGAATATATTACTTGTCTGTGTACTATGTACGTGGCAGAGGAGGTGAAAATGTGGGAAATCAAAATTGAACGAGTGAAATATCCCATGTATTCTTTGTCCGTCTTGTGCATGTTTCTGTCTTACAAGCATTGTTAAAGATCCATCACCACAACAATCAAAATCTTAGGTATATATTTCGATAACAGATTAAACTGGATTCCTCACCTTAAATATCTCAAAAATGAGTGTCGCAGATGATTAAATGTTCTAGCAGTAAAAACCTGAGGAGCAGACTATTATATACTGCTAAACACAAAGGCTAAACACCGGAGAAAAACTTGACTATGGTTCCCTTGTTTATAATACTGCAAGCATATCGTGGATGCAATACAAACTAGCCCTTCGGATAATACTTGGCATCTTTTGTTCCAATCCAACAGCTAGTGTGCAGATTGGGACAAATGCACCACCACTCTCAATCAGAAGAAAACAAGCTATATACTAAGTCACAATTGCCTTTCCATCTCAGAGTAGAAAAATACCTTCAAGACGTCAACGTAAGTGTTCCTCCTATGGTGCAAATCAGCCATTTTTTTGCTATTCTGCCTTGGATGATCACTGCCCCATAATCAACATGGAACTGAATATTGGCCTAAAATAATTTATCAGTTATTCAATGAAGTATACTACAAACATTCACATCATGTGCACACTTTTACTGATGCCTCAGTGTGCAATGGGAACTCTGATTATGCTATAATCTACTCATTCTTTTCCATTGAACTTGCTCCAAAGTCATTCTCAATCTCTTCCGATTCAAATAGTTCACCGCTTGCAATTCAGATTGTTTCACCAACCAAAATGTCATAAAGGAAATCCAGCTGCTTCTTCATAAAGTCAACAATGAGGGTAAAAATGTAACCCTAATATGGGTAGTGAATCGGCCGATTGGGCAGCAGAAGCAACTACGAAAATTACCTTAGGCAACCCATCAGTTCCTACAGCATGTAGTGACATTACCGAATATGTCAAAAAAAGCTTACTTCAAGAGTGGATGACAAGATGGTGTGACACTTCACAAAGTAAATTGCAAAATATGTGCCTGAGCAAAATGTATCAAGAGGAGATCAAGTTTTAATATTCCGACTAAGACTAGGACATTCCTAAGTTACCAATGGCTGCCTTCTAAAGCAGGACCAACCACCAGTCTGCCAGCAGCGTAGAGTGCAACTGTCTATCGAACATATCACTGAGTGCCAGCTCTTCCGCCAATGGCGACAGCACCACACAGTGTCCAGTGAACTTCTGTCAACACTTAACACATCAACTGATTGCCTCAACTTAATTTGGTTCTTCAAAAGTATAAATATGTATAATGATGTGTTAAATGTATAACAATACATAATGTTACCTCCTAATTCCAATGTCAAATGTACAATTGTAGTGGTGCAATATGATTTATTTATGTCGAAGCTATTTAAAGAAATGGCTCAGTTCTGTATCATCGTGCCTTGCATGAGTGAATTTTCATACAACTGAGGTAGTGGTGTCTTTGCTTTTAGCTTCTTATGTGTGCAACACAGTGATAAATCATATCCGACAGAGCCAGGTTAGAGGGTTTTCCAAAAATTGTAACTACGTAACTTGCTTTATTCATCATTGCCAACACTTATGGTTTGTCCATAAGATTTATGCAAAAACAGAGACGATTTTACAGCTTTGTTGGTAGATTCAAAGTGTTCAGATTTTCACCACGGTTATGATAAACTGTTTTGTATGTGTTCTGTGGAAATTTGTGTACGGTGCTTATTTGTGTGTCTATCCTTCACTCGATGTTGATTCTTGTTTACTGGTCTGCACTGAGGTATACAGCATGTGGATTTGCTACACTTGTGCCATCTGGTGATAATATTAATAACGTTTAATCTCTGTAGTGCAACAGCCTCTCCTGGCTCAATAAGTTCTTCCCACATTTGACCTAGGATGTAAAATTACCCTGACCTTGGCTCTCACTTGTTTTGACATTTGCCACCTGTTCTCATTTTCACAGGTATGTCCCATCTTTGGCACAGGTCATATGGGTCTTCTAGTATCAAAATTGGCCAAGTCACAAAATGGATTTTTTCAGTATTCATTAAAACTTGTGCAGCCAAGCAATGAAAATAATATTTTTGTTTCACTTTTATGAGGCTCCATAAGATGGGTTCATGTTGTCTTAATATGGAAAATCATATTAATGATTTACTATATTTTTAAAAATTTTAAGTTTCAGCTTGGCCAGTTTTGTTGCAGACAGACTTTTTTTAAATTCTAAATCTTTCAAATAAGAAAGACTTCATTTAGTCGGTATCCAGCATCAATAACGAATAATTTATTCATTAGTTATAAAAAATGTTGTATAATATTAAAGTAGAACAAAAATTAGTAAGAATATGAGACAAAAAGAAACACAGCTGTTTTTCCTTTCACTTTAAGGTTTAATACATGAGAGATTTGGCATGAAAAATAATATGAATTCTCTATTAATACAATAGCACTTTGATGGATATAACTTTACACACCACAATCCTACTTTACATTAGATTACACTATCTGGCATACTCGGTTTATGTGAATAACATGGCATTAAGGAAAATGCTTTTGTGCCAATTAAAAAGGTCATTTGTACCAACATAACATCTGCAGCTGAGGCAATAAATTCATTTTAATTTCTGTGTATCCATTTAGGGCTGATGGTTTGTTGAGCGGGTGATAATAAGGTTTCAAAGTGGGATGTTATTGTAACAATGACTTTCCTCATTGACTTGGCCAGAATTGAATGTACTTCCTGCATGACTTGGCCCATTTGATGCATATTAATTTATCAACAGACAGAGTACTTGTTCCACTTTCAGTTTATAGTAGAAACTCACTTTTCATACTTTGATGCTAGATGGTTCATATTGAGCGTCTAGTTGCTGATCTGTTATTCATGGGCTTTCCAGGTCCTGGTCTAGGTGGTGCCAATGTTCCACTTCATTTGGTCCATCCATCTCGTTCTCAGTCTTCCCTGTCCATTCTTTCCTTAGCGAGGATTCCTCTAGCAACCAGCTTGAGTGTGTGACCAAAACAGTCAAGTAATCTCCCCCATTTGACTTATCTTATTTGTATTCATACATCTTCCATTTTTGTGGTAGTTTTTGTTTGTAATTCATGTTAGGAACCATGAAATATGGGTTAAGAATCTGTGTATAGCCAATATAGTGGTTGTTCCTTGTTTTAATGTATTGATCATCTACGAGGAAGAATTTCAGCAAGTGTGGGTGAAATAGACAGTAGTACTAGCTGTTAAAGGGTTCTTCTAAAACAGAATTCCCCTTTATTTCACATGTTACTTTTGCATTTTGCTGCATTGAGTATTTTCCACATTCTTAATTGAATGTGATAAAGCCATTAGACTTAGCTGAGTGCAGGAGAGTTTTGTGGATTTCAGGAAGTCGGCAAGTACATGTATTAACTGATTTTCAGTATCAGTGAGAATCTGGCATGCAAGACAATCAGTGTAAAGAGAAAAGTTTGATTAGAGCTTCTTGGGTGACTAGACATGTAATATTTATGGAATTGCATGAGTTTTTGAACATATTAACCCGAGAAGCTCTAACTGATAAATGTTACATAAGAGAAAAGTTAATATTCAGACTTGGAGTGGTATTTTGGAAGTAAATTTGATTAAAACTTCAACTAACCAATATCTTAATTTGTGGTGGATCACTGCACTTTGTATTTCTAGTAGTTGATTTAAGGTAGAATCAGAACTGAAAAATTCAATGCCACAGCAGGGATTTGACACGTGGATCTTTCGCTCTTTGTCTGGGCTCTCTTAACCACTGAGCTACCATGACAACTGCTGGTATGACATTGAATTCCACAACTGTATATTACCTACAGAGCAAGTTTGTGTCCTAATCTAGTCTATTTTTTTCCTGTGCTTTATTCATTTTTTGCAGAAGTTTATTATGGTATGACCAGTTTTCAGTTGTAATTGGAAAATAGTAGTCTGGATCTATGGATTTTGACAGCTGTATTGTGGAAATTGTACCATGTTGAACTGCTTCTTTATGTTCCTTCGTTTTTGTGCATTTGAACCTGTATTTAGCCTTAAATACAATTTTCTTAAAGGGGAAAAACACCTAAGTTTTAAAAGTTAGTTGAAAATATTCTCAATTTATTATATCAGGCATTTGTGGAATTTGTTAAATGCCTTAGAGGAATAATGTTTACATTTACACCCAGTAAGGCTGTAATTCTAATACAATTACTTTTATTGCAGGATAAGCATGATGGGGCTCTTGAGATTGTGGAGACCATCAGGTAAGACTTGTTTATATATACCCCATCTTGTAACAGTGGTATATTGCTATAGCTGGTTGAAAAGAACTCTGTGCCAGTATTTTGTGAGACCAAATCACTATCAGTGTGACACAGACACTGGAAAAATATTTTTCTTATCTCATTTTGACACCAAGTTCTCTTCTCCTTTCTTGTAAATAGGTTAGTTAACAAATTACAGGTTACAATGTATTTGCATGTTTGTTTTAATTAAGATGTAACTCTTTAAGGCACTCCACTGCCATTACTTTGATCAGACCCCATAGTTTAGCTCATTTGAAGCTGTATGCTTTGTGGTTTAGTAGAATTTTTTGCCATTTTGGTTAGTATTTGTGCTCTAAGGATTAAAGGGAATACACAGCTTAATGCCTTAATAGTATTTTTAGAATTGTACCTTAATGAGACTCGAAAATGTTGCTGAGTTAAGGTGGGAGGATTTTTATTAGATTTTATATGGTATTCTATGAGCACAAAGTTTTAGCTCTCTGATTATTTTGTTTATAATGTGTTTGTAATGGTTCCATGGGGTTGAGAGCTTTCAACATGGCTCTTAATAAGGGGGAGACTTACTTCCCACCCTTTGCTTTCTTGCCTGCCTGCACGGTTCGTGGCAGGGATTGAATCACACGTAAATATTTCCTTGCACCCCAGCTTGGTGTGCGAACAGTTTGTTTATGAAAATCTAGAGACTGCCAAGTGTGTAAGGAGACGTGAATTTTGATCACAATGAATCCCTTTGTGACGAAGTTAGTGTGAATTTCTTTTCCTTTTTGTATAGTTCTGTTAAAAGGCAGATACTTGCCATTCGTGTTATTCACTTCAGTTTTAAAGGGCGCGTTACTTCTCTGGTGTAACATCAAAATCGGCACACAGTTATTTGATATGGAGAGAGATCCATATGAAACTCCACAACAGTGTGGGAACAGGCCAGGAGATCTATAAAGCTCTTAAACAAAAATTTGATACAGCTATGTGCATGGTTAGCCATCAAGCTGAATAACATTGCCAACGATTTTAGTGCAGGTGCTAACGATAACAAAGGTTCTAAACGCTCGCCCGCGTGTGTGTGTATTTTCGTTGAGAATTTCACGGCGGGGTGAAGCGAACTTGTAAGCAGAGCGGGGCATCTGTCAATGGCCTTGAGTATTTTTAAACGCGGTGGCGTTCCCAATCGGGCAGCGCAGGAGGTGCCGAGAGACCAGGTGGATGCCATCTGGTGATGGCTTCCAGGATTTTGGCGCTCTTCCCGAGAGTTATTCATGAGGCAAGCTAATTGTACTTGGTGGCGTCATCGTTTTGCATGACGTCATGGGCTCTGATCAGTATGATTCAGGTTATATTATGCAGTACACGGGAACAGCAAGGCGGTAAATGTGTCGAGCAGGATGTCCTACTCTGGCAATGCAGGTGACTCCAGCATTTGAATAAAAGGTTGTCAGCTACGAATGGCCTTAAATTTCTTGTGTCTGCATGTATAAAACAGCTGAAGGTTTCAGTACATTGGTGAGATTTGGTAAGAAACGTGGGAAAGTTATTTATATCTTTTTATTATACTTCCTGTTTGTACGTGCTTTGGGGGGTGGGGGGGTTAAGGGCTCGTCGACAGCTAGGTCATTAGGGACGTGCTATTGAATTTGCTTTTAGAATCAACAAGTTCAAAACCATACTTGACTATTAAAAATTAAGAAATATCGGCACAATTTCTTTCTGTATTAAGCTCAAATTCGAGCAGCATTTCATTTTATCATATGAAAAAGGGATTCATTATGAATAATAGCTTAATGTCTTACAACAATTTCATAAAGTTGGTCAAAATTGTGCGTGCGCTATATATTTTGTGTTGTAAGGAGTCAAAGCAATCTGTTGCATTTTCTCTGTGTGAGTTAGGCGGACACTTTGTCTTTGAATTCGAAATTTTGTTGGCGCGGGTTTAATATTAATGGGTTTAATGATGTGGAGGTACATTCCCTTAAATATCAAGATTAGTTCATTATTTTCGCCACAAAACGAGGTTAACTGGTGTATACTTTATTCATTTTCCGCTTTACAGGGCGGTTTTTGGATTCCAGAACGTGGGTGATTCATTTATTAATTAGGACTTTGACGGTATTGCCACCAATAAGGGGGAACAAAACACGTTCGGCGCAACTACAAACAAATGAACACGATTTCATCTATGGCGGATTAATAGTTTCGCTTTTTTTTAAGTTTGTCATTTCTTTCAACCGTGGATTTAAAAACAACCTACATGTTTTGGCGACGTGGAATTAAGTTCAACACAAAATTCATAGGAATTTCTCTACTCTTGCATTATTCTCACAAGCACGTATTCCTCTGCCTTCATGTTAGTCGGGAAATTATTTTATTGCTAATTTTTTATGGAAATGCAGTGCGCTTTAAGCGATAGTAGAATCTTTTAAGAGCTGGTCGCTTTGTGATGGATTTGAAATTCCATTCTCTTTGCATGGCCAAGATGCTGGCCGTTTTCTAATAATGCTTTTTTATTCAGAGGACCTCGAAACGTGTGTTACCTATGAAATCTCGGTAACGAATTTTTGGGTGGAGTGCAATGCTCAGAGAAAATGAAACGTACTAGTAATGCATGAATAACCCTTGCAAATGAGCTATTTGGTGCACATTGCTTTCCAACTTAATTGTGGCAAAATTGTAGTGTGTAGAGGCTTCCAACGGTTTTGTTCAGAACACAATTCAATTTCCCATTGCTTTCGTAAAAGTCAAGTTGATAATTTGTGTAGCAATAAAATCCAATTTAAAGCTTTCCTTCCAGCATGAGACAAAAAGTGGTACATGCATTTGATTGTATGAATACTTCCTTCACTTCCTCCCTAGCAGGAAAGAGTTATAAAGTTAATTCATTCCAGATAGGAATCGCATTACGAAACCTTAGAGCTGTTTGACTTCCATCTTCACAGTTTTAGTTGCGTTCTGAAACGTTCGCGTTTTCGTAGCAACTTGGCAGTTTTTATAAAATAGGGGAAGAAGGTTCTAGTGAATCATCCCCTTCGGAGGAAATGAGGTCTAGCTTGTGTGAGCGGCTGGTTCATCTTGTCTGCAGGGAACCACGGAATTGGGTCACCAGCGCTTGCTAGCATGCAGTGGCACAATTTGCCAGTCAGCCGTGAGTGAGTGCAAGGATGTCCAAACTTATTTCCTGTGCCATGTTGCTCTTCTATATCCGGGCAAGTTATTTACACAGGGACATTACGCAATGGGGGTATGCCGTGTTTTGTTTAATTTGAGGAATTGTCGCTAAATGTCATTAAACTCAGCTAATTCTCAAGCTCATAAACATTCAACTCTTTTGGATTCGGGGTGTCCAAAACGTGTATTTCCGGTGCAATCTTGGTACACAATTTTTGGGTGGAATGCAGTACTTCCTCTACTTACAGATACAGGTGTTGAGTTTTAGCATTTTTATTTGTACGTTTAAACTATCATATTATTGAATATTGAAGAAAAGCATTGTTGCTTTTAATTAACAGGTGGTCAGGTGCAGTCTGCTGAAACATCAGTGTGAAATTACTTGCGTAAATGTTTCAAAGTGAGATGAAAATACACAGATTAAACGGAGCAGTTGTTTTAAACAGTTCACGGCAGTTACGGGCACTCTCCGTCTTTATTCTTTCGCAAAATGGCGTATCAGTTGGGAATAAATCTATTAACATCTCTCAAATCGCTATTAAACCGAAAAAGGCGATCATTCTTCGATTTTCAAATAGAAAACAAATATTTCATACTCTTTCTTCTGACTTGGCTGATGAAACAATAACACATTTTCTTCATCAGAAACAAAGTTATGATTTTTGTAATAAAATGCCAAATTTTTTTACTGAAATATAAGGAGTTTAAAATTAAAAAATAACAAACTAGTATGCCTGATACATAAAACTTTTTTAATTAAAATAAAGATTATTTAGTTGCGAATGTGTGATAAGAATTTCAGCTCGTTATACCAATAACTTTTAGAGATAATGGGACATGTGTCCAAATGTGTTAGTTCTTCAGAAATTGCAGTTTCACTAGGTGAGAAAGCCTAAAACCTATATGGAGCTTTATTTTTAATACTAATTTTAATGTGTTTACGATTAACGTACCTCCCTGAAACTTATACCAAAATGAGTGGAAGATCTGAAATATACTGAAGTAAATCCTGAATTTGGAAGAAAATAACAAAATTTACCATTTCGACTCCCTTTAATGCTTGGCTAGCGTAAAATTATAAGCATACAACTATATTTTTAGCATTTTCTGTCAATTTGCACTTTCATTGCATTTTCAAAACATTAAAATGCGGTTCACAGGTCGCGAATAATGGAAATGCAAGAGTAGAAATCTTTGAGCAGTTCGCGCCATGTTGTATTTGCGGGAAATCAACATCAGTAAACAATGGAGAAGGGAATAAAGGATAGTCGATAGAGAAGGCCGTGTGAGTGTAACACTTCGGTTTTTGTTATGGTTGTAAATAAAAAAGAAAATGCGTTGGTGAGCAGCACTTAATGTGGGCGTGGTGGAGTTACATCATCGGGTCATTTCATTCATAAGCTCCGCCATCGTACGCTAAGAGAAAGAGACGCTGAGAACAGCCTTTTATCGTATAAATATACTACACAACGATAAGGGGATTATTTCTTTGTTTTATGTCTGCCTCGTTAATGGTGATCGCTTTTCAAGCAGCACATGCAAAGCTAGACCAGGGAGAACAGCTGCTTTTAGACATCGAAATTGCATCCACTGCAAATATTTACATACCTATATGTGAAAATCTAACACGTGCTCTGTGGTTCAAAAAATCTGGTATGTTGCACTCACATGACTTTCTCTACTAACTGTTCTCACAAACTCTTACTCCTATACCTTCATGTTAGTTGAGATAAACATTTGCAGAAATTATCTTTTATCTTCTTATAGTTACAAGGGGAGTATGGGAATACAGTAGGTTTTGAGCGATAGTCAAATCTTTTAAAGCTTTCATATTCCGTTCTCTTTGCACGGTTGACATAACAAAATGAATAACGATGTTCCATTTGACAGAAGTACATGTTCTCCAATTTCTCGGAATGTCTCCGAAATGGTTCACTCTACAAAAAAAAAAAAAAAAAAAAAAAAATTTGGACATAAATTGTTTTAGCGAGATTTACATTGTTTATATATCAAGATTTTGTCTATCTCTTATGGTTTACGAGTTAGTCAAGTCATCCAGAGTAAACAGGACTACAGGGGCTATAGCCAGAAAATTCAAGATATACATTTTATTTGCCAGAAAAATAACTCAAACATATGGCATTTTAATCAAAATCTTGGAGCCATTTTCAAGAAAATTAAAATTTTCCATGTAAACGGTAGTTTATGGTGGATGAATTTTCTTCAGAATCTGCGTGTATCACTCTTGAAAGGCATTAAACTTAAATACCAACTTTGGTTTTTAACGGACATTTTGTTTTTAAGTTATGCTCTCCACAGGTTGACACAGACAAAAACACACGGACCTTTTTTTTTTAAATGTTTTTTTTTTTTTTATTCAGTGGGCCTCAAAACATATTTCCGGTGAAATCTCGACATCGAATTTTTGGGTGGAATACAATACTTCCTCTACTTTTAGAGGAAGTAGTAGAGAAACAAAAGAAAACGAGGAATGATATGGGTGTCTTTAGTGGGTGCTTTATTACTAGCTAAAAAATTGAACGTTTAAAAGTGCATTTTGTTTGTTTAACATCCTGGTTGGTGTTATCGGGCAATGAGTGAAAGAATGCCAAAACGTGCCCGGGGGTCCATAGAGCTCGAAGTCAGCATTCGTCTTTTCAGGATAAGGGAAAAACCCAGAAAAAACACTATCTGGGTAAGTCACCCTAGCCGAGATTCGATCTGGAGACCTCTTGGATGTGAGGCAGACACACTGTCCCTACATCACAGAGGCTGGCTGTGTTGCATGCTCGGTGGACAGAAATATGAAGAAAGTGGCAGGAATATAGGAAGTGTGCTATACAGAAGTTTTTAATACAAACACAGAAGCGCATGAAAGTAAAAACAAACGAAATATGCATGTGCGTAGAAATCGGATGTCTGGAGATGAGTAAGCGCCGGTAACATGAGACGGTCGTAAAAGCGAAAGCAGGTTAGAACCATGGGCGGGTTTTTCACTTTGAATCGGGATAGGATGAAACTTCCGGAGCGCAAGTTTGTGCCGGCTGGTTATAATCCTCATGCAAAGCACCTGGTCTTCACCAAGCAACATCTGCCATTGAGTTTACCCAGCTGTGTTTCTGGGATATGTCAACCTCATTAACTCATCCGGCAATAAAAGTAAGAAGAATATTGCCTTCCCAGTGGGTGTTCAAGTTGCAGCACTCCAGTGGAAAGTGGTTTTTAAAGCACCTGTGCCCCTATGCTTCGAGAAGTTATATAGTTTTGATATAGAGATATACTACTTGATACTGTAACCACTATCCTACAGTGCACACGCCATTTTGAACAGAAATGGCCGTCTCCCAAGTGGATATTATTCCTGTTAACAAAACAAATGAAGGGTAAACTCAAATACTTGGGTGCAGGAAATGATGACAAGGATGAAATCAAAGCACTGGAGGTGAGGAATGTAAAAGAATACAATTTTTAGAGAAATCGGATGCTTTTCAGCCAAAGGGTTGCTAAATGCGTGTGCTGAAAACTGAAGACCCTTCGGAAAACAACACAGCTTTTCTTGTCAGAAGGATGAGGGTCAAATAGAAACTTGCGATGATTGCATCGCTTGTATATTTACCGTTACTGACGACCGGCACATCAATAGAGCTCTTATCTTATCCCATACAGAAGTCTAGTCGATGTCCATATCGATTACTGTGTTATGGTGTAAGGAGAACGTCATAATAAACAAATGATATATACACAGAAGGCCTTGTACCAATACATGCGCCCTGTTATAATCACTACGTTTCCATGGGGAATTGGAATCAGTTTAAGTCCATTTCCATTCTCAGTACGATCCGCGTTTCCATGTCGACTTCAATCCGAATTGAGATCGATTTGGATATGCAAGGCTCAAGCATTCCAGCTTTTATGTCGGCGAACCTATAAAAATGTGTTTTCTGTATATTTTAAGTAGGTTTAGAGCTTAAGAATATGTTGCGACATTATAGAAACAACAAAAGTGTTTTTTTGTTGTTTTATTATACCACTTTCGTTAGAAAACAAAATTAACGAGTTCTGACAGTGAGTACAGTAGAAGTTAGCATCTTTTACGGATTCTGATCGATTTGAATCCGGTAGATGTTTCCATGCCACAAAATTTCGATCCGATCCCACTTCTGAGAGGATCGAACGCAAGGATTTAGTTCGAGCTGAATCCGTGTTTCGATGCAGTATTCAACCCGGAGTGAGAACTCAAATCGATTTGAATTCCCCATGGAAACGCAAGGAATGTTTTTTCTAACTTTAGTTTTGTTTAACCTAGTAGGTCATATCGATCGATGAATGAAATGGGCGAAATGAGACCGCGGTCCTTTGAGCTTACGAGTTGCCCGATATTCATATTTTAAGAATAAGCGAAAAGCCCGGAAAAGCATCCGGAAACTGGGCACCTCTTGAATGTGAGGCAGACACTCTACCCCCACGCCATGGGAGAGAGCTTCTGAAGTAATTCACCTGGTTCATAAGTCTATGTGGCATTCTTATTCTTGTAAACATATGAATAATTTAAAATCAATTGTCATTAAATAATTGAATGGACATATGTAGCATATACACGCTTTTTAAGAATTGACCTTGAAGTAGGTTTACTTCTCGCCATGTTTGCTGTATGTCCTCTGAAATTGATGCGCATATTGGATTGGCATTTCTTCTGCAGCTCAAGGTGGCAGGTTATGATTATGAAACATGCATTTTGATGAATCAGTGTGCAAAATTCAGTCCCATGGTCAGTATTTGAATCATGATCTCGGTACTCTGTGTTAGTAAGTTGAAGTGACGTTCCTCATCTGAATCATAACTTGCTTGCCAAGGATTACTTAAATTACTTCGGGATGTCGCACGTGTTAAACACTTTTGGAGGTTATTTTGAGTGCATATCCCTGCCCTATCACACTGACAGTGTTTAAAGGTTCTGGTACTTCGTACCCACTGACGTTTACTTTCATCTCCCTTCAAAGAACTGTTTTTACTTTAGCCGCCTTGATGCTCAATCAGCGAGCTACCACGTTCATATGTTTCATATTTACGCTGTTCAATTTTTCTGACATTTGCAAATGTGTTTCTGTTGATCGGTTCTCCACAGCGATGCTGAAATATGAGAGCGCTCAGACCACAAACATGCCCCCTGTGTCCTTTGATCAAATCACGCTGCGTTTACAGCGGATCAAAGCTTGCCGAATGTTCAATGAGTTGGTTTATAATTGCATGTTTGTGTAGCTGTCGAGGGTCGTTGACCCTTACTGATGTTGACAGTTCTTCTGTGCCCTTCTATCGAAGGGCTATCCTTGTCGCTTTCCACTGAACTACCATAGATGTCCTCTTGATTCAAGAAGGGCTGATCTGTGGATGGAGTCATTGCTCATAAGCCCAATAGCTAAGGAGTCTGTTTGCATAGTTCAAATAACTTGAACTGGATGAAACAGCTATCCTAGTTCTATTTAATTGTTTTACTATAGCTTTTCGAGATGAAAAGACAAGAAATTCATCATTCCAGTTGCTGGTGAAGGCAAAAACTCTATTCTGTGTTTGCAAACGAAGTCAATTCCTCAGTTGTAAAAAAGAATTATTTCTGTTCGTTGGCAAAACACTTCTGGGAAAAGCCTTAGCAAGCATAATAATATTTTTGCACAATCTACAGTTATAAATGAGAAAATAAAGTGCTTTAAAGTGTTATCATAAAGATAACAAACTCTTCTGAGAGACTTCCTTTCCTCCTAGTGGATAGGGATTCGCTTTTACATCTACATTTACATATGAAGGTTTGTTAGTGACTGTTTTTTTTTTTCTTTCTTCCAAAGTTGAAAGCCCCAATCCTAATTACAGTGGTTAGAAATAGATCTAAATGAGTGAGTGATTGCTGATGAGTGGTTTTCATTTAATCTCACAATTCTTAACCGAATGGAAATATTTTCTTTTATACAATCAAGCATTACACAAGATTTGCACTGCAGAGAGCGAACTGTTTAATTTGCAAATTTCAATTGAGCCTCAGGATTTCCTTCTGATAATTCTAGATCAAATTGAGGACGATAATTTGCTTTCATTGTTAACTTCCTCAGGGTAAGCATGTTCTTGAATTGCTCCTGACAGAAATATAAACCAAAAGTAGAAAAGTAATATTTTCCACACTCCATTCCAGCATATTTGTTGGTTTCTCGCAGTGCAACATCAGTAGTATAGAAACGTTCCACAGCATTCATATGTTTTCCAGCTGGCACTGTTCGTTTGTTAGAAAGTCGTGCTTTATTATGCTATTAAATTACTGTTTTGTTTTCTTTCATTTTTATAGCCCCTATGATTTCTGTCCTCATATCGGAGGCCGGGATTTGCACCCTGGCCCGCGGGTTGAGAAGCCGGGAAGGTCTCCACTGGCACATAGGAGTCAACATTATTTGAGTAACCGAAGTCTGGTTTAAAGTGGATTTATATGTTCTATTCTTTGGTCGGTTCAATGCTATCAGATATTAAAGGCGGAAATGCAAGTGATGCTATTTGGAGAAGACTAGACGTGTGTCGGCGGTTGTTGGTCTGGCCTCAAGGGCCGTACGGTATCTGATGTAGGTCGTTCTGGGACGGTGTTTTCCTACTGCACCCAGCGACCGTGTTTTGCAACTCCAACGGAATCAGTGTTTACGCTGCACGCACGCACCCACCCACCAAGCCAAGCCGCTTTTCCTCCTCTGAGAGCCTCAAAACAGTTGACAATCATGATGCAATGTATTGATTTAGTCTCGCAGTTGTTTTCAGGAGCATCTATTTTGTTTCCAAGCATTGGGATTAGTTGAGATGTAATACTAGATGGAATTGGAGTGTGTGCTCTCAGATTGGAAGTATTAAAATCAGTAACGAGAAGAAAATTAGACTAATAGATCTGATATGTTGCACTCACATGATTTTCTCTACGCTTGTACTAACCATTCTTACAAACGGCTAACATATAAACAAATGACTAACGATCTTCCTTTGACGAAAGTTTAAGTATTCCAAATCTGACACAAATAACAAAGAATATCTCCGAAATGGTTCACTCTACAAACAAATTTATTTGTGTGTTTTAGCAAGATATTCAATTTTGTGTAGTAAGATTTGGTGTATCTCTTACGGTTTGACAGTTTTGCAACAGTCATCAAGAGTAAACAGGACAACATGGGCTATAGTCAGAAAATTCAAGATATGCATTTCATTTGCCATAAAAATATCTCAAACATATGGCATCTCAATCAAAATAGAGCCATTTTCAACAAAATCAACATTTTCGAAAACTGCAATCTTGAAGTACATTAAACTTAAATACCGTTTTGGTTTTTAACCGACTTAATGCTGTCCACAGACTGACAAACACGCGCGTGGACCTTTTTCTGTAAATGCTTTTTTTGGATGCAGGGCCTCAAAATATATTTCCGGTGAAATCTCGATATCGAATTTTTGGGTGGAATACAATACGGAAGCTTCACCAGAGCGAAGAATATGAAGTAAATATACGCTCTGAATAAGAATATTCCTTGATACTTTGTATTCCACACAAGCCGGTTTAGGGCAGTTAGAAAGGTAGACTTCGATTGAAAAATTGAATGCCATAACCGGGTTTTGAACCACGGATTTCCGGCTTTACATGCCGTTGCTCTAACCAGCTGAGCTACATTGACAACATGCCAATGCGACATTAAATTCCCCGACCGACACATTTTTCTCGTTAAACCATTAGACATTCTCAGAAGGAATTGTGTTTGGTTTTTACGCACGTCGCTTAAAGTGGCTTCTCCACTTGTCTTATTAAATGTTAAGCCCTAAAAGTTGTTCCATAATTTCTGCTCAAAGTTATTTTCCAGTTAATATGTTAAGATAGTGCAACATTTTTGTGCATGCTGGTAGTGGAGTCGTCTATACCGGATGTGCCCTGTGTGACACAGTTGGAGACTAAGCTTCTTGCTGATGGTACTGGTCCCTCCCAGGTGTCACTAGACAATGAACTGCGGTTCATTCCTTGAATCTGCGTACATGCAATGGAAAGCTGCAAGGAAATAACGTTTAATTCACATCACGTTATCGCATGTATATTGAGGTGACTGGGAAATTTGTGGTAAATGCAGATACACATAATTCTCTAGAAATTGACACCGGTGGCGGCGCACAACAAAGAACGGTCGGGGCCGTGCTGCCACGCGATGCGTGTATCAAAAGCGCTCAAGGTCGTGCTGCCTCGTGCGACTTTGGGGACAATGACAGCAATCACCGGCAAGTCAAAGGGTTTTGCAGATTATTCGAGAAGTGTCCGGCGGCCGGCGTATTTGTAGAAGTTTGAGAAAGGTCCATGTTACGTTATCCTCGCATATAGGGAGGCGAGGCAAGGAGCAGAGGAGTGAATTACAGCGAAGCAGTTAAGAGTGTTGAGCGACTGTATCGTCTGAGTTAGTCTTTGTGAGACAGAAAGTGAGGAAATACATAAAGGAGTGAGTCAAGGTTACAAGAAGAAAACAGTTGTGGATTGTAATTTACGAAAGACTGCAAGCGTTAGTAAGAGAGGATTGTGTATTTATGAATTCACTTAAGAGAAAATAAAGAAAAAACGACTGGATTGTCAAATTGTCATTTTATCACTGGTGTCAGAAGTGGGATTTGCCGACTTGTCTTTTTGTCACATTATCTGGAAGTTTGTAGTGGATTGTGTTCCAACTTTTGCGTGATATTTCTTGGGGGTTGGTAGTTTGAATAGTGCCGCTGACATACTATATTTGTATACATTTACGGGGGACATTTGCCTGTTATAACCCGTATATCTGACTTCGGACAATGTTTTGGATGTCATATCAGAGTTTTCTTCGGTTGTTCCTAAGCCTTCCAAAGATAGATCTCATTCGGCAGTTGCATTACCTTTAGCAGGTAAGGTTTGTGGCTCCATTCAATTAGCGCACCTACTCTTCGAGCTGGCAACGCCGAACACTTCATCATCCTCCATCAGCAATTGGATCGAGCAGGCAGTGACGTCATGGAATTCCTCGCTTCAAGGACGCGGCAGAGCTTGTGTCTAACCGGCTGGCTGTCTGAATGCCCACCAGTTCATCTCGAGATGCTACACGCGAGTTCTGCTTTCCCAACATTCATCACTCACATTTGATAAGAATGATGGAAGTTGGGGGATATAACACTTCCAGTGATTTACCATACTCCATATCCTCATAGAAATGTGCGATTTCTTGTACTCTTGTTTTCTTGTATTTTGCCACTTTAAAACTTCACTGAATATGCAATTTTTGTTCAGTTTCATTCACATTTTCAATATGCATTCTTTGTCTTCGGATGAAAATATTCAAAAAGCTTTTTCTTGATATCAAGCATAGTTGTGTATTTTAGTTTTATTGGCAAAAGTTTCGTTATACAAAATATCTTCGATTGTAGGGAATCATATGAACAATTTAAAAGCTCCAAAATTTGCAAATGTTTATCACGTGGGCTCTTTAACCGCCCAGTGATCGCTAAGGGTCTGGGAGACCCCTACGTTTATTTAAACGCAATCGCCTGGCTAGAACATATACTATTGTACCTTACTCTACTGTTTGCTGGAGCGACAACCTTACCTGTTAATTTCTTTAGCTCCAAGAATGACTAATCGTCAGTTATGTGTCGCAGAGGCCAACCGAACTCTGGGGCCCACTCTCGTTACATACTACTGACATGTTTTTTATCGTGCAATATTGCTTTGTGATTGCAAATGTATGTTAGTACTTCTCAAAAATAAGCATAAAAGGTTTATTTACAAAATTCCGAGAATTTGAGGAAGTTATTATTATTATTATTATTATTATTATTATTATTATTATTATTATTATTATTATTATTATTATTATTATTATTATTATTATTATTATTATTATTATTATTATTATTATTATTATTGGTAGTGCAGTACACCATGTATAGTTAAGCTAAATGGAGCTAAACATGGGAATGAAGGAAAAGTACAGTTAAATGCAAGCGTATAAGCACAAAAATATAGCGAGGGCCTACTAGACCCCGAGGGTTAAATGGAAAATTAGTTACGCATATTGTTATAATTTGTGATATGACGTTTGAACTGGGTTGACTGAAATTTGTAGCCGTTAGCAACCTTATAGGCGTTTGTTTAACTGGTTTATTTGCTGATTACAAAGCGATGTGAGGAATTGTATCCATAACCCGATTACATATTTCTGGTTGTGAAAGGTGCTCCAGTTTCAAGTTGCATTTTTGTGATTCTTTGGTTTCGTCAGCCGATCGCTATGTGCTTGTCAAACACATTGTATTGCGTTACTGTTGACGGGAGGTGCTTTAGAAACATTTGCTCTACTTTGGAATCTCCGGCTTGTCCTTTGTTATGTTTACTTTCGCTGCCACGTATACCGAGATTGCACTGTAAATACACGTTTTGAGGTCACTGAATTCCAAGTAAGGCATTTTAGAAGAGTCCTGTGGAAGTGTGTCTAAGAACATGGTTCAAAAACGAACAGTTGGTTAAACATCTTTGAAGGATGCATCACGATTTTCAAGATCTGTCCACTCCAAACTATCATTTACATGGAAACATGTTCGTAAATTTTGATTTTGTGAAATGACATAACGATTTTGATTCAAATGTCCGGTTTTGAACTTGATGTGCAAGCAAACTTGACATTGTTGATATACTCTAATCCACCGATAAGTCATGGGGCGGTAACCCCCAAGTCCAACGTAATTGATCAATAATTTGAACATATATAAAGTAATGCTATAGTGTAATAATCGGTTTTGATATTGCTTCGCCAGAATTATTTGTTTTGATAGGTTGTTGTTGTTTACACGGATCTTAGTTTGATATAATAGGTTCCTTAGAAGAACTCTGTACAGGAATTGCAAATCTGACAGCTTTCGACCGATTTAAATGAATTTTTTTTTATTACAGATTTGCTGAACACCGTTCATCGTTCCGTTTTAAAATATTTTTCAAAAAATAAAACGAATTTCATGTAAAATGCTCCGCTGATTAACTTTTGGAAAGTTTGTTTAGCTGTATCCAAAACTCAAGAAAGGGAGTATTTTATTTCAGTGGCCCTAAGAAAACAAAATTACGCAAGCATCGTTTTAAAATTCGATTGGGCACTCTTGCGCACTTCCATTTAAATGTTGCCCTTGAACTTTTAAATTGCCAAGAAACAAAACCTGAAGTTGGGTTCTGAGCAATGTTCAAGGCCTTTGTTCGTGAAAATGATTTAAGAACGTGACTTTGTTTAAATTTCGACGAAAATAATGCATGCTAATTTCCTTGTAAATGAAGTTCTCACCACCTGCGTGTATCGTTTCTGTACTTCCTACCATCAACCGAAATTGTTTCATTCATCAGTTTAATACTGATTTTTCCTTAACCAGGTATCACTTGTGCATAAATATTTTCAGGGCATATTCAGACGATTGCGAGAGCATCATCGTGCAGGTTGTGTATTGTATGCTTGGCCTATTTCTTCATCTTGCTAGGCACAATTCTTCTGTTTGAACACATCGCATTCTCCTGCTAGTAGAATGTCTTAGTTAGCATGCTAACCGTTTCTCTTGACCTACAAACGTCAGGAACCTTCGGCTCGTGCATGTGGGTTCGAACCGAGGAACCGCTAGTAGAGGTGTCGCAGCGCAGAGATGCGGTGTGATTTTGGGCGTCTTCTGTCCTTTTAGGTTTAACATTTGGTCGAAACATAGAATTAGTTACGGAACTGTGAATTTTTCTCTTTGGGAATGCATTTAAATCATAGTCTGTACATGAAAATAGAAGCAAACAGTAGCAGGCATTTGTTCTGCAGTAAGGAGTGAACAAATGAGTATAAGTAATGGCTTCCCCTTCAACTTGCCAATAAGCAACCTTTCTGTCGTTCTTTTGTTATAGATTTACTCCAGTACTGAATTGTCAGCTCCAAGTGGAGTAGATTCTGTTTCGATATTTGGAATCAGAAGAACTAACGGGGGAAAATGTGACAGTGACAATGCATTCTTCAGAACTCTGGTTCCCTCCGTTCTTTGCTGTCCCGGCCGTTAATGATATTAGTGACCTTGTAACACAAAGTGCACGCGACAAGTCCATACTGTTTATTTTGAAATCATTTTTAGGCAATATTGACGTAAGTAGAAGAAATACTCTGTTCCAAAACTTTGAAGGGCATAGAATAGGATGATCACTGGAGGAGACAGTTTTTTTTTTCTGTATGTGTATCGTCCAAGGAGCTGCTATTTATTAGTACTACGTCGACATTAAATCCTACTACCCCTAAGAGACGAAGTTGGAGAATGACATGAAGCGTCACAAAAAGACGCTACTGACAGAAAAATCAACTTGTAGAATAAGTTGCTACTAAATTTGTTAGGTTATTTTTAGAAGGAAATAAGCCTAGCTTGTAGCTTATTACCTAAAGCTGAAAATTGTTCTGTGTTGCAAAATGTATCCAAATTATTTACTATAAAAGCTGGTCTTAAACATGTACAATTACATGCGCCTTAACAGCCAATGTACCTGCGATCTAATGATGTCATATCAGTCAGACTCGAACTTAGAGGGTAGTTCTAAAGCACAGTACTTAAAACCCAAGTTCACATTATTATTCCTGTAATCTTCTATGATTCAGCTAGAGATCTAGGTAAACCATTGCATTTTTGTGTTCACTATTGGTGATTGGTACAAATTTGATGATCTACATTAGTGATTATACTTAAAAAAAAGGGAGGAGATTCTTTTGTTTAGTTAGTGTCGCCAACTGTACCCCTTAAATAGCTGAAAATCAATTTATTACGCATTACAATCAAAATAGTACTCCGTTTCAGTTTGATAACCGATTTTTAACAATTGTGTTTTAATAATTAATGTATTTTTCCAGAAGAAATGTTACTAATGTTAAAAATAAAATGATATTTGAGATTATAAACTTGGCTTTTCTGTTATAACAAATACCTGTAGTTCTTGGGTTTCATTTTCCTCAGTTGGCAGTACTGAACTACAGTAATCGAAAGGAATATATATTAGGTTATTTTTTTTTACAGTAATTAACATTTACTGGCCAGATATTTGCAATGTAGTACATATTTAAATACAAGTTTTATTTATGAAATAGTCCCGATAAATATCCTTGGTCGATCTGACCTCTCCGATCGAGAATTCAGAGGTTAGGTCAGACATGTTATTGTGATAAACTGCATTAAAATGACTGCTCAGTGTATTTTCAAGAGTTGCAGAAGAGTTAGTTGATATGAGTGTTGTTTGAGAATAGCTACGTGCGTTCAGACTCAAGCGTATATGCAGCACGTGTTAAAATAGTCTTATATTTCAAAAACATTCCGTTCACGTATGTGTTCCAAATGTAGTTCATGGCTTGTGTTTTGCTGTACAATGATCCACGAGGTTTTGAAGGTCAAACTCGGCCGAGGTACAGAGACCCTACGTGCTAAAGGGGAACTGGGAGCTGGTAAATATACAGAAATGGCACGTGGAACAGTCCGTACGACAGGGATCCGCAGCAAAGTTTCGCAACGTACAAGTATCCTTGAATTGTTATATAAGCACCTGCTGTGTGCGCTCAGCATAACAGAATTCTCACGTCATAAAATCATATCTGTCTCCCAGCTGTGTGCAGGCAGAAAGCAACAGGGAGCTAGCTTCTGGTTTTTGCACAGGAGGGTTCAGATGGGGAGCGAGGGTTGGGGCTGGTTCTGCCCGGAGGGTTGCACTGGCGTACGTGACTGTCGCCATCCTCTTCATGGAGGTGCGTGTATCCGCAAGCACTTCACAGGCATGTAAGAACCGTTTCACCTGCCAGCTGCATAGACTTCCTTTGTTTTAGGTCACTCTCGCCATCTTCTTATGCTAAAATATTGATTACATTCAAGAAAATGGAAGAAACCGAGTTCTCACTTTCTGTAATTCATACTTAACCTGGAACGTAGCATTCTCATGATTTTCTCTACACAATATCATTTACTTTAGAACTTATTCAACAATTCATACATAATCTGTTACCTATTTCCTCTTAAGGGGAAGAAACTAAATGGCGAACAGTTGCAAAAATAACATTTTTAGCTTTCTGGTGCAGTCTGTTTACTTTCTCTAATAGTAAGCAGAGGAAGTATTGTATTCCACCCAGAAATTCGAAGTTGAGATTTCACCAGAAGTATATGTTTTGAGGACCCCTGAATCAAATGAAAAGCATTTTTAGAAAAACTTCCGTTTGTGTTGCTGTGTCGGTCAGTCTTGGACAGCCTAACTCAAAAACGAAAGTCGGTTAAAAACCAAAGTTGGTATTTAAATTTGTCCTTCAAGGATGCGACACGAAGATTTTGAAGAAAGCTCTTCAACACTAAACTACCCTTTACATGGAAAATTTTGATTTTCTTGAAAATAGCTGTAACGATTTTGATTAAAACTACGTATGTTTAAGCGATTTTTATGACAAATGAAATGTATATTTTGAATTTTCTGTTTATAGCCTATGTAGTATTTACTCTGGATGACTTTTGAATAACTCGCAAACCGTAAGAGATAGACAACATCTTACCACATAAAATGTAGTTCTCCCTAAAACACACAATTTATGTCCAAATAATTTTTTTTTTAGAGTGAACCATTTCGGAGATATTCTTTGTTAGTTGTGTCAGTTTGCACAAATGCAACATCGTTGTTCATTTTACGTTAACCTGCGAAGAGAACGAAATCTCAAAGCTTTAAATGTTTTGACTATCGCTTAAAGCCTACTGTGTTCCCATATTACCCTTGTACCTACAAGGAAATAAACAATAAGATAATTTCTGCAAATGTTTATTTCAACTGACACGAAGATACAGGAATAAGAGTTCCAACCTAATTTTGAATAGCTTCGATTATATGTCAAAGGTGTCAACAAACTTAATTCTAAGCCTTTTTCAGTGCAGCTGTTGAGCTAAAAATTGTAAATGAGTTCCTCTAAGCTTATTTCTATTACAGATTGTCTTAAAACTGCCACTTTGTGTATGAACTTTACAAAAAGCACCCTGAAGTTTTCGACTAATGAAAGACATTTGTTAAACATTTAAGGCCACTTATATACAGGATTAAGAAATGTCGGCAGGAATGGTGGTTCACCTGAGAGTGGCAGAAAGCTCTGTGAAAGTACATATATCCCGTCTGGATCGGGACAGCCAGCTGGAAACTGCGGTTGATGACCTTGGCGGACAGGGTGAACAACCAGCCATGACTTCGTGCATGCACCGATCTGGAGCGTAGCCCAATTAGGTGTTTGTATTGCATTGCGCATCCGTGAACAACACATCAAGTGGCAGCGGAGGACAGAGGGAAGCTGTGATTTTTAGACACATTTTCAGAAGAATATCCCACGGGTATATGGCGAAACTCCTAACGTCGAATAGTGCTATATAACCGATTATATGCACACTTTTTATTTTCTCTATTACGTATAGTAAAGGAAGTATAGAATTAAACCCCAAAATTCGATATTGAGATTTCACCGGAAATATATGCTTTGAGCAGCTTTGAATCTAGAAAAAGGTCCCTGTGTGATTGAACAGCATAACTCAATGAAAAATCGGTTAAAAATCTAAGTTCGTATTTAGTTTAACATCTTTCAGGGATGCGACACGATTTTGAAGAAAATTCCTCCACTCTGAACCATCCTTTACATGGAAAATCTTTCGAAAATTTTGATTTTCTCAAAAATAGCCCTAATGATTTTGATTAAAATGCCATTTGTTTGGGATATTTTTAGAGAAAATTGAGAGTATATTTTGAATTTTCTGGCTATAGCCTATGTAGCCCTGTTTACTTTGGATGACTTTTGAATAACTGGTGAACGTAAGAGATAGACCAAATCTTACTATACAAAAATGTAGATCTTGCTAAAACACACAATTTATGTCTAAATACATTTTTTTGTAGAGTGAACCATTTCGGAGATATTCTTCTTTATTTGCGAGTTTTGGAGAATTTATACTTCTATCAAATGGAACATCGTTATTCATTTTTTGTATGTTAACCGTGCAAAAAGAACGGAATTTGAAAGCTTTAAAAGATTTGACTATCGCTCAAAGTCTACTGTATTCCTATATTCCCCTTGTACCTACAAGAAGATAATAAGATAATTTCTGCAAATGTTTATCTCAACTAACATGAAGATACAGGAGTAAGAGTTAGTAAGAATGGTTAGTACAAGAGTAAAGAAAGTCATGTGAGTGCAACACATTTTTATTTCGTTAAAATCTAAACTTTTCACAAATGTATTGCCATTTTAAACTGGGATGTTATTTTAGCTAGGAACACAAAATATTTTGAAAGACAAATCATTTTATTTCAAATAATATAGACATTTCAAAAGCCAATGGGGTAGCTATGATACGCTTCCTTGTTTTACTTTCAACGTTACAGTTGAATTAACTTTTCATTGTTTAGATATCTCGAAATCTGCACAAACCTCTCCTAAATTGATGTTACTTTTAAACATTGACAAAGCAGCTGTTTAAGGAATCTTATGTTCTAAAATGCCAACTTAAATTTTAATATAGGTGCGTGAGAATTCGTTTTAAAAGAATAACTTTATTTTGGTGTGTGTGCAACTCATATGTACGTAAATTAGTACGACACATGCTTTTGTATTCTAATTTTGAGTCACAGATAATGGGAAATGTTTTTTTTTTTTTATGGAGTAAATATGTTCAAAATCTAGTTATACAGGAATTTAAAGGTAGAAAAACAAAAACCAAGCATAGACAAATGGTAAATGCACTGACTTGCTCTACTCACTTCTTATAAAAGCCAATTCTTCTGTCTGCTTGCTACTAGAGAGCTTTCCATCACACATCTGCAAATTTCGATACAGTTGGCTAAAGCGATAGTCTTAAGACTTTTAAAAGAGTATCGCTATGTGATGGCTTTAAAATTCCATGTTCCTGACATGACCACGGGGGAAAAAAAAGAACGAATGGCGACTTCCCACTTCAGAAAAGTTCTAACTAGGAAATAACTAAATAACTAGGAAAATTCACACTAAGAACGAAAAGTATCTCGGAAATTGTTAATGGCAGAAGACCTTATTTGCTTTAAGGAGGTCTACGTATTTTATAACAAGATTTGGCTTTTAAAGTATGCCAATTATACAGAAAATAAAATGAAGATGACTTTACACAGACACAACATGGAGCTATTGCTAAAATGCACTTTTTTTTTTTTTTATTCAGGGAGCTTCTAAACTTGTATTTCCTGTGAAATCACGATATCGAATTTTTGGGTGCAATACAATTCCTTTACTATAAGCAGTGGAGAAAGTGTTAGGTAACTGTCTTTGTTGTCTTTTAAGGAAGAATAATACTAGGTATTACCATTTTAGCACTCAGCTGTCGGAGTGGTTGGTTTCAACCATTTAAATAGAGAAGCATGATGCAACAGTTGACGACGCACATTAGGTATAGGAAACATGTGATGGAACTTGACCCTGATACTACCAAGTGCCCCCCCCCCCCTTCCCTTCCTGCAGCGGCAGCTGGTATTTAGACCGGACTTCATTGTGGGGTGAATCATCCCTTAAGGGGGGAGTCGCAAGCACTTTCTGCTCGTCATTTTGCTTGTATGAGACAGCTAATGTGAATTTACACGCAGCGTGAGTCATCGTATCAGAGCTAGCCAATAAGGATAATGATGTATATGACCCCCTGGCGCTATATCCTTCGAGCACCATTCCGATTGTAGGCACAGCCAAGATTTGACAGTTTCTATGTCCGGTGAAATAAAATCTACCGTTCTTCCTGGACACATTGCAAACAGAATTGGCTCTTGTGTGCGTGCTACATTCACATAGACTTCTATATTCGTTGTTCTTGTATTAAATGTTAATGTTTGTCTTCATTTTAATCACAATTAAAACGAGAGAATTTAAAAAATAATCTGATACATATATTCATTTCGATTAGTGCAGTTCAACTTGCTCAGTCCTGCAAACTGAGGAAAACGAAACCCAACAATTACATGTATTTCGATCTTCTCTTGTTCTTATAACAGAAAACCAGTTTATAATCTGAAATAAATCTAACTTTGCTTTTAACATTAAGAAATAATCTTCTGGAAAATGCATTAATTATTACAAACATAGTTGTCAAATTGTAATGGAGTTCTATTTTGATTGTTAATCGATATGTAATGCGTAATTCTTTTTCATCAATTTATGGGGTACAGTTGGCGACACTTGATTAAACAAAAGAATGGCTTAGTGATAACTAGTGCAAAATAAAAGAATGACTATCCGCGATTATTCCATTGCGGAAATGGCGATATTAGCTATATGCTAATCAATGTCATGCAATCGCGAGAAACACCTGAATATCTGCAGGACTTCAAAAGATTGACAAAACAGCGAATAATTCGGACCATTGTAACATATCTCGGAAATGGCTTGGTTTGCGTGTTTTAAAGGGGTTTACATGTTTTTGTCTACTGTGTTTTTGTGTATTGCTTAAAGTTTGCCAGCTACCACGAAAAAATGTATTTAAATATCTTATTTTTATTTAGTTTTAAACATTTTGTTTTAAAGGTTGGGATGAGTAAATGAGTTTTTGCGGTGTTGGAGGAAGAACATTAAATTGAATATGTATACAAAATTCCTTCTGAGTGAAATAGACTTCACAGACTATTCCTGGGACATTTTATTTTCGTCAAAATCGTTATCTATTTTGATGAAAATAGATAAATGTGTCATATTGAGGGTAATTTGGGGTGGGAGGTTTTCTTGAAAACCTTCGTGTCGCAAATGTCACAACAACAAAAATGTAGGTCTCGTTGAAGCTCACAATTTATGTCAATTTTTTATGGAAAAAGCTATATTGAAGATATTCCTTGTTATTGGTTTGGTTTTGAAATACTACTACTTTTCTTAAACAGGAAGTCATTCGTTTTTTTTTTTTTTTTTTTTTTTTTATTTTTGTCATGGCCATGCAAAGAGAATGGAATGTCAAAGACATCACATAGCAACTAGGTCTGACTATCGATTAAGCCTACTATATTCTCCGATTCCCATTGTACTTACAAGGAAATTTGTAATAAAACCATTTCTACATTATAAATGTCTATCTCAATTTACAAGTAGTAGATAGGAAAAGTATAAGGTTTTGTAAAATAGTTTGTGGAAGAAAATGTAGAGAAAGTCATGTGAATGTAACGCACCAGGTTTTTTTTTTTTTTTTTCTGTGGGATAACTGACAGGGGGGGAAATTTGTTTTGATATGACAGAGTGCGGAGGGAGGGGGGATGTCAATCAAACGTCGTAGTTTTTACGACTTGCTGAATTTGCTCCGGCAGTTTGTCACACTGCGGTGACTTGACAGGCAACTAGCTGTGTTATACATGGGCCAGATAAATTCCGCTACTCTGGCAACGTGGTACCAGTTAGTAAATTCACTGTGAGCAGATACATCTGTTCCTTTATCAAGCAGTAGCAATCTGTGAACGCTCAAATATTTTCGCACACACCACAGAATGAAACACCAGGAAAAATCTGATGTGTTGCACTCACATGACTTTCTCTACTCTTGTACTAACCATTCTAACAAACTCTTATTCCTATATCTCCATGTTAGTTAAGATAAACATTTGCACAAATTATCTTATTGCTTATGTCGTTGTAGGTACAAGGGAGATGGCTTTGTGCGACAGTCAAATCTTTTTGATCTTTGAGGTTCCGTTCTCTTTGCACGACTAACATAAAAAAATGAACAACGTTGTTGCATTTCCCTAAAGTTCTGTTTTCCGAAACTCACACACATAACAAGGTATATCTCCGAAATGGTTCACCCTACAAGAAAATTTATTCAGACATAAATTGTGTATTTTAGCAAGATCTACATTTTTTGTATAGTATAATTTGGTCTATCTCTAACGGTTTACCAGTTATGCAAAAGTCGTCCAGAGTAAATACGACTACGGGGGCTATAGCCAGAAAATTCAAGATATACATTTCATTTGTCATCAAAATATCTCAAACATATGGCATTGTAATCAAAATCGTTAGAGCCATTTTCAAGAAAATCAAAATTTTTCACGTAAAGGGTAGTGTAGTGTGGGGCTATTTTCTTCAAAATCTTCGTGTCACATCCTTGAACGACATTAAACTTAAATACCAACTTTGGTTTTTAACCGACTTTTCGTTTTTGAGTTATTCTGTCCACAGACTGACACACAGACACACACACGGACCTTTTTTTTTTTTTTTTTTTTTTTGGATTCAGGGGGCCTCAAAACATATATTTCCGGTGAAATTTCGACATCGAATTTTTGGGTGGAATACAATACTTCCCCTACTTACCAGTAGAGAAAGTAAAAAGGGTTCCAGAACACGTGATCTCTACCATGTTATTTAAACTGCGGTTGTGGTTCGTTATATTCAACAAATGAAATCCAAGGGTTTCGATATACGACACACTTACTAATTATTTTATAAAATAATGTGGTTTAATAAAATTGTTTCAGATAAAGGTGGTTTTTCATATGCTAAAACCAAAATCTGCTATTAACATGGGTGTTATCATTTAAAAAGATCTGCTGCACTCACATGACTTTCTGTAGTCTTGTACTAACCATTCTTAGAAACTCTTCTTCCTATATTTGCTTCTTGTTAAGATAAACATTTGCAGAAATTATCTTATTATTTCCTTGTACTTATAAGGGAAATATGGGAATGCAGTAGGCTTTGAGCGATAGTCAAATCTAAAGCTTCCAAATTCCGTTCTCTTTGCACGGTTAACACAAAAAATTGAATAACGATGCTCCATTTGACAGAAGTATAAGTTCTCCAAAACTCACACAAACAAGGAATATCTCCGAAATGGTTCACTCTGTAAAATATTTATTTTGCATAAATTGTGTTTTTTAGCAAGATCTACATTTTTGTATAGTAGGATTTGGTCTACCTCTTACGGTTTACTAGATATGCAAAAGTCATCCACAGTTAATAGCACTACTTGGGCTATAGCCAGAAAATTCAAAATATGCATTTCATATGTCATAAAAATATCTTAAACATACGGCATTTTAATCTAAATCGTTAGCCATTTTCGAGAAAATGAAAAGTTAGCAAAAATTTTCCATGTAAAGGGTAGTTTAAGGTGGAGGAATGTTGTTCAAAATCTTCATGGTGCATCCTTGAAGGATGTTAAACTTAAATACAAGGTTTGGTTGTTAACAGAGTTTTGGTTTTTGAGTTATGCTGTTCAGACTCACCACGGACCGTTTTCAAAAAATGCTTTTTTGGATTTAGGGGGCTTCAAAATATATACTTTCGGTGAGAAGTAAAAATAGAATAGGCTGAGTCGACCTTGAAAATGTGCACCTGATAAAATGTAACTTCATGATGTTCCCCTTTAAATTAAGAAACATTCACCATAATTTTTTGAAACTAGAGAGGGGGGGGGAGTCCTTTTAAGCATGCACTGCTGACAGTGATTGTATTTGTATGGTTATATCAAATTACAGGGCATTTTAGGCCTAGAATATTTACAGTCATTCCTATGCCTCGAACTCGTTCCCATATCACTGCGGTTGGTCTAGTTGAGGTGCCTTTCTTGAGCTAGGTATATGCTTGTGACTTAGAATCTAGACACATTGGACTGTTCTTCCGTAGGTAAAGTGGAATTTTGCAATGTTAAATTGACAGTATGACGAAAATATGAGCTTTGATAGATCTATGCATCCAGGTTTAGCAAATAGTGTCCTATGTGTGGTAAACAGTGATCCTAGTCTCATTCCTAATGCAAAAATCATGCAGGCATTTTGATGAATTACACCAAGGAAGGTACACAATTTGATATACCTACGCTTATCATAGCTCATTCACTGTGGAGCTGTGCTTGCCAGAAACAAATGACATTTGATGAGGAATTGAGGAAGGTAAAGAAGTGTGTGTCAGTTTGACGTTTTTCCCATTAGCGGTTCTGGCGATTTCAGCGGTCCGTAACAGAGGTACGCTAGGCAACCAGTGGAAACTCCCCGAAGAATCCGTTATTTGTAGAAATGCAAGACTCGCCTCTTTCCCAGAAGAACATACAAATGGATTTCTCGTGCTGTTAGGCTGTAAATGTGCTTCTTCGGTAGTGGATTAAAACGATGAAAGTGAAAGTGGAAGAATGAGTGGAAATGTTCCAATAGTCGCAGCAACATGTGATTCTAATGACATCCCTGACATTGGAAGGCGTTTGTTAAGCTTTCTTGCCAAGCTGAAAGCTTTTAGCAATCTAGATGTCTTCTTTCCATGACACTGAAGTTCAATTTACGTGGCGCCTTTAAATTTACAGCAAGGTTCGGCTCTTCTTGCTCTCTTTCCTGACTTTTACAAACCTGATTTCTAGATTTTACTTTCTCTGCTAGTAAGTAGGGGAAGAATTGCATTCCACCCAAAAATTCGATGTCGAGATTTCGCCGGAAATATATGTTTTGAGGTCCCCTGAATAAAAAAAAACATTTTTAGAAAAGGTCCGTGTGTCTGTCTGTATGTCAAAGTTCGTATTTAAGTTTAATGTCTTTCAAGGATGCGACACGAAGATGCGACAATTTATGAGTTTTTTTTTTTTTTTGGTGGAGTGAACTATTTCGGAGATATTCCGTGTTATTAGTGTCAGTTTCGGAAAACTTACACTGTCGTCAAATGGAAAGTCGTTCATTTTTTGTCTGTTAACCATGCAAAGATCTTTTAAAGCTTTCAAATTCCGTTCTCTTTGCACGGTTAACATATAAAAAAAAAAAAAAATGAACAACGATGTTGCATTTCACGAAAGTTTTAAGTTTTCCGAAACTGACACTAATAACAAGGAATATCTCCGAAATGGGTCACTATCCCCCCCCCCCCCAAAAAAGGAGTTTTGTATAGTAAGATTTGGTCATCTCTAACGGTTTACCAGTTATGCAAAAGTCATCCAGAATACACACGACTACAGGGGCTATAGCCAGAAAATTCAAGATATACATTTTATTTGTCAAAAATATCTCAAACATGGCATTTTAGTAAAAATTGTTAGCCATTTTCAAGAAAATCAAAATTTTCGAAAAATTTACCATATAAAGGGTAGTTTAGGGTGGGACTATTTTCTTCAAAATCTTAGTGTCGCATCCTTGAAAGACATTAAACTTAAATACCAACTTTGGTTTTTAACCGACTTTTCGTGTTTGAGTTATGCTGTCCACAGACACACACATGGACTTTTTTTTCTAAAAATGTTTTTTTTTAATGCAGGGGACCTCAAAACATATTTTCGGTGAAATCTCGAAATAGAATTTTTGGGTGGAATACAATACTTCCTCTACTTACTAGTAGAGAAAGAATTAGGTTAGTGGAGAAACCCACTGTTTGAAATATGTTTGCTTTGTTAGTTTGTATATTAGGAACTATTGTGGTTTGAAATAATATATATTTGTATGCATTGTGTTAAGTGATTGTGTTTAAGAGGAAGTATTATTTTCGCGGGATGGTAAAATTGTCTCTGGTTCATGGGCGTGGGACTGTTTGCAACCCTTTCTACACGACGGGAGAAGTTCGAAGACCTTAACATGGGAAACGTTGATCCGGAACTGGAATCCGAGTGCAGGTATTGAAGAATTTGCACCAAAACCCTGATCAGCTGTGACGTTCAGATCGCCAAATACTCCTTGTTGGAATGTGCAGGTCGCGACCTGGCTGCACTTGTAGGTGCTCAATTCTCTTCACTTTAACCTATTTGATGTACAACACTTGGGGACGAAATTCAACATACACGTACCTCGTTCTTGAAATGATTCCCTGGTCATAAGCATGTCATTTCTTGCTTGTTTGCTTTGATGATTGATGTCCTATAACCATGTAGGTCCTTATGGACAGTATATGAATCAAAATGGTTGATATGGTGCTCAAATGAGCCCGGGGTCCCTAGAGCTTAGACAAGACTTAATTTATATTCGTTATTGCACTTGCGCTAGCTACAAGACCTACCGCCTGGCCACTGCGTCACCCACCTCTATCCACCGCAGGCGTAATTAGTGGGGTGCAGAACTGGAGCATGGGACGTGGTCAGCGCCGCACGCCTTCCCGGCCTGTTAGGCGGTCTTCATGAGAAGGGACCGCTACTGCTTAAGTAGCTCCTGAATAGGCCACTCAGAGACCTAATGAGGCTGAGTGTGCCCCGAATCAGGTCTCCTAGTGGGGGAAAATCCCCACGCCAGTACCGGGGATGGAACCCGGATCTCCCGCAAAGTTAGTAACTCTTTTCAGTGCAGTGACAGTGTTTCAACCTTTCCTAATATTTCCTCACTCTGCTCATTTGAACGAAAGATACGAGCCTAGCCTCCGAATTCTTATAATTGTATACATGCATTTCGTAACCTCACGATGGTGTTCGCTTGAATACACAGGAAAGTTGTATGGCCAACGTCGCTTCCAGAATCTTATCTAACATTTGTCGACATTGAAACTGTTTTACAGAAGCACGCAGCTTGTGTGCGTGAAATGGACAACCTAAACGGGCCTCTCAGCCTTCGGCAAAGTGCTTGCGAGAAGAGCTGAATCAGCTGTTTCTAACAGCTTCCCTGTGTGAGTAATGTCATTTGTGAAATCATCCCTGAATAAGGCCATTTCTCCTTCACGGGCATTTGTGTACTTGGAATCAACGCCAAGTTTCCTACCGGAGGTTATCTGGGGATATTACAAGATATGATCTCATGGAGAATAGCAAGGGAAAGTTTCCTTATAGTTGGGTATTGCTGAAGGTTTGGTATTACAAATGCACACAGCGCTCTAATGACCTATCTGTCGACGGGCCCTTAAACCCTAATCACTCACTCACTAACGTACACAATGCTCCAAAAGGCTGGGACGATGCGATGGCTTGCCAAACATGCATGTTATGTATTTAGGACTTAAGGTAAAAGGTTAAAAATGTCAAAAAGTGACAAAAATGGACTTTTGTATTATCAAATAGTATAAACCTTCTGCTTTATTTTTACATGCTTTTTATAGCCTTACGGCCTTTTTAACTATGTCACGTGGCTGTTTATCTGATTGCCTGTAAGTGGTCATGTACATTTAAATCAATACAGTTTCATTCTTGCTACCACTTCAAACTTAGTGTTGTCATGGTTTTATTTTTATCACGCGATGCAGTTTTCAGTACATATGCATGAAATTTGGTGTACTTGCTTAACATTAAAAAGAAATATAATTTTTTCATAACATGAATAACTTCTGGGTAATTAAAGTTCACATTTCGCAATTTAAATAAAAAAATGAATTTAAACTTTAAAATTCATTTGTATCCAAACTAATAAAATTAAGAACTTATCTCATCAATTTGCTAACATTCTATTACAGAACATAACTAAAAATAAATTTTTCAAATCGAAGTTGCATTACGGGGAACTATTTATAGAAATATTAAAAAATTATAATAAAATATTAATATCTTAGCAAATAATTTGACTAAATGTATGAAATTTGGTACATTTAGTTCTCACTATACAGTGATTGTTGTGTTAAAATTACAAATCAATCCAATAAAAACTGTAGAATTTTAAAATGTCACAGATGCGTATCCTTAACTGCAGACCAGCCTATAGCATAACTATGACCACTATTTAATGTAACACTTTTGCAGAATGGGTAAACGATATACGGGTGGAAGGTACTGCTAAGGTCAGAATAACCTGGCTAATAGATGGAGCTGTAAGAAATATAAAATACTAAGCTTCATTTCCGTAGGTTTAATCGTTTTGTAAAAATGTTCACTTTTCGGCACTGTAAATGGCAACGCTGAGCGGTCTCGCATGCGACAGCTGTGTTGCACCCGACCGGCGTGTGCTTGGGGCCAGCACTGCCCTCAGATGTAAACAAAACACTAGCTCAGTGGGTTTACCACACGAATAGAAATCTCTAACAGGTGTGAATGTTAGTGATATTGTATATTTGTTCAAATAATAATGATTCAGTTTTCCATGGTTACGGAAGCAGAGAAATGAAACAATCGAAATCACTGAGTTACCCTGAGGATGGCGGCAGGGTTAGCCGCTGAAAGCTTGGGTAGTTACCCAATTGCACCCATTCTTCCACCCGGTATACTTGTAGGGACCATTCTTCCACCCAGTATACTTGTAGGGAACATTCTTCCACCCTGTATACTTGTAGGGAACATTCTTGCACCCGGTATACTTGTAGGGGCCATTCTTCCAGCCGGTAGACTTGTAGGGAACATTCTTCCACCCGGTATACTTGTAGGGGCCATTCTTCCACCCGGTAGACTTGTAGGGAACATTCTTCCACCCGGTATACTTGTAGGGGCCATTCTTCCACCCGGTATACTTGTAGGGGCCATTCTTCCACCCGGTATACATGTAGGGGTCATTCTTCCACCCGGTATACTTGTAGGGGTCATTCTTCCACCCGGTGTACTTGTAGGAGCCATTCTTCCCCCAGGTATACTTGTAGGGGCCATTCTTCCACCCGGTACACTTGTGGGAGCCATTCTTCCCCCAGGTATACTTGTAGGGGCCATTCTTCCACTCGGTATACTTGTAGGGGCCATTCTTCCACCCGGTATACTTGTGGGAGCCATTCTTCCCCCAGGGATACTTGTAGGGGCCATTCTTCCACTCGGTATACTTGTAGGGGCCATTCTTCCACCCGGTGTACTTGTAGGAGCCATTCTTCCACCCGGTATACTTGTAGGGGCCATTCTTCCACCCGGTATACTTGTAGGGAACATTCTTCCACCAGGTATACTTGTAGGGAACATTCTTCCACCCGGTATACTTGTAGGGGCCATTCTTCCACCAGGTATACTTGTAGGGGCCATTCTTCCACCCGGTATACTTGTAGGGGTCATTCTTCCACCCGGTATACTTGTAAGGGTCATTCTTCCACCCGGTGTACTTGTAGGGGCCATTCTTCCACCCGGTATACTTGTAGGGGCCATTCTTCCACTTGGTATACTTGTAGGGGCCATTCTTCCACCCGGTATACTTGTAGGGGTCATTCTTCCCCCAGGTATACTTGTAGGGGCCATTCTTCCACCCGGTATACTTGTGGGAGCCATTCTTCCCCCAGGTATACTTGTAGGGGCCATTCTTCCACTCGGTATACTTGTAGGGGCCATTCTTCCACCCGGTATACTTGTGGGAGCCATTCTTCCCCCAGGTATACTTGTAGGGGCCATTCTTCCACCCGGTATACTTGTGGGAGCCATTCTTCCCCCAGGGATACTTGTAGGGGCCATTCTTCCACTCGGTATACTTGTAGGGGCCATTCTTCCACCCGGTGTACTTGTAGGAGCCATTCTTCCACCCGGTATACTTGTAGGGGCCATTCTTCCACCCGGTATACTTGTAGGGAACATTCTTCCACCAGGTATACTTGTAGGGAACATTCTTCCACCCGGTATACTTGTAGGGGCCATTCTTCCACCAGGTATACTTGTAGGGGCCATTCTTCCACCCGGTATACTTGTAGGGGTCATTCTTCCACCCGGTATACTTGTAAGGGTCATTCTTCCACCCGGTATACTTGTAGGGGCCATTCTTCCACCCGGTATACTTGTAGGGGCCATTCTTCCACCCGGTATACTTGTAGGGGCCATTCTTCCACCCGGTATACTTGTAGGGGCCATTCTTCCCCCAGGTATACTTGTAGGGGCCATTCTTCCACTTGGTATACTTGTAGGGGCCATTCTTCCCCCAGGTATACTTGTAGGGGCCATTCTTCCACCCGGTATACTTGTGGGAGCCATTCTTCCCCCAGGTATACTTGTAGGGGCCATTCTTCCACTTGGTATACTTGTAGGGGTCATTCTTCCCCCAGGTATACTTGTAGGGGCCATTCTTCCACCCGGTATACTTGTGGGAGCCATTCTTCCCCCAGGTATACTTGTAGGGGCCATTCTTCCACTCGGTATACTTGTAGGGGCCATTCTTCCACCCGGTATACTTGTAGGGAACATTCTTCCACTCGGTATACTTGTAGGGGCCATTCTTCCACCAGGTATACTTGTAGGGGCCATTCTTCCACTCGGTATACTTGTAGGGGCCATTCTTCCACTCGGTATACTTGTAGGGGCCATTCTTCCACTCGGTATACTTGTAGGGGCCATTCTTCCACTCGGTATACTTGTAGGGGCCATTCTTCCACCCGGTATACTTGTAGGGGCCATTCTTCCACTCGGTATACTTGTAGGGGCCATTCTTCCACCAGGTATACTTGTAGGGGCCATTCTTCCACTCGGTATACTTGTAGGGGCCATTCTTCCACTCGGTATACTTGTAGGGAACATTCTTCCACCCGGTATACTTGTAGGGGCCATTCTTCCACCAGGTATACTTGTAGGGAACATTCTTCCACCCGGTATACTTGTAGGGGCCATTCTTCCACCCGGTATACTTGTAGGGGCCATTCTTCCACCCGGTATACTTGTAGGGGCCATTCTTCCACCTGGTATACTTGTAGGGACCATTCTTCCACCCGGTATACTTGTAGGGGCCATTCTTCCACCCGGTATACTTGTAGGGGCCATTCTTCCACCTGGTATACTTGTAGGGACCATTCTTCCACCCGGTATACTTGTAGGGGCCATTCTTCCACCCGGTATACTTGTAGGGGCCATGCTTCCACCCGGTATACTTGTAGGGGCCATGCTTCCACCCGGTATACTTGTAGGGGCCATTCTTCCACCCGGTATACTTGTAGGGGCCATTCTTCCACCCGGTATACTTGTAGGGGCCATTCTTCCACCCGGTATACTTGTAGGGGCCATTCTTCCACCCGGTATACTTGTAGGGGCCATTCTTCCACCCGGTATACTTGTAGGGACCATTCTTCCACCCGGTATACTTGTAGGGGCCATTCTTCCACCCGGTATACTTGTAGGGGTCATGCTTCTACATGGGGCACTGCTGAAAATAGACCAGTGTGCCAATGATGCAACAAACTAAATCCACATTCTGAGCTGTTTGAAATTTCAGAACTTGAAAACTTAATGAAAATACATGTTCGTTTTTATATGCATTGTAATTTCCTTTAATTAATGCCTTTACTTCATGGTGCCGTAAGCCTCGATTCCAACTGATAGCGCTCGTTGAAGTCAAGGAACTGAAGCACAACTCCATGCAATCACTGCAACGGATTTAGCGGTCAGCCACTGCAATTTGCTGAATTCAACCAAAATGATCAACGGCAGGCAGGGAAGAGGAAGCACGTTCGGGCAAATTATCGCTGCGGTTCGCTGCCTGGGATTCCCGTGTTGTTGAATGAAGTTACTTCGGACACGAATAGAAACAGTTTGGGAACACCAATTTACTGGACATAACTGCCAATTCTTGATTTACCGCTTTCACACTAACCTGGTAAAAGTGTTAGCAGACCAGCCGCCATATTCTGTAGATGGTTTCTAGGGCACCTTTTGGTGTAAGGGTTGAAATTGCTTTGTGTTACTGGAAAACTCCGCCTCAACATTACCCCCTACTATTTTGATCAATAGTCAAAATTATCGTTGAAAATATTAATGCAAAAAACTAAATTATTGGCAAAAATATCACAACCTATGGCACATTTCCCATGTTTATGACAACACGAAAAATAATCCGTTTTTTTAACAAATACGAAAAAATATCGTAGGCCTTTGCACCAAAAAAAAAAAAAAAAAAAAAAAAAAAGTTTTTAACTTGACTTTAAAATACTACTGACACACGTCAGTTTTGCAAATATTGACCAAACTTACAGCCCAAGTTTGTTTTCCTCAGTATTTTTCATTTAAAATGCTCTGTACACCATAGGCTTAAACTCAACATTTGACTTCTTCAGGAGAGCTTTGTTGTGCTTTTACTGATAAACATTTAATGTATTTGTGGGTAAATATTTTGTACCAACTCAAGTTGGTGAATTTGAAGTAAAAAAGCAATAACACACAACATTTTCTAGTACAATAATTCATTTTAATCGAAAACATTTTTTTTATTTTGGCTATTAAAAATCAAAATCAAAGTTGGTCTGATAACATTTCACTCAAAGATAATATAAAATAGATACGAGTGTCTCAAAAGGGGTGTGGCTTAATTTGTTACAATTTTGTATGTTCCATTTTAACATAGTGAAAATATTTAGGTTTTTCACATCAAGCTTTGTGTCGCAGCATAAAACATATAATAAACAAAATTAATAAAATTATACAAAAAGACAAGATGAATAACAGCCAACAATTTTTGAGAAGTAAACACAACTGAAATAATATGCAACTAAAAGGGTCTTAAATTTTGTTCTGCAGAGTCATAGTCAGATGTCAAATGTGTAGTGGAATTTTCTAAAGCAGTTTAGTACAGTATTAAGAGCAGGGTCATAACATCGATGAACTGAAAGTGTCACTTGGAGCACGTTGAACATGAAGTGGATCTTGCTTTTTCATAGGAAGTAAAATTAACCCATACAAACTTGTTCTTATAATTATGTACATGCAAAGTGGCTTGTAATATTCAATATATTTTCTCTTGCTTGGAGTGTCTGCCATAATGGACTAGTGTGAAGGTAATTTGAGCTCTCAGCAATGAGAGAAGCGTGTAGAGTTGAAAGACGCGTCAGTGAAGCGGCAACTGTCTTCCTGCGCTACCAAAGGGTTGTTGGATGACTGAAGATGGCGAGCCATGGCGAGCGCTCCTAGCTGAAGTGTTGGCAAACAATGAAACTAGCCAGTTGTGCGGTACCACGCTCCGCAAGGCAAGGTCGTTGATCCCATACTTCCTTAGCCTTGGCTGCTTCTCCCTTCTCAGACACACCAGTAGGGCGAGTTCTGCAACTTTTCTCCTCAGCGATTATACCATTTCATTTCTCGAAGGCTCATGCTTCTGCATAAGCTTCACCTTTCAACATGCAGCCAATTTTACCATTTTCTTCGCTAGGTTCATATTCCGTCCCAAGCAAAATCTAGGTCTCACCGGAACATTTCCCGAACCCAGTCCCCATTTATGTGAAAATAACTTCCATTGCTTTTGTTATTTTTTTAAATTGTAGCAACAATTTTGATTAAAATGTTAAATATTTGAAATTGATCCTGAATTTCCGTTGGAAAGTCTGAAATCCTCTTCACTGTGAGTGAATTTCATGCAGTTGTGAAACAAAAAAGAAAAATAAATGAACGTTTGAAATGTTGTGATTCTTCTTTTTCTCTCCCTAGAGAGTGCTCGTTACTTTTGAATTTGTTACTCTATGTTTCTCATATTAAGTTTTGAATATTTTTTTCCTTTCCATTTATATGCTGCCTTTAATATCTAGGCCATATAGGCGATGTTCACGATCCGCGTTTCCATGTTGAATTCAATCCGAAATGAGATCAATTTGGATACGCAAAGCTCAAGCGTGACTAATTAAAGCTTTCAGGTTGGTCGCTTGGTTTGTGTTGGTTGACCTGTAAAAAATATTTTTTTCGGCGTATTTTAAGTTGGTTTTGAGGTTAGTGAGCGTTTCTTAGAAGAATCTATTGACATTACAGAAACAATAAAAGTGGCTTTGTTGTGTTATATTACATCACTTTCGTTAAGAAAACAAATGAGCGTTCAACGTGTAAGAACGAGTACAGTAGAATCTTTGCATCCTTGGCGGACTCAAATCGATTTAAATCCGTTGTGCAACACAATTTCGATCCGATCCCACTCCTAAGAGGATCGAATCCAAGAATTCATTTCGATCTTTCCATTCAGTATTTAATCCGGAATGAACTCAAATCGATTTGAATTTCCCATGGAAACGTAGTGAATAATTGCTTATCGGATGGTAAAATTTACGCATACATTTACATTGCCACTTCTAAATCCAGGTTCTAAGGGGGACGAGGAATACTCCTGACTAAAGAAACATTTCCCCAGTCGGGAATTGAACCCAGGATTTCTGTGTTTGGCAGTTATCATGCTAGTCCCAGACCACAGAGGCTGTCTATTCGAATTGTAATTAAGCACGTATTGCACAATGACATTTTTGGCTAAGATGCATCATGGATAGAATTGAATTTTATGTGAGAACTGTAATGTGAGTGTGTGTCAGTTTGTAAGAAGAAAGTCAAGAGTGACATTTTTATGTAACCCTTTCCGACGTGATTGTGGATTTTGCTCCGGGTTGTCACAACCATGGATTAGCTGTTTTCAACTAGATATATTGTCCAAAAGGTGATGTTAATTCATTCCTGCTTTGTACACATTATGACCTAAATATAGTGGTAAGAAAAACAGTAGTACAAACAGTCGAAAGGGAGGTTATTACGTCATCATTCTGGCATTGTGTACGTTAGTATACATATTAAAACATTAACATGAAGTTTTGAAATGGTCATTGTCTTTTTGAAAGTAGCAAAAATAGCAGCGTAAATTGTCTCTTTTGTCAAATGAACGTTCCAAAAATATGCAGAATTCTGAAAAATGTTAAGCTATGGTCATTGCTTTTGTTTTCTTCAGATAAAATGTTAGTATGTATAACATTATTTCAAAACAGGTATTAAGTTACGGCAATAAAATGAACAGCACAATAAATCATATGGCAGAGAGAGGATACCAGTAACAATTCCTTCACTGCTGTTACAATACTAGGCATTTTAATGTTTGAAACTGTATATTTAGTTGTCGTGACAGCGAAAGAGCTGTCAATATTTTGAACTCGATAAATCTTACAGTATCTGGAGTTCCGTTCGTTTTGAAAGATTGAAAGGCACCCAATACAACGCTCTCATTTATGCTTCTCCTAATTAAAGAGAAACTCCCACCTCTAGATGCGGATCGAAGGCGTGAACTTTGGCCTCATAAGCCTGCAGATCCTCTTTGAGGTGGAGAGATTCTAATTAAGGGCAGGGGTTGAGTCTCTGGACGTGTGAAGAGAGCTGACCTCCCCCCCCCCCCCTCACCTCCCTTAACCTGCCGGTCGTATTCCAGCAGTTGATTGGCCAATCATGTATCACTTCCACAAAGGGTCAGCCAGCTTTGATTGATGCTCGTATGGCTTTATGTAGCTGCACAAGGGTGCCAGTCACATCTTTCTTGCCTATTTGCACATTCAGATTCTTCCCAAAATGAGATTTCATCGTAACAAAGCAGCATTATTGAATTACTGTTTGTGTTTTTGTATGTATCGCCCATTTGAAGGTAAAATCCGCTTTTAATCGGCTGCAGCTTTTGCCGAGTGCATTTGCTCAGTGGCCGTATTTTTTAAACATTACAGATGTTTTCCCTTGACTTTTATATTGTATATTAACACATATACTTTTTGTATGCTATTCTTGTACTCATGAAAGCGTTGCATGGATTTAAAAGGTACAATTTAACCCAGTTTCCATGTGTATCAGTTCCAAACAGGGGGTCTTCAATACATATGGCAACCCGTTCCGCGGGCGCTCTGCACTGCGCGAGAGAACCGAGAGTCGCCGGGAAAAAGTTGCCGTCAGAGGCGCACTAAAATCGTTACCATATTGTAGATTCTGGAAATGTTGATCGGCTCTCAAGCAGGCAGCACATCTTCTAAAACTGTCCCCCATTTGCCTAAGCTCAGCGGCAGGAATCCTTGTGGTTTCTTGCATGATGTTATGTATTTTACGAAAACTTTCATGATTCATAGCTACGTGATCTGTTATCAATAAAGGTCGCAGGAAAGCCGTGTATCTAGTAAAACTAAAATAAGGAAAACGAAGTTGCAAAATAAACCTACGAATGCAGACGATTTGAAAGAAAATAGCAGGGAGAAATTTATTCCATTTCATAAGATGGACGAATTAAAGTGCCTTTTCTTTTTCTGAATGTATTCCAGAAATGTATTTATCATTTGTATCATTTCTACTCACAAAATTTCATAACTTACAGTCCATATTAAAGGCCTTGGAAAATACAGTGTTGTCAGTGTTCAGGTGTTGCCAGTTTGAGGGATATTTCCCTCGGCGTAGGTATTTTTCAACTCAAAAGGAAATGAGGGAATTAGTTTGAAAAATGATTTTTCAAGGTTTTGATATTGAAGAATTAAAGTTCGTTTGCCTGTGTACTTCTGCTTATTACCAAGAATTGTTGCTCATTAGACGTTTGTTTTAAATTAAAGTGTCACTTCCTTAGCAGTTTCTGTAGTATACGTAATGAAATACCATTGACGCGGGAAAAAAAATGCCACTATTTTTGTTATTTTATTGTTTAACGACGCTGTCAATTGCCAGGATCACATCACATCACCGGCCACCGGTGTGCCGGAGTTTTGTCCCGCAGGAGTGTATGGTAATGTCCTCCAGCGTAGTCATATTGGACAGCGAGTGGCTGAAATGGGTGAAATAATGCTCAAATGAGCCCGAGGTCCATAGAGCTTTACGTTACCCGACATTCGTCTTTCAGGATAAGGGAAAACCTAGGAAAAATATGTTATCCGAATAACTTACCTAAGCGAGATTCGAACTCGCGAGCTCTTGACACGCTAACCAAATCCCTCAGGAGTTCTTTTAAATGCCAGTAAATCTACTGACATGGAGCTGTTTTTAAGTACACTTAAAAACCATCGGTGTGGGCCGGATTTGAACTCGCGACCTTGGGATCAGTAGGCCAGCATCTAACCATCTGAACCACCCAGACCGACACTGCCGTTTATCGACGGACCCCTATATCCCACTCACAAAAATTAGATTTTGTGAGCAGAACTGTAATTATTTTGTTTTTGAGGTGTTTTGGAGGCCTATATGGGATTTCTTCCATCAAAGACTGGGCAATACTGTTGGATTTCACTGTATACACGTAATCAATTCACTGCTAAAACATCGCTAAAAATCTGATGTGTTGCACTCGCATGACTTTCTCTACTCTTGTACTAACTATTCTTACAAACTCTTATTCCTATATCTTCTTCGTGTTAAGATAAACATTTGTACAACTTATCTTATTGCTTATTTCCTTGTAGGTACAAGGGGAATGTTAGAATACAGTAGGCTTTGTGCGATAGTCAAATGTTTAAGATTCTGTTGTCTTTGCACACTTAACATATAAAGAAATGAACAACGATGATCCATTTCACGAAAGTTCTAAGTTTTCCGAAACTCACACATATAACAAGGAATATCTCCGAAATGGTTCACCCTACAAGAAAATTTATTGAGACATTAATTGTGTATTTTAGCAAGATCTACATTTTTTGTGTTGTATGATTTGGTCTAACTCTAACGGTTTACCAGTTATGCAAAATTCATCCAGAGTAAATACGACTACAGGGGCTATAGCCAGAAAATTCAAGATATAGATTTCATTTGTCATAAAAATATCTCAAACATATGACAATTTAATAAAAATCGTTAGAGCCATTTTGAAGAAAATAAAATTTTTGGAAACATTTTCCATGTAAAGGGTAGTTTAGGGTGGGGCTATTTTCTTCAAAATCTTCGTGTTCCATCCTTGAAAGACATTAAACTTAAATTCCAACTTTGGTTTTTAACCGAGTTTTCGTTTTTGAGCTATGCTGTCCACAGACTGACAGACAGACACACACACGGACCTTTTTCTAAAAATGCTTTTTTTTTTGGATTCTGGGGGCCTCAAAACATATATTTCCGGTGAAATCTCGACATCGAATTTTTGGGTGGAATACAAGACTTCCCCTACTTACCATTAGAGAAAGTAAAAATGAGTGAAAAGTGAAACGTTGCGAATTGGGAACGGTGAATTAAAGGACCTTTAGTCACTCAGATTTCGACACCCCTACCGTGAACAGGAGCTTTGTTATTCTTAGAATTACGAGACGTTGAATCATTTGCGCGGGTGTTTCATCCGATTAACAGGAAGTTGATGATCGGAATTTCAACTCGACAGACTATTGTCAAATGCCTACAGCTGCTGAACTATGCATCGTGAAAAGGAATAACGGTTTGTACGCATGTCAGAGCTGGATGGTTTTTGATTAATGATTTTAAAACACAGCTCCAAGAGCTGGTTTGAGAACCTGAAACCACGTTGGTACGAGTGTAAGCTGTGAGAAAGATGAATGAACAGTTTTATATCACTTTGCCGCAAGCCATTAAATTTGAGTTGCCGGGTCTGGTGGACACCTTTTGATGGCTTGCCTACAAAACCGGACACTGGTATTGAATTTCCGATAGGCTTGCTTGTTGCGTAATGAACTGGTCTTGAAAGCCGCTGTGGACATTGCACATTAAATGGCGAACATCTCAGCCTCCTAACCCATTGGGCTGGTTTGCAATTCTTCCACGTCACTTATCATCACGTCATGGGAATCGCAGTTTAAAGGAATACACAGACATAACCCGTCCCGCAGAAATTGGAAACCGTGGTTCCGTTAACTCTACCTACGAACTATACCACACTTCTAAGGTTTCCCGTGAACATATTTCCGGATAGCGTTTCCATTCCCAAGACAAAGCTCTTATTTTGTGTTAGGTTCTGGTCCCCTTTTCAAGGGAGAAGTAGCAAAGGGGAAACTTGTGCTAATTAACTGCTATCGGAGGGTGAAACAACATTACAACCTAACAAGGGCAATATAAAACCCTTTATGTCGAAACCAGTGTTGACTACATGGGTTAGGAAGCCTAATATGTAAAATTTCAAATATATACAGGGTGGAAGGGAAGTCATTACATTCCTTCCAATTTGTACTTCATAGAAGCATTACAAACAAAAAAGTCTAATGGCATTTTGTTCTTTGATCAGCTGATTTCGAAAAAATGCGTCATTCCACAAGAATGTACGAATAACAGTTTGTTACTTGTAAGATGCGTAGAGTAACTTATTTCTGACATAACTTCGGTAGTAATTATGTGACATTACACAGAGTTTCGAAATAATTAATCACTTAAAAGACGTGAAGGAATACACCGACCTGCTCTTTCAGACGTGGAGTATGTCGACAACGTTGTGTTGAGGTTGGTCAGAGAATTAGCCTGGTTTGTGGATATAAACAGGCGCTTTCGAGTAATGTTTTGGGAGATAGCACTTGTGATTGGCCTATACTCGCACAGTAAACACGGAAGAACATGACAGGGTATGTGCTTATATTCTCAAGACGTTGTTTATACACTGAGCTAGGAACATGACACCCACACAATCTGCAGCGTTGCCAGCTTGTTTTCGATAAAACTAAAATATCTCTGTAGGAAATGGTGAGAGACAAAAACGTGAGATATAAAATGTGTTCCAAATACCGAGATCTACCACTGATTTAAATTAAGGTAATGACTTCCCTTCCACCTTGTATATATCGAAACTGGAATATTTGAACGGCAACATAATGCAGCGCCGATGAACATCCCTGCAGGCAAGTGAGCGGAGCTGTACTGTGCATCTTTCACTCACCTCGCACTTTCAACATAATCCCAGCCTTGTTAAAATTATTGCTTCTCTATAGCTTTTTCGCTACATTTAAAACTTGCAGCTTTTTTGGGAGGGGGGGGGGAGATTTATGTATTTTGAAATATAGACCGTCCCTGAGAAGGAAATTTCGAGATAGATTTACAAATGAAGAATTTGATACTTCCTTTGTTGAATTGCAAAATGGCAATCTTCTAAACTTGCAGTAGAACAGTTATATAACAAACCACAAATAGTCCAGTCCAATTTCTTTTGTTTTCTCCCTTTATTTTGCTTCTAAACTTTTGCTCACAAACTTTCGTGATATTAAAACTCTCAACTGTTTTCTTGTCGCAGCTTTGACCAACTCCTTTCACTGTCTCTCAAATACTAACTCAACGCTTGTTAAAACTTCTTCACTTAGACGCGACGTATCTTACACAGCTATCTCACACTCACTGACTTTGAGCTACCCAAAAAACTGCATGCTTTTATACCGGCAATGACGTAGCCAGATCTTTAGCGAACTTCTTCAAACAAGCCGGCCGCTGGACACTTCTCGAATCGTCTGAAAAAAAAACCCTTTTGTTCTACCGCTTTGATTGTTGTCCCGTGTTGCTTGTGTGAGTGGTGTGGGGAGCTTGTCCCTGAGCGCGTTTGATACGCGACGCGCCGGGTATTTTGAGTGAAGTAGCTTGGCCCCGACCGTCCTTTGTTGTGGGTCCTGGCTGACGTCACAATATTTTGATTGAAGCACCTGATAATGTTCTTTTTTTCTGTTGAGTGCTTATGAAACAAGAACCGGATGTAATATTTTTACTGAGAGTATGCTTGTGGGTGGAACCTTATTTGCAAGAATTTGCATTTTGTTTGTTTCTTTTCTTGAGCCCGTGTGTAATTCGATGGTCCATACAAACTGCACTTTTAGGAGTATTTCCCTACAGTTTCAGTGGTAATAGTTTTTATGTATGCGGTTATTTCTGCCACAAAACTAGTGTATTTTAAGGCTACCGCAATCCTCCAAGGTTTACTGTGCCCTTTCTTAGTGTTTGCAACTAATTGTGGTGGGCGACTTCTTTTCGTTATAAAAGGAGACACCTTTTACAGGGAATTGGAACTCTGGGGGTATATTCGTGGTTTTCTCATCCAAGGGAAGAAGCAGGCTTTGTTGACCTAGTTCACTTCTGGCCAGCTGATAAACACGCGGCACAAGAAGCTATGGACAAACAGCTGTTGCTGCTTTCTGCATGTATGAAGTTCAAGAAACGCACATTTTTTGTACCCTAATACGTACAGGACCTTGAGACATCTTTTTGTGCCTCGTCACTTACCAAACAACTTTCACATTCTGATAGGTCTGAAATATGCAGTAGAGTAATTTCTTTAAGGCTGAAGCAAATGTAAAATATAAGGTGATTAAAATTTGTGAAGCATTACTCTATGCAAGGAACAAATTAAAACTTGATTCACTGTTATAGAGTGTGAACGTAAAAAGTTCCTTCCCAGTCATGCAAATATAATTCTCATTACGACCTCTTAGTGCACCGCAGTGTGGAATTTTCAAAGAACTTACTTACCACGGAAAAACAAAACTCTTAAAATTAGCTCACAGGGCGATGAATTTTAATTTGAAGCCTTGAAAGGCAATTGAGAAATGCAGTTTAGCAGTTTTGCTGTAAGTTTTCTTGTAAATTCAATCTCCAACATATGTATCGCAGAAGCATGCAAATGAAATCATATTTCTTGTTGCAAAAGCAATTTATCATAATTTGTTTGTTTATTCCGATGTCCGTATACACTTTTTGAAATAGTGCACGGCGGCTGGTAATGTATTTAGCAGAGATTTCAGGTTAGGTAACATGTTAATCACTTACGAGTGATATGTGTGCAAGTGTGTATTATAGATACAAACCTGCAGACGGGAGTGGGATTCGAACTCGCAATCTCTTAGAAAATTTCCCTAATCACTCATACTCAAAGCACAGCTGCGAATATGCAGGTCGAAGCAGTGAACAGATTTTTTATTGATTTATTATTATTATTATTATTATTATTATTATTATTATTATTATTATTATTATTATTATTATTATTATTATTATTATTATTATTATTATTACATTATTTAACTGGAATACATTTTTAATGCAAAAATGCTGAGGTTCTGCGTGTTTGTAGTAAACCTTTATCTCTTATAATTAAGTCATTCAGACTGAAGAAAACTGTCGAGGCTATTCTCAGAAAATGCAAGATTTATCTGTGTTCCATTTGCCATTAAAATTTCTACACGTGGTAATTTAATAAAAACAATTGAAGCCATTTTTTGGGAAGATAAACATTTCTACACGTGCATGCTTTCTGTGGAGAATAGGAAAATATTCTAATCAAAGGAAATTTTCCTGCCCAGTCTGGGGATCGAATGTGGGACCCTGTGCTGAAAAGCAGAAGTTTGACCAAGTTGTATTTCAACTCATTGTTCCATGAACACGTTTGAATGTGCACAGTTATTTCCAGCTGCATGTCTATGCTCACTGCAAATGAATAGTGAAAAAGATACCTTTAATAAATACAGCTGCTGCAGACCAATCGCGATATATGCCCTTGGAGGAGAGATCTTCTTTTGTTGACCATCTGCAACATCGTGAAGATAGGAGCAAGACGGTAGTAGGAATGTAAATAGTACTGCATTTATATGCACCAGCTTGGAACGGCGACTGCACTTCTGATGCCACGCCCACTTTTGCTAGTTTCTCTTCCGAGCGAAGGTACTCTATCGTGGTCGAGTAGTACTTAGATTATACTATTCTGTAAATTTGAAAACACAATTTTTATTATGTCTCTGCTTTTATTTTGTTTTTGAGCCTTTTAAACCATGATTAAACAAAATTTTGTAATGTTCCTTATTCGCAGGAAGTGGTTATGTCATTCCTGACACGAAATCTATTTTTGGAATTGGTTTCTGAGTTGATGATTTAATTAAGGAAAGTTGTGACATTGTTTAGCAGCACTAGCGGTTATAAAACTGGAAAGGCAGTGATAGTTTGATACATTTTGTGCAACTGGTTGAATGAAAGTTGTGGTGAGAAGGCCCAGACTCGGTATTGATCTCGTGCGTGTTTGAGTAAAGTAGGTTACACGCAATGACGTCAGCAGTGCCGCTTAAATTGGATCTCATGCGCGGCCGTCTTTTCCGGCAGGATTGTTTTCATAACGTCAGGGCTGGCAAACTTGCATGACTGACACAAATCGAGGCGTTTCTACTTTGTTTCTCTCTAGAACGATCCCGTTTTAGGAATAGACTGCTTCGAGTTGTTTTTAAAGCCACATACAGAGGCGTTTTTATTCAGTTTTACTTCCTCTACTACGTAAAGGAAGTATTGTATTCCACCCAAAAATTCGATGTCGAAATTTCATCGCAAATATATATTTCGAGGACCCTCCTCCTGAATCCGAAAGAAGCATTTTTAGAAAAAAAAACAAAGTCGGTTAAAAACCAAAGCTGGTATTTAAGTTTAATGTCTTTTAAGGATGCGACACGAAGATTTTGAAGAAAATTGCTCCACCCTAAACCATCCTTTACATGGAAAATTCTTCGAAAATTTTGATTTTCTCGAAAATGCCTCTTGACGATTTTCATTAAAATGCCATATATTTGAGATATTTGTTAAGAATTTTAAGAATGCATATTATGAATTTTCTTGGTAAACCGTAAGAGATAGATCAAATCTTTCTATAAAAATGCTAAAACACACAATTTATGTCCAAATAATGTTTTTTTCTGGAGTGGACCATTTCAGAGATAATCCTTGTTATTTATGTGAGCTTGAGTTTTGGAAAACTTCAACTTTCTTCAAATGGAAGATTGCGATTCGTTAACCGTGCAAAGAGAACAGAATCTCAAACCTTTAAAAGATTTGACTATCGCTCAAAGCCTACTGTATTCCCATATTGCCCGTGTACCTACAAGGAAATGTATAAGGTAATTTCTGCAAATGTTTATCTCAACTAACACGAAGAAGATAGAGGAATAAGAGTTTGTAAGAATTGTTAGTACAAAAGTAGACAAAGTCATGTGAGTGCAACACATCAGATTTTTTATATTTTCTTTTATGACTAGCTAAGTATAAGTAGAGGAAGTATTGCATCATATCCAATGTCGGTCTGGGTGGCTCTGTTAGGCGCTGGCCTGCTGATCCCAAGGTCGCCAGTTCACATCCGGCCCATGGTTTTTAAGCTTGCTTAACCTCTTCGGATGCCACGTGTGTGTACGACACAAGATTCTGTGTGCGCCAGGGGTGTATACAAGTGAGCTCAGGACTGATACGGACTGCTTTACTTTGATTGCAACTGATGTCGAATACGAAGAGGTTAAAAGTGACAGCCCCATTTCAGTAGTGTATTTGTCTCAGGAGTTTAGCTATGACCTTGTGCTAACCTGGCGCTGACGTTTTACAGCCTGCTTCATATGCAACTTTCCTTCCCACTACAATAAATATTAGGGAAAACAGCATGTTACAGCATAATACCAAGAAATTATGATCCGTTTTCTAAAAATCTGATTGGTTTATCCGGTTGCACCTATTCATATACTGATCTCGATAAACAAGAAGTAGACAAAACATCAAGCTTTTGGGAGAATATTTTGAGTGATTAGAGAAAGTCATATGACTGCAACATCACGATTTTTAATTTCTTTTTTTTATCAATATGCAGTTGTTTAACGCACCCAATTTATTTTCTTTAAAACCAGTTTGTAGCCAATCATCATTTCATGGCCCTAAGAATTCAAAAGAGTAAAGCAATGAATACACTGACAAAGATTTCAACGTTGAGGTTGCGGACCGGTTATTTTGGTCAGCCTTTAAGAGCTGACTGAAAGCAGCGTGGATTGATCGAGTCTGTAGTAAGGGACGGGGTGGTCCCACACGAAATAAACGGTGAGAGCACTACCGTCAATTTCTAATTTCTGTTTGACACGGGAAACAAAAATATCAGCATGTATTTAAATTATGTGTTTATTTAACACTTTCCATGTTAATATCCATAAAGTACGCACTGAACCCCTTACAGTCGTATTTTGTTTGCCAGTAAAACTTTTTAGTTTAATTGAAATGGAACTAAAAGGGTAAAAATACCAAGAAAGGCTTTTTGGGCAGTGTTTGTGTAGTGTTGGCAATACGTTTCATCAAGAGACATTTCACACAGAAAAAGGAAAGGATTAAAATGAATCCCCCCTTGTCATGCCTTCTGTTGAGTGGGCAGGGGGGATGAATCATATTTAACACGATCGAAGTGCCGACCGGGGTGCTGAAATCGATTTTACGCCAAAGAACGACTGGTTAATTTTTAACAAAGCTTAAGCTAAAGAAGCTTTCGTTCCATAAAACGTGTAATTTACTTGATAATTCTGTATGACCCATTAAAGCATTTAATGATATAAATAGCTTTTAAAACGCAGCTTGGAACAGTAAACATAGACGATAGGAGCAGTTTAGATCCCGATTTAGCAGTTAATCACTTTTATTAATACTGCAATAAGAGCTGAAAAGTATTCTATTTACTCTTGTGGATATTCGCAGTTGGAAGGCTGTGTATTGGTTATGCTGTTAAACACTTCGACCTCTTTTCGCTCATAATACACCTACGCGTTGTAAACATTAGAAAGTTTGAAAATGCACAACGATCCCTTGCAGTTGAGTATTTAGCGGTTAAAATGCAATGTGTACAACAAACGTGAGCTGCCGGTTTTCCCGAGCGTTCCAGTTGTTTACCATCTTTCAAAATGGCGGATATTGGTTATGCGCACCAAATACACAGCTTTTCATGCTGTAGGTATACTTGCCTGCAATACTCACTGTGTCCTAGTTTATACCTTATTCTGGTGGCGAAATAAAATATTGTGCTCATAACCAGTGGAAAAAAAGAATATCCAAGAAAGCCAATTGCCTTTGCGAAAATGTTATTTAAATTACAAATATCAAATCTTAGTGAGGTGGCATCGTGTTAATGTTTGACTCACATGCTGAGGACCCCGGTTTCAAACCCGAGTTTACCGAATGTTTTTTCGCGGCTTTCCTCGGTGGCTAGGCCAATGTTATGTTGAATAATTTGATCCGCAAATTTTACTTTAATTTCTTTCGTCACCGCCATACCAGACATTGCTATTATCCAAATTTAACTTTTTTTTCGACAGTCTTCTGACTTCCTAGTCCTTACATTGGCTTGTAAGTCCTTGGGGTAAGTACTACATAGAAGAAGGTAATCTGTTGAAAACGATACTGTGACGTCGGTCGCGGCGCACAACAAATGACGGTAGGAGTCGGGCTGTCCCACCCCACTGGCGTTACGTGTATCAAAGACGCTCAAAGTCAGGTCGCTTCACGCGAGCAAATACGTGACAACAATCAGAGCGGCAGAACCAAAAGGGGTTTCCAGATTATTCGAGAAGTGTTCGACAACAACGAACAAAGAGTGAGTTACAGATAGTCGGTTCTTAGTTAGAGAGAGACAGACAATCACCTGTGTCGTGTCGTGAAGGAAGATACAGAAGCAGTTATGAGTTGAGTGGCTGTATCGTCAGAGTTAGCGTTTGAGAGACAGGAGGTGAAGAAAGACATTGAAAGGAGTGAGTAAATGTTACGAAAAGAAAACAGTTGAGTTATAATATCACGGAAGGCTAAAGACTATGTTAACGTCAGTGAAAGATAACTGTATTTGTGCATTCAGTTATAGGAAAATAAAGTGGGGAAAAAATCTGGATTGATCTTTTATTGTTTTTGTCGCTATATAAACTGGTACAAATTCAACCTAGACACCAGGTACAGGTTGTGGGCTCAGTTATCAAATTGACTTTAACGAATCTCAGATTGGTTCATACTACGGTCGCCGCCCAAGGAGTTTGGGAACCCCTGCAAGCAAGGTTGTTTTAATGCATGTTTAACTGCAGCGTCACTTCTGCAGGAAGTCGTCACCTGCATTTCCGTACACGCAACACTGCAAGAGCAGCAGTTCCCAGGCTCGTGGTCAAACCAAACTTCCCTGATGGGAAACCTGCAAATTCTCCAACTTTCGTTACTGCAGCTCACAAATGAATAAATGGAAAAATAGCCAGATATTTGGAAGTATGTAGTACTCCAGCTGTTAACACATACGCTAATTATTTTTGCCAAGCAGTACTGCAGTTACATCCGTTGTTCAGGTGCTATAAAAGTTAACCTATGCTGAATATATTATAATTATTACTGCCTTATAAGTAGTGATTGCATTTTGACAGCAGGAAGTCGGCAGGATGGTTTAGATTCATACCAGCAAAATGAAATCACTTTGAATTGAACGTCATGAAATATTTAAAACAGAACTTAACTTAGAAAATGCTTTTAAAAAATTCTGTTTTACATTTACATGACTGCTACCTACTATTTTGATTTCTTTTGCAGTTCAAGATACAGTTTTTTACGTGCTTAGGTTAACCGAAATAAAATTTGAACCACTATGTCTAGATTTCACCGGAAATATATGTTTTGACGCCCCCTGAATCCCAAAAAGGCATTTTAGAAAAAATATGTCTTGTGTCTTTTAGTTTGTGGACAGCATAACTCAAAAACGAAAAGTCGGTTAAAAACCAAAGTTGGTATTTAAGTTTAACGTCTCTCAAGGATGTGACACACAAATTTTGAATAAAATTGTTCTACCCTAAACTATCCTTTACATGGAAAATTTTGTTTTTCTTGAAAATGACTCTAACGATTTTGATTAAAATGCTATATATTTGAGATATTTTTATGACAAATGAAATGTATATCTTGAATTTCCTGACTATAGCCCATGTAGTCCTGTTTACTCTGGATGACTTTTGCATAACTGGTAAACCGTAAGAGATTGACCAAGTCTTACTATAGAAAAAATATAGGTCTTGCTAAAACACAATTTTTGCTCAATTTGTTTAGTAGAGTCAACCATTTCTGAGGTATTCCTTTTATTTGTATCAGTTTCGGAAAACTTAAAACTTTCGTCAAATTATATGTTAACCACGCAAAGAGAACGGGATCTCAAAAGCTTTAAAAGATTTGACTATCGCACAAAGCCTACTGTATTCTAATATTCCCCTTGTACCTACAAGGAACTAAGCAATAAGATAATTTGTACAAATGTTTATCTGGACTACACGAAGAAGATACAGGAATCAGAGTTTGTAAGAGTGGAGAAAGTCATGTGAGTGCAACACATAGGACTTTTTATTTTGCCTTTTTTCAATTTTTTTCATCTTTTCTAATAATACCTTCAACAGAGGAAATACAGCAAGTGTGTCGTTATGTAATGATTATTAAAAGCGCCGTTATGAGAAAACCTACTTGTCTTTTTTATTTTACTGTCTACTTTCTCACCTGCTAAGACTTTTGGGTCATTTTACAAGTATTTTCTTTGAAAAGCAATTATCTTCTACTCCAAGGCATTCCTAACGAAAAGTCAAGCCATCTTGACTCACATGTTGGTATTCTAGCATACAAGATTTATCAAATTGTCATTGAGGAATCTAAATTAGGTATATAGTCTCTGCCCGTCGAGAAGATCACTGGTTTTCATTGTTGAAAGGATATCAAAATGGTGACCAGTGACCGACCGACTAAATTCAGGTCGTACAGGTTCTCCTGTACGGGATGTCGTGTTTGCACAGCACCTTAGCTGTCACAAAATTTAATGGCGGGTGACAGGAGGAGCTGGTCAACACAACATCCAATCAGAGGCTTGCCACTCCTTGCGGCGTTGTATGGTTAAACACGCTGGGAAATCACACTGTAAAGCCGGTGATATTAGTATCATTTGTACACCAGGAAAGAGACTAATGTGATCATGAAGTAGTCAGCTGTCATCCGCCATTGAATTTTGTGTATGCCATAATATACATACGTCACAAGGAGAAGACATTCTTGAACGCTTGAGGATAGTGGTGAAGAATGAGGTTAATGACTCGATTGAAGTGTTTCCCAAATAGGGATCGTGATGGAGTTGCTGTGGAAGACTTATGGCGGGATGTTGTGAAGATTCACCTTGAGTAAGAAAGGAAATAGTGGGAAACCCTTATTACTGCATATGCTGACGAACTTCATTGTGCAACCAGGGACGTCATGTAGGTAATGCCTTTGACGTCACGAAAGACGCTTTGAATGCAAGAACAGTATTGATGTTTTCCTGGTCTCTCTTGGAGGAAGATTTTAATCTCAAGATGGAATCTTCAAAGGCGCACTTCGTGCTGTATGAAAGAGCGTTGTAGCGCTATAAACGATGGATTCCTACCCCTCCTTTCTGGGGTTGTGCTTGAAATACACTTTTGCTGAAGATATTACATAAAAACTTCCTGTCGAAATGATCTTAGCACATTGAGATGTAAGTGAATTAGGTATCCGTTTTTACATCGGTAACACACGTGTAGCAGCATCGCAAACCGGCGGCGCCGTGGCCGAGCGGTTAGCGCGCTCGCCTACCACCTAGGCGGCCCGGGTTCGATCCCAGGGACCCGCATGTGGTATTCGTGGTGGACGAAGCGGCGTCAGGGCGGGTTTTCTCCGGGTACTCCGGTTTCCCCCGCCATCTCATTCCACCGGTGCTCCATCTTCATTCCATGTATCATCAGTGTCACCGCCTGCGGTGCCGTAGTAGTAAAAGCGGGCGTTAAACACTACAAACAACAACAGCATCGCAAACAAGCAGCCAAGCTTTAATTTTCTTGCATTACTTCTGTCATAAGTATAGTGTTCACATAGGAATATGTACCCTCTGGTTGCTCAGTCTCCTTTTGGGTTTGAATAGTGAGAGCCCGGACTAAATACACTCTCCGTAGCACATGTGCCCTGAACACCAGTTCCTTGGCCTGGGTCTAACACTGCCCTCAATTTGTAGTTGTGAATATAGGATTTGGTAGGTGGGTTTAGCATGTGTTTTATTTCGGAGCTTTTTATCCTTTTAGGATATTCTATATTTCTAACGTTTTTAACGATTTGCCCTTTTAGCGATCAGTTTTTAAGTTTAAGCTTGAACTGTGTTTTATTTTTAGCTGTTTTAACTTTGTTTTTAGCCCCTCCAGGATGAGGCGTCACACTTTTTAGGTTTCCCTGTTATCTTTTAAGTTCGGGTTCTAATGACCTGGTTGTCGACGGTCCCTTAACACCCACTCCCCCCACGCGCGCGCGCGCGCACACACACACACACACACACACACACACACACACACACACACACACTCTCTCTCTCTCTCTCTCTCTCTCTCACTCAAAGTGGTATTTAAATATCAGCTGCACCTACCACGCTGTTTTTTGGTTCTCTAGTCGTTTGTATTTCCCGTAATTTGTAATTTTCTACGTGTAGGGTACCATTTTATCAAAAATATTGCATCTAGGAAGCGAAAATTTTCTGAGGTGCTAAAACATCACATGAACCTTAAAATGAGTGGAGCAGTTTTGCCATATTTTACCAACAGTTTAATAACTATATTATACATCACAAAAAGTGAGCCAACTTTTAAAAATTATATGTAAACAGAAAGTTTCACAATAAAATTAAAATTTTGAAAAACAAATCCACTCATTTTTTAAGAAATACTATTTTGTGGGTTAATTAGAACAGAGGGTTCTTCAAATAAGTGAACGCCAGCATTCCAAAATAATTTGTTGTGTATTAATTTAAATGGATGTCACACATGCGTTGCTTTGGGTCTGAACACTTGATTTTCACATATATTCTACCCCTGGTACTGTACAATGTGTGGTGCAAAAATTACAATTATATGGTTTAAGTAATGTTTACATTACAACACTGACATATTTTTCATGTGTGTTTTAACTACGATGATAAGGTAAATGTCCAATGTAATTGTAAACGCTTTTACGTGATTTTCAGCAGTTAAAATGATTGCTTCCCCAACATGACTCAAACTAAACTCCTGATATTTTCCATTCACTTTTAATAGAAAGCAGATGTATTCGAATTGTTGCTTTTTCACTTGTAGAATGTTTTACCGTGTTATGTAGAAGGTTTTAAGAAATCATTAAACCCCATGTGGAGGAACAAACAAAACCCGTGTAAGTTCTCCCAGAAATGATACTTAATTGTGATAAAGCAGTTTTGAAAAGGGTATACAAATAATAATAAACATTAAAAAATGTTGAGATCACCTGAAACTCTTACCATTTTTATTGTAAACTAATGTGCAAAATTTGAAAATTGTCATTGAAACCCCTGGGGGAGAGAGATACTTTTCGGAAAATTTAGAAAAGGTACAAACGACATGCTTCTTCGTCAGAGACTACAAATGCGGATGTAGAAGTATCTTTGTTGCATGGGATGGAATCTGCTGTCAAATAATCCACATAAATCTTGTATGGCCAGGAAAGAATCACAACTTTCATCACTTCTTTCAAGCGGCATATCGTTTGCCCCTTTTCTCAATTTTGATCTTCTTCCCCCTTTAAGACAGACATGGGGAGGGAATACACATTTCTGTTGCCCACTGGAGGGTGAACTCTGACGTTCTTGTTTTTCACGTAGCGATGGTTTCGATAAAACTTGGGCGACCGAAATTTTCTCGTGTTATTTCTGTTTTTCCAAGCCATTCTTTTGTTTATTCGAAGTACACTCTTTGCGGTATTTTTAAGGTGAAACGTTTCACTCTCAACAATGAGCACCAGTTAGGTTCCGTAATCAGGTATATTACCTTCGGAAGCTACAATGAAATATCTCTTGTTTGCGTGTTTATTGTGCATTTGCACGGTTCGCCGCAAAATCAGAATTCTGATCAATTCTGTTTTAATTAAATTTGATTAACCTAAGTGAAAGTAAATCCAATCAACTAAATGGAGTCATTGGAAAAAAAGTTTAATGGATGTTAAAGTAAAATATTTATTATCCGCTTTGAGACAAAAAGTTCCTCTGTGACCTTTAGTTTGCTTATGGGGCCGTTCATAGTTCAAACTTCGGCGAATGAATACGATCCACAGTCCTGTATCCTCTAAGGCAAGAATTGCTACCAATTTGCTTCAGACTGCGAGATATTCAAAACAAAAGGTCAAGTTGAAGATTTGTTTCGAAATAGGACAGATACAGAGGGATTTGGCATTGACGCCAGGCTTATTGTACCTATGCCCACAAGGAGACATCCCCAGGAGGAAGAATGAGGTGAGTGGAGACACCGGGCGGCCAGATCTAGACAAATGGCATAGGCATTTACACAAGTCCCTAAAGTTTCGCAAGTTTGACTACACCTCCAAGTCTTTAGGTCCTCCGGGGCCAACCAAAGGGTCCAACGCTCCCAGATGCCGTCACCTTTTCCCCCTGGATCCCACCGACGGACGGAAAGAGCTCCTGTGCGCATATCATCCCTGCCAAGCTGCACCTAACGCCTTTGCTGACACCTGCGACCCTTCAAGTACCAACGGGATGAAGGATTGAAATCGAAAGACTGGAAATTAGATGTGACGTTGCCAAATCTCTCTTGGAAATTCAACTTTAAATGACATTTTATCATTAAATTGTGATTAAATTCATTCGAATTAAAGTAGAAATGAATCATAGCATTGCTCGCACAATGTTTGTGCGACAGTTAGTGAAATAATAAACCACTTATGTCCATTCATCAAGAAGTTAGATGGTTCCAATTATTATTTGACACAAATTATTTTTTTTCGGCGAAACTGTTCTTTATTGACAATAATTATTGTATCTGACACATTTGTTACTCATATAGAATCCTTGGTTAACGTGTGATCGACCTTTCATTTAGTATGTATATTAGTTTGAATTGTGTAATCTTTTAAACATCTGACTGTCGCTTCTGTGCCTTGCTATCTTTGAGGGAATGTGTAATTTTATTTCAGCTAACTTGAAGTAGATATATGAGTAGGCTTTTGTAGGATGTGAGTGGAGAGACAGTTGAAGTGAACGCTGTAGTTTTTGTTTTAGTACTAACAACTGACTGTATGAGAGTCAATGAGGCCAGAGCCCGGGCACAGATCACCGCCTCTGCTGAGCGTGCCCTGTTAGATAAGAGGAAATAACTTTCTCCAAACTCAAGGCCGCAGGATGCGATAGGCTGCACACTGCCTGGTATTCCTACCGACGCTCACAGTACAGGTTTCTTTCCGTGTATCCTTTAAAGGAGATCAGGCCGGCAGAATGCATAATGTTCCATCTGTTTGAAATGAAGCCATTACACGGCAATCTAAATTTGCAGTTTGTTAAACCGGTATGCTAATTTTACAATGCAAACGCACCCCATAGGAATAGCTTAAAATATGTAAATTACGATCCCTGAAAGTTTGATTGGTTTGTCTTATGATAGCGAATTTTTTATTAAAAGTAATAATGTAATTAAAACGGCAAAATCAATTCGACTACTTTTCTATCACTTTATTGTCTGCTAAAATTTCACAAATAGTTTTATTCTCATCGTTAAGTCTCTCGGGCTATCACATTTTGTATTTTTACTTTAATGACCTTGCTCAGTCTTTTTAGTGTCTTTCTTCACTTCTTCTGTCTCTCATACCCTAATTACGTTACAATCACTCGCAACGATTGGTGAATCTTCTTAAAACGTACCAAACGACGACACACACGCACAGCTGTCTTGCACTCACTGACTCATGCCTATAACTGTCAACTCCAAAACTCACTCATTCTGGCCTCACATACTGGGGATGACGCCACGCTGATCTTTCTCGATTTATACATGCAAACGCGCCGGAAATGACTTAGCTAGAAGCCTCCAGAACGTTCTCGCCACCCCTCTTGTTTCTGCCGCTTCGATTGTTCACAGTCACATACACAGCTGTCGCGTGAGGCAGCCTGGCCCTGAAAGCGTTTGCTCGCTCGTCGGCACGGTATGTGGTGTGAAGTAGCTTGGCCTCGTCCGTCCTTTGTTGAGCGCCGAGCCCATCGTCATAAGACTTCTTATGTAACCGATATATTTTCGAGTTAAGATAAACATTTGTACAAATTATCTTATTGCTTATTTCCTTGTAGGTGCAAGGGGAATATTAGAATACAGTAGGCTTTGTGCGATAGTTAAATATTTAAAGCTTTGAGATTCTGTTGTCTTTGCACACTTAACATATAAAAAAATGAACAACGATGATCCATTTCACGAAAGTTATGTTTTCCGAAACACACACAACAAGGAAATGGTTCACCTTACAAGAAAAGTTATTGGGACATAAATTGTGTATTTTAGCAAGATCTACAGTTTTTTGTATAGTATGATTTGGTGTATCTCTAACGGTTTACCAGTTATGCAAAAGTCGTCCAGAGTAAATACGACTACAGGGGCTATAGCCAGAAAATTCAAGATATACATTTCATTTGTCATAAACATATCTCAAACAGGTACGAAAAAATTGACAAACTTATACATACTATTTAAATTGGCTCTTACATTTTTCGTACAGCAAGTTTTTGTCTATCTCGTCATACATAATTATATAAAATCTACTAGGGAATGAAATGGACTTCAAAGGACATAAGACGCATATTTTGGTAGTGAAGTTACGAAAATAAGCTCAGAAAACAAAGATATTAGTTATGCAATCTAGTGTTGATAAAAGTAAACTCGATCGTATAATAAAATACTGCTTTCTAAAATATCCAGAATTTAGTTATTTGCATACAGAAAATTAAGGTTTATGGATGGGAATGAACGCGCCTTATACTTTTTTTTATCAGGATAGTCAGTTCCAAGAATACTTTAGCATCAATCTCAATGCATATTAAAGGCTACAAAGCATTAATTTTACAGTAAACAAAATAAACCCAGCCAGCCAATAGAAGTCCTTTTACATCGAAGGTTAAGTTTATCATAGTTTATTCCACGAGAGGTCACGAGTTTATCTATAGATTTGCGAGTGCCAAGTACGAAAGAGTTTATCTGTTTTAAACGTGTAGCTCCGAATGTGATTTATTAATAAAATGTGAGACATAATGACTTCTTACTTGCAATGTTTAAAATCAAACCACTATTGCATCAGCTATATTAAAGTAATAAATAAATTTATGTAATAAAGACGTATAATTTAGTTGGCAATTGGCACTATTTGAATGTACGTGGATTAGAAACATACTATTCAAAATTGAACCTTTGGTGATGAGAATTGTAATGAATTAACTGAACTGGGTATTGAGTTAGTAGGGTTCCCCAATTTCTCTTTAGTATCAACAATCGAAATGGATGCTGTAGCTTTATTAATCGCTGCATATTGATACTGTTACTAACCAGTGACGTTTCGTCAGATGAAGGTGCAATCCTTGGAGACTTATGGAACGATTTATTTGATATCTGAGAGATTACTAAACGCTATTGGTTAATATTAAATATGCGGCATATGCATGGAATAGCCAAAGAAATTCATACTATTGGAGAGTTGATATTGAGGCCTAAGTACAATTTTAGTTTCATTTTATTGAAGCTTTATTAAAACAAGTTTTAACAGTTCTTTTCTTTTTAACGCATGTCCTGGGAGAAAATCTCCAAGGGAAATGAATGAAAACAAGAGGGAAAACAAAAGAATGCTTGCACCTGCGACTTTTTAAGAATTATGTACTGTTGTTATGGCGTACAGTTGGTGTAAACATTAGAAAACTGGTTTGGAGATTATGCCTGGCCCGCACATGACCTTTTAGTCGTTACACGCTGTAGCCTTGAGGTCATTGATCGACCTTGTGTAGGTGGTTTATGAGGCAATGACAGGGTCGCTGGCATTTCAGGGGTTCTGCGCCTTCATACGCGTTCGTTTGTTTTTGCAAATGAGAGCAGCAAAACATGTGCTGCATGTAAACAAACGAAGCTGCAAGACCTCTACAGCTGTGTTTAAATTGGCGTACTTATGTCCCCCCACCATTCATGAGAGATTCACTTTTTCTTTTTCTGTTTGTTTACACGTGAAGAGTACAGATAACATAAGATTCCCACTCCTTTATTTCTTTTCATGTCCACTTTAAGGCTCAGGGCATTTGCTAACATAAAATTAGAGGACATACCAAACAGAAGTATGCAGAAAGCGACATTAAATGAAGACTTCATTAGTTCTAGGAGAGTTATATTTATGGGCAAAGTAATTCCACGATAGATTACGAGCTTATCCATAGATTCACGAGTGCGAAGCAGTGATGGGATTTATTAAACTATTCTATGAATAAAATGTAACAAATTGGATAATAGCTACTTTCTAAACAGTGGCGTAGCTTGGCGTGTGGGCATGGGCCTGCACTTTGAACTCGTTTTAAGGGTACATTGATAGATTTCTAAATTCTCGAACTCTATAATTATTAGCGGATTTTGTTGTAATTCATGTCAGACACAATACATGTAAGCAAAACTGTAGACTTGTATTTTCATTGCAATATCTTTAACACCTATACATTTATTATCTTTTCTAGCCAGTTTTGGCAGCGTACCTGAAATGCTCACACGATGAAGATTTCAAAGTTTTCATAATTATAAATATTATTCCGTTATAGATAAGTGCTCTCAAAAGAATGCTGGGAACAGAAAATGTTGTGCTTTGGTTTATTAATTAAAAATCTGATGTGTTGCACTCACATGACTTTCTCTACTCTTGTACTAACCATTCTAACAAACTCTTATTCCTATATCTCCATGTTAGTTAAGATAAACATTCGTACAAATTATCTTACTGCTTATGTCCTTGTAGGTACAAGGGGAATATTAGAATACAGAAGGCTTTGTGCGACAGTCAAATCTTTTCGACCTTTGAGATTCCGTTCTCTTTGCACCATTAACATATAAAAAAATGAACAACGATGTTGCATTTCGCTGAAGTTCTAAGTTTTCCGAAACTCACACACACAACAAATATCTCCGAAATAGTTCACCCTACAAGAAAATTTATTCAGACATAAATTGTGCATTTTAGCAAGATCTACATTTTTTGTATATTATGATTTGGTCTATCTCTAACGGTTTACCAGTTATGCAAAAGTCGTCCAGAGTAAATACGACTACAGGGGCTATAGCCAGAAAATTCAAGATATACATTTCATTTGTCATCAAAATATCTCAAACATATGACATTTTAATCAAAATCGTTAGAGCCATTTTCAAGAAAATAAAATGTTTCGAAAAATCTTCCATGTAAAGGGTAGTTCAGGATGGGACTATTTTCTTCAAAATCTTCGTGTCGTATCCTTGAAAGACATTAAACTTAAATACCAAGTTTGGCTTTTAACAGACTTTTCGTTTTTGAGCTATGCTGTCCACAGACTGACAGACACAGACACACACACGGACCTTTTTCTAAAAATGCTTTTTTTGGATTCAGAGGGCCTCAAAACATATTTCCGGTGAAATCTCGACATCGAATTTTTGGGTGGAATACAATACTTCCCCTACTTACCAGTAGAGAAAGTAAACATTATTAACTTCGAAAAACAAATTTTTTTCCACAATGCAGTTTTCATAGAACCTTATAGTTCACCAACTGGTAAACTTTTAAAATTACAGAAAAATCATTCCCACTATTTTTTTTCGCGTTCTCAGTTTGATGATTACAAGCACTTGTTTCCAGGAAATGCAGCGGAAGCACATGATCAATGTGCATACCCTGCCTTTGGTTTCCTGACGTATTTTTCTCTTACACATTCAGACATTACTGTTCAAATGCTGCTTGGTGTACTCTGATATGTAGAGAAGTTACAGTATGAAACTAACTTTCACTGCCAAACAAAATAATGAGGGGGAAAAAAAAAACCTTGGCTGGGAGGCAAGCACAAACGAGCCACTGTATCAATGCATGGCGTGATACGCTAACAATACTAATTCATAGTAGATTGTTGTTCGAAACATACTCCTCAGTATGCATCACGCCACTTGCTGCATAGATAATAGAACATTGAACTAAGGAAAACTGGCAGGGTATGCAACACATTACCCACATCCATTGACGCTACGCCCCGGCTACCAACATTGGGAGGAGAAAGTACTTAACCTCAAAATTAAAATAAGCTAAAATCAGAACATAATAAGTTAATTTTTTCAAGACCATAATTTGTTTGGAAATAGTCACTCCAAACGTGAATACGCATCTCATCCTGCTGGGAAGAATTAGAAGCTCTCCGAATGAATGTTTCAGTTTCCTTTGTTTGAACCCTCTCATTGACCAGCACTGCGTTAATTTTGATTTAATTGCCAAAAGGAAGCGCTTATTCAGAGCAGTTATAATAGTTCGCCTGACCACTTTTCAGTAATCGTGGCCCTGTTAACAGCAGTGGAAACCCGCTTTCCTGCCAAGTTAGATATGACTCAGCAGTGTTAAGTTACCGGTTAAAATATTCACTGATTATTCTACAAGTTATTAGTCACAACTTAAAACTTTCTTGCAGCTAAATTAACAGTTCCTGGTATGAAGAAAGAACAAGGATATTACAGTTTCGTTTTCATTATGGTTCATTGTCTATTATTTCTCTCTCTCTCTCTCTCTTTTTTTTTTTTTTTTTTGAATGCGCTGTATTTACTTCCAATACGTTTGCTCGATTTAAATTTTCGCACCGTTTGCATATCAAATATTCCATACGATGGAGTTTGTCGTCAGTCTTGTTGAAATTTTTAGCACGTGTACTTCAAAACTTGGCACAAAGCTTTTGCTACACTTGTAAATTAATCTAGATATGACAGTTAATTCGAAGATTAAGCTTAAGCTTCCCCACACCACTCACGCTAGAGATCACGTGACCAACAATGAAGTGGCAACACAAAGGTTTTCCAGAGCCGTCGCGAAAGATCTGGCTACGTCATCGCCGGCGCGTTTATGGAAGTCAAGAAAGATCCGTTTGACATCCTCTCTATAAGGAGGCGACGAAACAACAGAGTTAATTACAGACACGAGTCGGTCACTGTGTCAGCAAGTGCGAGGCAGCTGTGCGTGTGCCCTTGCACCATGAAGTTTTAACGATCGTCGAGTGAGTGTATCGTCGGAGTTAGTGCACGATAGAAAGCGAAGAGAGGTGAAAGGTCAGAGTCAAGGTTACGAGAAGTAAACAGTTGTGAGTTGTAATATCGCGAAAGGCTAAAGACTCTCTTAACGTCAGCAAAAGGAAGCGGCGTTTTTGTGCAAAAGTTAAGAAAAATAAAGTGATAGAGAAGTAGCTGGACTGATTTTGTCTTAAAAGATTTAAATTTTCTTTTTTCCTGGAACAACCGAAAACCTGTACGCTAGTTTTTGTTAGTATTTTTATTTTATTTTTCAAAGTTACGATTCTGCATTGTTTTCAACACCTTATCAATTAGCATAATAGTAAAACTTTTTTTTTCTCAAAAACTAATACAGGCGTCTGCAAACTTAAAAACTGTTGTCTTAAGGGGAGAGAAGAAAAACATCTAGAGGTTAGGATTTATCATTTCTGTTTCATTATTGCAAGTCTAACGCAAATAACTCAGCACCTGTCCAAGAACGCACTTAAAACAGACTTGTTTGCAAGTAGCTGCATGTGCATTAAACGGCAATGCGACATATTTTACTTTGTGGCAGACGTCCAGCCTTTCTTGGACGCTGCCCCAAGCGAAGGTCCCATAAAATATCTAGCGAGACACTTAAATCACAGCGCAAAGAACAGCACCTTCCAGTTCATATTTCCCTACAGACTGCCAACACAAAACAAGAGGAAAGATAGCGGTTTCGACCAGGGTTAATCTAAAGGAAGTGGGGAAAAGATCGCCGGAATTCCAGTTAGGTTTTTCCCTCGTTAAGAATGGAAACACGTGTTCTATACACTATTGTAGGTTTGAAACTACAATTTCAATACATTTTATCCACCAATCGTGTCCAGGCAACGAAAGCTAATAATTCCAGCATGTTTTGTTTGTATAAAAATATAAAAAATATTTATAAAACTTTGTTTAGTGGAAACGACGAATAAATTGATCCAAATACAGTTTTCTAGACTTTTCAGCAAGTATATCTAAAGTTTCACGTTCAATTGCAGCGATTGAACTTCTTTGAAGCTGGAAACGAGATTTAAAATGGAGACTGGGGCAACAATGTTGATTTCTCTTGTTAGTAGAATTTATAATAAATACCTTTCTAGAACTTTGAAAATAAAGTTCAAATTTACGAAACATGGATATGTTCCAATAAGGACGTTACAAATTAAGTCTTAAATTTGAAGTAACGTGTATCCTAAATAACAATTCCTCGTATTATTATATTCAGAATGGAAATCCTTGTACAGGGTGATTTAAAAATAACGGCTCTTGGTGTGTTGTGGGGAATGGTTAAACTCTCATTTTACTTGCCCTACGACATGCCTTGGTAATTAGAGGAACTAGTATTTCTCCCAAAAATTCTATAACAAGATTTCACCGGAAATAGTTCTGATGTCCTCTGAATCTAAACATTATTAGAAAAAGGTCGTTTTCTTTTAGTTTTCTTACTTTCTCTGAGTATGGTAAGTAGAGGTATTGTATTCGACCCAAAAATTCGATGTCGAGATTTCACTGGAAATATGTTTTGAGGCCCCCTGAATAAAAAAAAAAGTGTTTTTAGAAAAAGGTGCGTGTGTGACATCTTTTAAAAATGCGACACGAAGATTTTGAAAAACATTTCTCCACCCTAAACTACCCTTTACATGGAAAATTTTTCGAAAATGGCTCTTAACGATTTGATTAAAATGCCATATGTTTGAGAAATTTTTATGACAAATGAAATGTATATTTTGCATAACTGGTAAACCGTAAGAGATAGACAAAATCTTACGATACAAAAGATGTAGTTCTTGCTAAAACACACAATTATGTCCAATTTTTTTATAGAGTGAACCATTTCGGAGATTTTCCTTGTTATTTGTGTCAGTTTTGGAAAGCCAACTTTCGTCAAACGGAACATTGTTATTTTTTTTTTTTGTATTAGTCTACAAAGAGAACAGAATCTCAAATCTTTAAAAGATTTGACTATCGCTTAAAGACTTCTGTATTCTAATATTCCCGTTGCACCTACAAGGAAGTAAGTAATAAGATAATTTGTACAAATGTTTATCTCAACTAACACGAAGAAGATATAGGAGTAAGAGTTTGTAAGAATGGTTAGTACAAGAGTAGAGAAATCCATTTGAGTGCAACACATCAGATTTTTTCCTACACTCCTGTTGTTTTCCTGGTTTTTCCGTTTTTATTGATGGATACACACATTCACACAGAGTTACAAACATTCATGCCCAAGGCGGGACACGAACACGCGATCTCCTGGATCCAGGAACCACATAACAGGAAACCCAAACAAAATAGTGTACAGGCACAAAATGTGCCGGCAGTGGTGACCTTGGAACAGGTGACCCAATTTCAGATGTGAACTGCGTACTGTGGAGTGCACACGAAAGCTGCTGGGCGCAATTCATTAATACACCTTGTGCTGTGGGCTGTAGAATTGCAAAACTGGATACTGAAGCAATGCCACGGCCGGGACTCCAGAAAACCTTGATTCAGCGCGATCTATTACAAGCACTTCTAAAATTCCCTAATTAGCCATAATAGTGCTTAACTATAAAACCAGAATTTACCACCACTGCCTACTATGATTACATATACTATGTTTCCACGGGGAATTGAAATACATTTGAGTCCAATCCCATTCTCAATACGAATCGCGTTTCCATATTGAGCGGGTCCAAATGACCTTGTCGATGGGCCTTCGAACTCCTCGCTCGCTCCATGTTGAATCCAGAGATCGATTTGGAATACGCAAGGTCCGAGCATAAATAATTCAACTTTATGTTGGTCACTTGGATTGTGTTAGCGAAGCTGTTAAAAATGTTTCTGCTCTTTTTAAGTAAATCCTGAGGTTAATCAATGTCTTTAGAAGAATGTATTGCGAGATTATAGAAATAGATTTGAATCCGGTAGGTGTTTCCATGCAACAAAAGTTCAATCCGATCGGATCCAAGGATTCAGTTCGATCTGAATCCGCGTTTCCATGCAGTATTCAGTCTGGAATTATTTTAATGTATAAATTCTTGTTTCCTATGGATGCTTGAGGTAAAATATTTTAAAAGTTTCACTGTATGCGTTGAAAATGGACGTTTACAGCAAATGCATGAAGCAGGGTGTAAGAAATGTATAAGATTTTGGCACTTCTACCAGTATTCCGGTTCAGAAATAACTTGCGCAACGAAAATCGTGTGTTTTGCTTATCTCGTTCGTGCAAAAAATCAACACGAATAGCCACGCCTGTTGTCTTATCTGCGGACTGATAGAGAACTCCAAGATAAGAAGTAAAACGCCACCAATGTGATCTGAGTGGTTAGTGTTTACACTTGCATGTGCATGAAAAATCTCGAATGTGCGTACAATTTGTTCACCAGCTCATGGCTCCTGGCAGGAATGTAACATCAGCAGATACAGTGAGCACTGAAGCTGCATTTGTGTTTTTGATTGCATGTAATGTAAACACAATCAGAAACATTGTACCTAGAATAATTTGTTGATATACCTACTGGTTGCATTTCTGCCAGGGACCATGAGACGGTGAGCAGACTATATCTATATGTAGGGCACATTGTAAACTGCCGCATTTGGCATCCATCGTGGTGTGTATCGGTTCCTGGAAAACTACCAGATGAATGAAGGATGGGGTGGGGTGGGGGTTTGTTTACTACTGTACGTCCTCTCCCTTTTCCCCCCGATTTTCCTCGTAGTGTTTAATTACGGCGTATAAATGCGGCGTGAAGGCATCCGGCTTGCCACAACATTAAGCTGAAAAGCCCTTCCGAGAATTTTGCATCGTTTCCAGAGAATACTATGTTGTTTTGCTGAATAATTCATATTGTAATTCTCTTGAATGACGTGGAGTAAAGGTTGGATTTTAGTCGTAGCAATCAGCTGTCGCATTGTTTTTCTATCATGTGCCCATTGTTGCGGAAGTATTGTATGGACAGAGATTTCACTGAAAACAATTTTTTATTCCACTGAAACCCACGCCCCTAACAGAGAAAGAGAAATCACTGAAGCCGCCTGAGAGAGAGAGAGAGAGAGAGAGAGAGAGAGAGAGAGAGAGAGGGGGGGGGGGCAAAAAATCACATTTTGTCACTTTAAGCATATCCATTTAACTAGTCTTTACAGGCAAAAATTTCGTTATTTTCATTTACTCCAAAAGACATGTTTTGATTTAAATATAGTGTACTTGAGGCATTAATGTGACAAATTATATTTATAATTTGAAGCTATGTTCATGCCCAACAGGAAAATTACAAGAGATAGTCAAAATCTAATTTCTGGAGTAATATAATTGATACATTGTTCTAATTTTTTAATAGCATTTGCTGTGTTGTAAATCTTCTATATGTATATTCACGTGTTTTCAAATACATCTGAAGGACATGCTATTCGCCCATGCCATGCATTTTATTTAAGTACATTTTACGTAATTTGAGTAGAATATATCCCATATAACAAAACGTGAATGGTAGAACCATTTTTATAATAAATGACAAGGAAGATGTGCGAGTTTATCAGGTTAGAGAATTCTGTAAGTGTTCACATAAGTGCTGTGACGATGATCATGATAATAAATATGACCTGTATATGCCATACTAACGTAAGGGGTCGTATCGAATCACATTCATTGAGGTAGTTAACGAGAAAATTCGACGTGTCAATTGTATAACTTTTTGAAACTAAATAATGTTGATGCCGACCAGTCAGTAGTTAATTTCCATCAAGTTTCATGTAACGAATTTAATTGTGTAGCCCATTACCATTCATTACTGTGCAAGAATGTCACCTAGATACAAACTCAATACTCTGACAGTAGGAACATCGAATAATATTGACGCTTCTCGAAATTAGATTTCAAAGCTTGATTAAAAATATATTCCAATGTAAATAATTTTGTTATTGCTTCTATTGTTAGGAAATACATAATGATCTTGTAAACTTCGGTTAATTGTACCTATTGTTACAAATGAAGCACTTGTTGGAATATGATGAAATTCTGAGCCAGCTTTCTGGAAATGTGGAACGGAATTGTTGGTTTAGCTCACAGCATACAGGGTGGAAATGAAATGATTCGTCAGACTTTAACAGCGAATTTCTCATGTTGTGAATAACAAGAAAGTCTTAATACCAAAGTGTTGAAAAGTTTTCTAGAAAAAATATTTTCATCAAAAAAATTTATCATCACCTGGTTAAATTATTGTTGATTAAAGGTTCTTGATTTATGGATATATTCCTTTGACGCATTTCAATAGATTCAACTGTTTTTGTGTAAATTAAATTTAGAAAACCCACAATTTATTGCAACAAAAAGGCAAGAGATTGTGGGTACTTTTAAATTTAATTTACACAAAAACCGTTGCATCTATTGAAATACGTCAAAGGAAAAAGTTGTCATTTATTGAATTTTCTATGAATATAGCCATAAGCCAAGAACCTTCAATCAATAATAATTCAGCCAGGTGGTGATAAATTTTTTCGATAAAAATATTTTTTTCTAGAAAACTATAAACTTTTCATCATTTTGGTATTAGACTTTCTTGTTACTCACAACATGATAAATACGCTGTTAAAGTCTGATGGATCAATTCACTTCCATCCTGTATATGAGCCAGACACGTTAAGTACACTTTTTTATTGTAATGATAAAGTATTTAATGTATAATGCCTCAGCTTACTGTGTGGTGTACGCTGGTGATACTGCTTTTCTTATCGGAGACTTAAACGAGATGTACAGGAATTTTTCCCTGAAAATCAGTCTGTTTGGCAGGTGTAGGAAATGACCTTATTTTGAGCTACTCATTAGAATATGTTTATACAAATCTGTCTCTATCTTATATGTACTAACAAATGTGATAACAATTGTTTCTAATGAATAAGGTAAAACTGCTTATTATTCTTATCTTAAAAGTATAAATTTGGGGCAACAACAGATGTTAGTAAGGTATATTTGTACTTTAGAAGTAAGCAGTCAAAATGTTAGTAACCTTGATGCGCTATGATACATTTGATATGCAAAGTGAGTTCCGTTGGTGGGTTACAATAATCATGAAGATTATGGTTATTAAAATAGCTAATCAATTTCCACTAAGTATATATAAATTAATACAAGCAGCATTTAAAAGGGTTATCTGTACTTGGCTCATTAATAAGGCATTTTGTTGGTTGACGAGTTTTTCCATAGTAAAATGTATGATCGTGAACTTTTTGATATATTGTAACCACAGTTATCTACCTGCAAGCTAATGGGATACAAAATATATTTTTGATACGTGAACTGCACGTACAATTCAGATACCTATTGCCTCCTTATGCAGTAGTAATATAGGATGATTTATTGAAGAACCAACATTTGAAAACGAGTTATGCTAGCGACTAGTAGGTATACTTGAAATGCAGCAACACTGGCACTGCTTACCTACAGTCCAGCTGCCTTGTAGACCGCTGATGTTCCTCTGTTTACATCATAGCAAGAAGCTCCCCACTCTACAGCGCGATTGTGCGTCCATGGAACAGACATTCTCCTAAATTAATGACAGTATATTTTGTGGGCGCAAATGCGGCTTTACAGCGTGTTCAACTATACAACACCGCAAGGCGTGGCAAGCCTCTGATTGGATCTGTGTTGACGAGCCTCTCACGCGCCATTAAATTTTGTCGGCCATAAAACCAATTGACCAATATTTTCCTTATATGTTTATATTTTGACTACAGTGTAGAAGGAACTCACCAGGCGTGTTACGGACTGGGCATGGGGAGGCGAGGCAATAAAACTCAGTATATGCATGTATGTATAGTGATGAATGACATCATGAATGTCCAGCGGGCAGAGGGCGGAAGTGGCTGGTTGGCACAGGCTGGGCGGCTGCTCTGTGACGTCACAACACCACACCACACAGGATGTGACGCATGTTGCATGGTTCATTGCAACGGTACACCGTCGCTTTCTTTTTTCTATGTATGTGGATCAGTGATGTTTTTGTTTTGATTGTCGGGGCGTGAGCTTTGCGAGGGAATATTCGACATCAAACGTCGAGATTCTTACTTGGATGGGACTATTCCTCCCAACTTCATGAGTTTTCCATGATCACTCAAGTTGATCATTATCAACTCGTCACGGATTACACATTTCTCTCCATCTCATCTTCCAATCGGCTGGTGCTCTTAGCACTGCTTGGGGAAGCCTTTTTCATCCAAATGTATTTAATTCGTTTCTTATTTCTTGGTTTTTTATTTTGTCCATAATTGTACATCCCTTAATTGCTCACAGATATCGCATTACGGATGCATTAATTATATTCCAGTGCTGGCACAGTGTTTCTTTCCTTATCTTTCTTTTCAATGTTCTTGCTGATGCCCCACAAATATACTAACTTTACTTTATTGCTCGTATCTTCATTATTATAAGTTAGGTTGCATTCTAGGCAATTACATTTATTTGTTCTTGTATATTACGGCGACGCCGTGGCCGAGCAGTTACAGCGCTCGCCTACCACCTAGGCGGCCCGGGTTCGATCCCATGGACCCGCATGTGGTATTCGTGGTGGACGAAGCGGCGTCAGGGTGGGTTTTCTCCGGGTTCCCCGGTTTCCACCGTCATTCATTCCACCCAATTGCTCCATTATCACCCGTCCAATCATCCCTTTCGCCCGCATTTCATATCATCCTCTTCCTCACTATCATACCTGGTGCTTGGCTGACCACCTGCTTCCAGGTCTTCACTCTGTCTGGTCCAGAGGTCCCTCTGCTCCCTGACAGGCATCTGACCTTGGGCACTGGCTTGTAAGTCCTACATAAGGGCTACAGAGGTATTATGGTCTAGCAATAGGACAAAATCTAGAAAATGTAGAAACAAATCTGATCTGTTACACTCACATGACTTTCTCTACTCTTGTATTAACCATTCTTACAAACTCTTATTCCTATATCTTCTTCGTGTTAGTTGAGATAAACATTTGTACAAATTATCTTATTGCTTATTTCCTTGTAGGTGCAAGGGGAATATTAGAATACAGTAGGCACGAAAGTTTTAGTTTTCCCAAACTGACAGAAATAACAAGGAATATCTCCGAAATTATTCACTCTACAAAAAATTATTTGGACATAAATTGTGTGTTTTAGCAAGATCTACATTTTTTGTACAGTAAGATTTTGTCTATCTCTTACGGTTTGCTAGTTATTGAAAATTCATAGAGTAAATAGGACTTCATGGGCTATAGCCAGAAAATTCAATACATACATTTCATTTGTCATAAAAATAATCTCGAGCATGTGGCATTTTAATCAAAATTGTTAGCCATTTTCAAGAAAATCATAATTTTCGAAAAATGTTCCACGTAAAGGATAGTTTAGGGCGAAGCAATTTTTTTCAAAATCTTCGTGCGTCCTTGAAAGACATTAAACTTAAATACCAATTCTAGTTACTAACCGACACACACACACAATTTTTTTTTTGATTCAGGGGGCCTCAAAGCATATTTCCGGTGAAATCTCGATATCGAATTTTTGGGTGGAATACAATACTTCCTTTACTTTACTATACTAGTAGAGAAAGCAAAAACCATACATTATGGACAAATGACAATCCCATCATGGTTTTGCCCAGCTGGTGCAGACAGTTGGCGTAAATATAACCATCCTCAAAGCTGCATAGAAAATGTTCCTTATATGTGACAAATTCTAACATTGTCAAATACTTTCGGGGTGAAAGTGTGAAGGGATGAGAGGTTGAGGAGAGTGATTACTTCCCCATATTTAACGTGAACAGAACTGTGGATTCTGCTTTCCTGTATTTATTCCAAGACACTGCAAGAGGACAGCCATATCCTCCAGATTATTAGACAAATCACGGCGGAGATTCCATCATCTAATGGTATGTTTTAGAGCGGAATGAACACTTAGAAATGCTCCTTTATTCCAGCATGGATGCCGACCGAATATTAGGTAACGGAATTAGTGGAATGCACCAGAACCGGTTTGCAGCCATGCAGAAAGTATGTAAAAACAAAGCTGTGGATGAACAGGTTTCTGGAATGTTTTGGCACCCTCTGACTTATCACCAGCGTTGCAACGGTACTCGACACTGTGGGTTTGCAATTGCACCAAGTTTTGGGAGAATCAGAAACCACCGATTGTGTTTACACATTACTACATCTTTTGTGAAACTAGGCAACTGTTTTGCCACAGCATTTAATGTCTTTGACTTTTGTTGCAAATAAAACTGAAATTAAATGACTTCACCAGCTTTTTACCAATATAAGAAAACTATATTGGCTGTTACATTCAAGTCGCCAATTACTACAGATATTTGCTTGCAAAAACATTCTTTCGAGCATGGTCCTGATTCACTCAAACTTAGCGAAATCTCTTAAGATAAAGACAGACCCCTGGTATTTTAAACATTCTGATCAACTAAAAGATCACCATTCTGATATTGTACACAAATTAAGAAACAAATGCCTACAACTTCGTGGCCTATGTTAAAATTACAAGGAACAAATATTACAGATTGGGTGTTTGTATGGTCAATAATTGTGTTTTAAATAATTTTTAATTATTCGGTGCCATCATTACAAATTTGTGCCAGTCTAGGTGTCTGATTATTTGGACGCTGGCCTGGTGATCCCAAGGTCGCGGGTTCGAAGCTAGCCCGGACCAATGGTTTTAAATAAAGCAACAGCCTTTGTTTACTAGTAAGAAAATTAACTCCTACAGGACGAAATATCGGCAACCGGCGGCGCTGATATGATCCTGGTGATTGACAACCTCGTTAACAAACAAAATATTTAGTTTACTTATTTTATTCGCAAAATAGTCTAGCAAGTCCTGCTTTGATTTCCAGTATGATTTGTGACTTTATCGAAGTTTGGAAATCATTCGTGGCAGTGCTTAGAATATACTAGAAAACTACTTGTATAAATTTCAGTATTTCACTGGTTTTCTAGCCCAGTCGGTAGTAGTAGTGTCGGTCTGGGTGGCTCAGTTGGTTAGACGCTGGCCTACTGATCCCAAGGTCGCGGGTTCAAACCCGGCCCAGGTCGATGGTTTTTAAGTGTGCTTAAAAAAACGACAGCTCCATGTCAGCAGATTTACTGGCATGTAAAAGAACTCCTGCGGGACAAAATTCCGGCACACCGGCGACGCTGATGTGATCCTGGCAATTGCCAGCGTCGTTAAACAACAAAATAATTTTTTTTAATTTTTTCCAGTCGGTAGTGGGCCTGCCTGCTCTACGGAGTGTCCCTGGTTCGATTCCCAGCTGGGATCCTGAAGGTTTTTGTTAAACAAGAAGTCTTCTCAGCATGCACAGGTCTATTGTGGATGTGGGTGTGCTTGTGTATATGTTAACGGTTGTTTAACAACCATTTAATAACGGTTATTTAGTAACGTTTAAAGGACTGCTGCTGGCAAAATTCATAATTGTATGAGAACAATTTAATCCACGACCACATGTGCCTCAAAGTTAACAATAGATAAACAAATTTAATACCTAATGAAAGGAACTTTTAAAAGCCATAGTAATGAATCTTGCGAAACGTAATTAAAGTTCACGTTAAAACAGTTGCTACTGTTTGAAAATTATGATTTTTTTTTTCAACTCAATTTATGGATATGGAAAGTTTAAGAAGTAAGGTTAGCTACATTTTAGGTTTCACTGTCTCACTTGCCAGCCTTATGGCAAAGAATTTGTAAGGATCACTTAAGAAACCTTGACATACAAAAGATGAAACACCAACTTAGGGAATCCAAATAAAAGATGTGAGGTTACATTTACACGGCTTTCTATACCCATTCTGCAGCTTTATTCGTCTATATAAAAACGTTTGTAGAAATGCTTAATTTTCTTCTAGGTACAATGGGAATAGGGAAATACATTGCACTTAAGCGATACTAAAACCTTTTAAAAGAGCTGGTTGCTTTGAAATCGAGTTCTATTTGCATAAACAGGACGGGATGACGACTTCCCATTTGAGAAAAGTGTTAGTGTTGCATAAACAGGAAATACCTAGGAAATGGTTAACTCTAAAGGTTTTGCCATACATTTTTTGCTTTAACGAGACCTACATTTTTTGTGTAGTAAGGTTTTGTTTATCTCATACGGTTTGCTAATCATTCAAAAGTCCTCCGGAATGAAGAGAACTCCGGGGCCTCTTCTCAGAAATTCAAGTTATATAGTTTGGAATAACAATACACACGCGCACACAGATCTTTTCCCAAACCTCAGAAAGTTTCCAGTGATCAAAGTTTTGGGTGAAATGCAATACCTTTTGTAACTATATACATACGTGCTAAAATCGGTGTTAAAGAGTGCACTTTTTACACCAATGGTATTCAACCTTTTTTCTCCGCGTACCCCAAAGACAATTTTCTATTCCATCCTTTACCCCAAGGTACAGGCCTAACCTTAGTTATTGTCCATAATTCAAATGATACATTACCATATCTCAAATGGATTTAAACTTGTATTAAATACTACAAAAAGGACGCCTATGCTATAACTGCATAAAATGTTCAAGTGGCATTCAAAGGTGAATATCCTATCCGTAGTAAAATATAATGAAATTTTAGAACAAGTGAATGCCTTCAAATATTTCGGTTGTGCTTTGTCATATAAAGATGAAAAGTGTATTGTAGAAAAAACATGACAATTTATAAGTGACAGGATTTATAAATAATACGTTTAAATCTTTAATGATGCAAATAAACACAAGAATCAGACCATAGTGTTCTGGCTAAAACAACACTTGTATATGGAAGCAAAACATGGACTCAAAATTTAAGAAGAATTCAAACTGCAGAAGTGCCCTTTGAGGAAAACTGCAGGATTTATGTTATGGGATAGAAAAGAAAGTACAGAGATATTAAAGCAATTGCGAATTACTCCTATGTTACAACATATACAACGTTATAGAGAAAAAGGGATAGAACATGTTGATCGAACGGGAAGATCTCGATTACATAGACAAATTTTAAATTACCTTCCAGGCACGTGGAAAAAGAGGACTAGGTAGATCTAAGAAAAGATGGCATGAGAGGGAATAAGTCACGTGGCCTAATCTCCATGAAAAGAAGAGCATAAAATAAATTAAGGGTAGCGCTCACACAAAAAAAGTTACATTATTAATTTGCGTGCATAACACCAGAAATTACAAATTGACATGTTTTCGATTTTTATTTTCAGGGACCTGTCAACAGACATTTCAAAAATAGTTTGTTTTAATTTAATGGGAAGATCAAAGGAATTGATGGCGGTGGTGCAAAACGAATTTGTAATCCATTCTTGTGCATTATCCTTCTCAATTTCTGGGAAGTATTTTAAAATACTGAGATTTTCTAGACCGAATTTGACCATTTCCAAAAGCCCATCAAATATAGTAATTGACCGGAAGAATAAGCAAAATGGATTCTTATCGGGCAATTCAATTCTGTCTGGGTGAAGTAAATATTTTTCGTTATTTGTGATCATAGAGGAAAGATTGTAATGACTGTATGCGTATTTTCAATTTCTGTGCCCCCTAAGAAGTGTTGGCGTAGGTACCCTAGGTTGAATATGTCTGTTGTGGACTTCACCGATCGAGGGTGCAAGTTGTTGGTTTCGCAAGGTGATTGCAGTGGGAGAGTAGGTATTTGGCAAGCGCTGCGAGACATTTGTCGTGATTCTTATGATAATGAAGGTCCAACCAGGTCCAGGCACAGCCAAGGTCGCACCGAGCGAGGTCTGCATGTAGCAGTTACCGTTGAAGGATAGCGTGCCAGCTCTGGGCACTTTTTTCTTTCACCATAACTGGCACGGTAAGAAACGCATAGTGCGTGCAACAGCCGGAGTAGCTTTTAACAATACCGTACTTCGGGAACGTGCAAATGAGCTAGAGAAAATGCTAACCAATGAACAAGATTCCTTAGAATTCACCAGAGACGTGTTGAGATTCAGCCTGCCAAATTGATGGCCCGTTATCTCAAACAGTTGAAGAATCAGACTAAACATTGTCAAAATCTACCATCAATTGTTTGTTTAAAAAATCTGAGGTGTTGCAGTCCTATTGCTAATTTTCTTGTAGTAGGCTTTAAGCGATAGTCAAATATTTTAAGAGTGGTCGCTTTGTGTTGACTTAGACATTCCGTTCTCTTTGCATGTTCTCTCATACTTGGGAAAATCGTGGAAGCTTTGCTTTCAGTCCTTTTCTCGTGATTACTCAATTAGAGTTAAGAATATTCCACTAAAGTTGCCAATTTGAACAAATTTCACCCAATTTGCATGGAGTTCTATTATATATTTATCCAAGAAAATTATTTTCGAAAAAAACAATTATATGAAATGCACCACTGATGAAAATGTTTCTCTTTTAAACTTATACAGAGTTTTTGATTTTAAGAAAATACTCGTGAACCTTCAAATAAAACTTACTGAAAATCTGGAGGAAAAAAAAAAAAAAAAAAAAAAGGCCGAGTAAATTTTGCATTTTGGGAAGTTAAAGTGGCGTGCACAAAACAAGATTAATGCAATAAAAGCGTAGTTTCACGTGCTGTTTGTGCATACCTCCATGGGACCATTCAAACGTAACTAAAGCGCACGAACATTTAATTTTTGTTTATCCCAACTCCAGTCTCCTGAACGTCGTCTGTCTCTGCAATTATATGAAGTTAATTTGAATTTGAGGAATGCCTGCCTGTATGTCAAGGCAATTCTAGCATTTAACCAAATTGGACGGAAGTTGACAACTTGTTATGGGTGTAATTTTCAGACTTCTCAGAAGATTGGTTCTCGATATATACATTATCAATAACGTTTTCAAATTGTATACAAATGCAGAATAGACTATTCTTATTGAAGTTTACATAGGAAATCAGCGTATTCATAACATACATATTTAATCATAAAACTTTATTTTGATAACTTCTGACTGTTGTAAAGCTGTAAACTGTTCAGTGATTTTGAGAAGACAATGGAATTTTCGCCTTAAATGACACAAACTCAATCCAATGAGCATTCAGACCAAGTATGCTTAAATCCTTGACAGATCGACTTTTCTATTTTCGTTGACTTCCTTTATTTAAATTGTCATTGGTGACTTTGACTTGAGAAACTTGGTGTTATAACATTTTGAACTATAGGTCTTATGCGCTAGTTTTGACCAAGAAATACATTCATTCCCACATGCTCTTTCTTCGAAGGTTAGTGAATCAAACACTTCCCCTCTGGACTGAAGCAGAAAGCCGACCAATCGACCCGATTAAAACTTTATGACCAATGTTATGATAGACGCATTCTCTTTCCTGTTGTGCAAATACACTTTGTGGGTGCAAATGATATTTATATCACTTGACTTCTCAACACCGCAAGGCGTGGAAACCTCCGATTGGATGTTGTATCAAACCACCCGCCATTAAATTTTGCATCACCCACAGTTCGCAGATTCCATAAGGTATGACCTGGTGTGGGATTGTTACCTGAATATTTGTTCACCAGACTTCAGCGTTTTAGTGTCAGTGCAAATATATTCCAAATAAGTAATGCAACGCAGACAGAGTTTGTGTTCGAACATTAGTTTATAATAGGGAAACTTAAAAAACAATGGCACAGTGCCACGGCGGCTGTTGTTAAATATTTGTGTATGTCAGAACATTAGGATAAATATAGCTGAATAATAAAATAAGGTTGTTTACAGAAACTACTCCATTAACGAATTTTTTCCTAACATGTGTTGTTGAGATAATCCATAAGGAAGTATCAGAAAGGTTTTGCTAAAGCAAAAACAACATCCAACCTTCGCTTGTTAGGTTAGTTCAAGGTAAATATTCCTTTGCGGCACTTCAAAACAGCGACGGAGTTGAGATCCTTGACCAGTTCCAATTTTGTTCCAAGGGTTCGAAATTACTCGAGCTAAACGATCCTCAGATTTGACAGGCCTATTAAAATGTACAAACCGTGAAATCGGCCTTGTCCTTCAACGGAAAGAAGAGATAAAGCTTTGGAAATCTGAAAGGAAATGTTTCTGAAGCAGAAGCATTATTTAAGGGGGAAAATGGAGTAAGTTTTGATGTCCTGGAAGTGTAACCCTGACCTCTCTTTGTACGGGGTCGCTGCCCCAACCGGTGTGTGCAACAGCTGGCAACGTTGGAGCAAGCAGAAGTTGCTGTTTTTCTGCTCCCCTTGCCCTCCCTCTGTTCCAGGCGCTCCGGCGTATGACTCGTTAAGAGTCATTGAACTGCACCACCCACAGCACTGAGGAATGCACAGGTATACCCGGCACCAGCTCCTTGCGTCCTGAACATGCAGCAATCTCACATGACTTTCTCTCCTCTTGTACTAGCCATTCTTACAAACTCTCATTCCTATATCTCCATGTTAGTTAAGATAAACCTTCGTACAAATTGTCTTATTGCTTATTTCCTTGTAGGTGCAAGGGGAATGTTAGAATACAGTAGGCTTTGTGCGATAGTCAAATGTTTTAAAGCTTTGAGATTCCGTTCTCTTTGCACGATTAACATATAAAAAAATGAACAACGTTGTTGCATTTCGCTAAAGTTTTAACAAGGAATATCTTCGAAATGGTTCACCCTACAGAAATTTTATTGAGACATAAATTGTGTATTTTAGCAAGATCTACATTTTTGTAGAGTATGATTTGGTCTATCTCTAACGGTTTACCAGTTATGCAAAATTCGTCCAAAGTAAATACGGCTACAGGGGCTATAGCCAGAAAGTTCAAGATATACATTTCATTTGTCATCAAAATATCTCAAACATATGACATTTTAATCAAAATCGTTAGAGCCATTTTCAAGAAAATCAAAATTTTCGAAAAATCTTCTATGTAAAGGATAGTGTAGGGTGGGGCTATTTTCTTCAAAATCTTCGTGTCACATCCTTGAAAGACATTAAACTTAAATACCAACTTTGGTTTTTAACCGACTTTTCGTTTTTGAGTTATGCTGTCCACAGACTGACACAGACACACACACACGGACCTTTTTCTAAAAATGCTTTTTTTGGATTCAGGGGGCCTCAAAACATATATTTCCGGTGAAATCTCGACATCGAATTTTTGGGTGGAATACAACACTTCCCTACTTACCAGTAGAGAAAGTAAAAAAAGTGGACAAGAAAACTATGAGTATTGCACAACTCACGCAAATAACACGAAATATTTCCGAAATGGTTCACTGCATAAAAAAATTCTTTGGGAGTAAATGTGTTTTAGCATGATCTACATCTCTTAGGGTTTACTAGTAATGCAAATTTCAGCAAGAGTAAACAGGACTACAGGGGCTATAGTCAGAAAATTAAAAATATACATTCATTTGCCACAAAAATATCTTAAACATACATTTTAATCAAAATCGTTGTCATTTTTGAGAAAATCAACAGTTTCGAAAAAAATTTTCGTGTAAAGTGTGGTTTAGGGTGGATGAATTTTCTTCAAAATGTTCCTTGAAAGATATTAAACTTTAAATGCCAACTTCGGTTTTTAATAGGCTTTTCGGTTTTGAGTTATGCTGTTCACACATATACACTTTTCTAAAAATGCTCTTTTGGGCTCAGGGGGTCTCAAAAAATATTTCCGGCAAATCTTGACATCGACTTTTTGGGTGCAATATAAGTCTTGCTGTACAAGTATCGTTTTCTGGGATCTTTTGAGGTGTGAATTTCACCGATAACCCAGGCGCTTATCAAGTTTTCCCCTTAGATTTTAACTCCATCAAAGGCGTGTACTGTACTAGCCCAATAAAATATGGCTGCCAATCATGATTAAAGGTCTGTATGACAATCTGAATACACTCACTATACCTCTTTCTCTTTTAGTCAATACGATCGAGAGCGTAAACATATACTCCGTTTGGTTGTAACTGTTTACCAAAGGAAGCGGCACACTCTTGTCCTTGTCCTAAAGTAACCAATGAAATGGCCATGGCTTCTACAACGATAAATAATGTGCAGACGCGAAAGACTATGAGATTTTCTTTGGCACTCTTTGTACGTGAAAAACTATGAAGAACCGGCAGAGGGGCAGAGGGAGCGGTGCAAGCGAGTCCAAATGATTCGCCACTTGTGGTTGAAAACACGGAATTTCCATAGTTGCCGCCTTTAAACGTCCATGTTGGTTACCTTTTAGTCTGTAATCTTCAAACGCGTTGCAAACGTCAGGTCTTAATTTGAGAATAGGTTGGAATGAAAACAAAAGAAAACAATCAGGAGCATTTCACGGTGCATTTTCTCGCTGGGAATACATTTATGTTATTTGTATGTGGTCGAAGTTTATACGCCAGAGAAAAGAAAATAAGGTCTGCATATCCTAACCCATTTATCACTGTTGTATTACTCATTTATAAAACCAATACATTCTGTTTGAGTCAGATGACATTAATGGATATGGGAACTGAGTGCCAGAATTCTAGAACCTTCTGCTAAACGTGATGTTAATATTAAATATTGACTTTTAAAAGTGAAACAGTTAATCAAATAGGTTGCCTAATACCCATTGTTTTAGAGCGCCTTGTTAGCCTAGATTTTGAGCAATGTATTGTGGATAGTAAGAAGAGACAAGGGGCGTGTTCCGAGTGGGAGTTGTAAAGTGCCACACTGGGTATTGAGGACAAAGGTGCAGGGATCGAAGCTTGCAGCACGCGAAGCGGTACATACAAGACCACAATAGGGAACAGCTGTTTGCGTGAGGCATGGTGCTCAGTGCAGGGCCTCCACGTTCCGTGTTGAAAATAAAGGAGAATCTAGATTTTACTGATGTACGGGTGAAACAGCAAAATCTTGGCCGTTGGTGGTTTCATTTTCATTCACAAGTAATCGGGATGTTCAAGCATTTATAATAAACTGAATAGACTGGAGAAAAAGAAGGAAATAAACCGTAAATAATCTAGTATGTTGCACTCACATGAGTTTCTCTACTCTTTTACTAACCATTCTTAGGAACTCTTATTCCTATATCTTCTTTCTTGATAGTTGAGATACACATTTGTACAAATTATCTTATTGCTTATTTCCTTGTAGGTGCAAGGGGAATATTAGAATACAGTAGGCTTTGTGCGATAGTCAAATGTTTGAGATTCTGTTGTCTTTGCACACTTAACATATTTAAAAAAAAATGAACAACGATGATCCATTTCACGAAAGTTCTAAGTTTTCCGAAACTCACACACATAACAAGGAATATCTCCGAAATGGTTCACCCTACAAGAAAATTTATTGAGACATAAATTGTGTATTTTAGCAAGATCTACATTTTTGTATAGTACGATTTGGTCTATTTCTAACGGTTTACCAGTTATGCAAAAGTCGTCCAGAGTAAATACGACTACAGGAGCTATAGCCAGAAAATTCAAGATATACATTTCATTTGTCATAAAAATATCTCAAACATATGACATTTTAATAAAAATCGTTAGAGCCATTTTCAAGAAAATCAAAATTTTCGAAAAATTTTCCACGTAAAGGGTAGTTTAGGGAGGGGCTATTTTCTTCAAAATCTTCGTGTCGCATCCTTGAAAGACATTAAACTTAAATACCAACTTTGGTTTTTAACCGACTTTTCGTTTTTGAGTTATGCTGTCCACACACTGACACACACATACACACGCGCGCACATACACACGTTACTTAAAAAAGGGAAAAATTAGTATTTATACTTCAAAAAGCAGACCGACCTTTTAATGGCCTTTCTATCAATACTAATACTTCAAAGAACACGATTATGTCTATGTATGTAACGTTTGATTTACTACCAGCTTGTTAAAATGCGTGTTACCTAACATCCGGGCTCTAGTCATAAATGATCACAGTAGCATAACGTTTTGTAATTTTTGCTTCCTTCGTCTGCTCTCCACAATCCAATATCAGACCTTGGCCTACTAAGCTCAACTCCTCCATGTTTGTGTAGCAGGGACCCTCCCTCCGCCTCTCCTTCTGCTCCCCATCCCTTTCATGTAACATCTGGAATCTTCCGCCGCAATGGATCCCCAAATTCATCTGCGATTAATTGGGCTAAGTGAAACTCTGGAAAATAATCTGGTATACTGCATCCACAAAAGGTTCTTTTTCAACTATAAAGTTTCTATTGTTACCATTGTATTGAAACTTTCAAACCAATAACAACAGAGTGTCTGTTGATGAATACACAGGTTACATGTGTAAGATTAGTGTCCTATGTAGTACAGAAATAAACATAACTCATTTCTCTGGAAAGGCAAACTACTTTGTTGTTTTATAGTTTATATCGTGCCATATCGAACAATGAATGGATGAAATGAAGCTCAGATAAGACCGGGATCCATTGAGTTGAGTTATTCTACAGGGTAAAGGAAAACCTCGGAAAAAGGACCTTATCTGGGCAACTTACCCTAAACCGCTTGACCAATCACTGCGAATTTCGGCACGTATATGTATTTCTTTTTTTTTACTTTCTCTACTGGTAAGTAGGGGAAGTATTGTATTCCACCCAAAAATTCGATGTCGAGATTTCACCGGAAATATATGTTTTGAGGCACCCTGAATCCAAAAAAAGCATTTTTAGAAAAAGGTCCGTGTGTGTGTGTCTGTGTGTCAGTCTGTCAGTGTGTGGACAGCATAACTCAAAAACGAAAAGTCGGTTAAAAGCCAAACTTGGTATTTAAGTTTAATGTCTTTCAAGGATGCGACACGAAGATTTTGAAGAAAATAGCCCCTCCCTAAACTACCCTTTACGTGGAAAATTTTTCGAAAATTTTGATTTTCTTGAAAATGGCTCTAACGATTTTTATTAAAATGTTATATGTTTGAGATATTTTTATGACAAATGAAATGTATATCTTGAATTTTCTGGCTATAGCCCCTGTAGTCGTATTTACTTTGGACGACCTTTGCATAACTGGTAAACCGTTAGAGATAGACCAAATCGTACTATACAAAAATGTAGATCTTGCTAAAATACACAATTTATGTCTCAATAAATTTTCTTGTAGGGTGAACCATTTCGGAGATATTCCTTGTTATGTGTGTGAGTTTCGGAAAAGTTAGAACTTTAGCGAAATGCAACAACGTTGTTCATTTTTTTATGTTAATCGTGTAAAGAGAACGGAATTTAAAAGGTCAAAAAGATTTGACTGTCGCACAAAGCCTTCTGTATTCTAATATTCCCCTTGTACCTACAAGGACATAAGCAATAAGATAATTTGTACGAATGTTTATCTTAACTAACATGGAGATATAGGAATAAGAGTTTGTTAGAATGGTTAGTACAAGAGTAGAGAAAGTCATGTGAGTGCAACACATCAGATTTTTCATGCAGGATTTTATGTTATCACTTTACTATGCAATGTATTGCATTCATTGTCATTTACGTCAGATATTCTCATGTTCGTCTCATTTTGCCATTCAACATACAATCCATGCAGTTTTCTATATGATTGAAATACAGATGGAATGTGTCCCTCACATGATTTTCTTTACTCACTTTTAGCAACACATTCACATGTTCTTTTGTACTGGCTCAACATACAATTTTCCATATGATTGAAATAGAAGTGCAACGTATTACATTCACATGGTTTTCTTAACTAACTTTCCTTTTACATCATAGATTCATGTATATCTCTTCTCACTTTCATACACTTCTATAGTGCGGACATAGAAATGCAACGTATTACATTCATATGGTTTTCTCTACTCGCTTTTCTTTTACGTAATACATTCACATGTTCGTCTCTACTTGCCAGTCAGAAACATTTTAATTAAATATATGCGTAAACGTCTCCAAAGAAACTATTGTGCAAGTGCAACCTAAGTCTGAAAGTTTTAGGGATAAATCGTCATACCACGGGGAACATCGGGTATTTCAGCTAGTAATGTGAAACTTGGATGTGTGTTTGAAACTCCAAGAAATCTGCAAAATGAATAAGTAATTTGACCTTGTAATAAAGGTGAGGTAAACCACGATTATTCTTAGTTGAGCATTTATTTACTTTGTTAGACACTGCACACAGTAAAGTTATTTCCAAACAGCTCTAAGGTTGCACAACTTGCGATGCACTGCTTAGCACATGCATCTTACCCAACATTGCAGCACACGTGCCATTTAAGGATGCACTCTTGCAGGTTACGAGTCCCAGATATGCATCCTTTACCACTTCTGTACAATTGGGGACAACATTGTTGAACGGATCGAGTATTTTCTAACTTAAAGATTTCCGCGGCTTCTTTTCACGATTGCGAAACGGAGTTTGCTTTTTCAATGTCTATTTGCATTATCTCTCATTGGTGTGTATATACACAGGATGTCTTATTTATTAAAAATGTCCACCTGATTACCTTAAAAGCAACACGCTCTCGAGAAAACAGCGGTGAATGTTTCTTCATTTGAGGGAGGAAAATATATTATTTTCCATTTATTTAGAGTTTATTTGTATGGTCTTGCAGTTATTTTACTTTTTGTAGCACGTGAGAACGAAGGGGAAAGTCATATGAATGCAACCCATTTTGAAAATGGATACCCCATTCTTGAACGTAGTTAGGGTCTATGGTTAAAAGCAAGCAAGTTGTTCAAAATATATTTTTGTTGAACTGAACCATTATTTTATAAGATAAATTTGAAAATAACGTAATATCTACTTTTAAATTAAGTTTGTTGTTAAATCCAAACAAGTGAAATGTGAGTTAGCGTTTCATTGTATTTTAAGATGTGCATCTTTTAAGATGAGCTGGAAAGCGTTTCAAAAACAAACCTGCTTATAGATATAACTACAATATTTATTAAATTGCTTACATATTTAATGTATAATACAGATAGTGACTATCTTTCCAATACCCTGTTTAAATCTTAACAGTTGCAATAAAACATGGATAGAGTAAATGAACATTTATAACTTGTTTCAGATGGGTGTGCGACGATCTCCCCGAATTGAAGCTGCCCATGGAGAACAACATTCTGGCAGACTTCGACACAAAGAGGTAAGTTAAACTGTTGTAAATTGTGAGTTTTGTAAGCGGTTAAATCCTATCAATCAAAACAGGCATAAAACCTGAAATAATCCCAAGTTTGTTAAAATAATGGCGTCCGTGATCATTTCAGTGTTAGGCGATGGTCATTTTTTTGTGATAAACAGAAAATTCCATTCTTATTAGGTTTCCGGTGTTTGTTTTTGAGGGTATTTTTTCTACAGAAAAAATGTAAAATCTGATGACATGAATAATTGATTCAAAAGAAAATTTATTAAAATTAAGTTTGATAATATATCAACCATAATGTTTATACGGTTTTCTTATACAATACGAAGTAACTTGAGATTAACCAACAATACCTACTTATGTTATGGACAGAAGTTAAAGCAGATTGTGTGTTTCATCATTAATTTAACTTTCTTCTGTCCATTTGGCTATTATTTATAGAGCGCTGGATTATTATTTCATGTTAATGCATAAAACAGTATTGTATTCAGTAGCTCATTAATGAAGAATATTACGTTCAAACACCAGACATGAGGCACTAAACAACATGGTTTTCCTCCAGGCAAATCTGCGGAAAGTGCTCTATATAAACTTAATAACTGCATATACAGAAACTTCGATTAAGGTAAACATATTGCCAAATTATTTTTTGATTTGTGCAAAGCCCTTGACTGTTTAGGTATAATACATATTTTTTTAAAACTAAGAGTATTAGGTTTTGGATGTCATTTTTTCACATGTTTAAAATCGTGTTTGTCCAATTGCATATGCATAAAATATAATTATGCATTTTCGAATATTTTTAACTTGTATATGGTTGTCCCGCAGGGCTGTATAGTTGGCCCCTTGTTCTACTGCATATGCAGATGTGGGCAAATTATTAGTTTATGTTGATACCTGAATTACTATTTGCTCACACACATATGATGACCTAATGTTCAGGATTAAAATAACCTCCTCTCAGTTAGGCGTGATAATAGATTAATAGTTAATCTTGAAAATACTCTATTTCTAAAATAGATACAAATTTAACTGTTCAAATGAATAATTTAACAAAGTACTATATTTCTTGGCGTATGTCTATAATTTGCTAATATGGAATGAAGATCTTGATTTTATTGTACAAAATTTAAGAACTGCAAGTTTTTCACTATGCAACTCTGAGATACGTTTACCACTAAAACTTCAATTTCAATTTACTATTCACTTGCTCATTCACAGCTTGACATTTCCATCGATTTGTATTTTTAAGAGATTACTTTTTCTCAAATTAAACAAGAAGAAATGTTTATACATTTAGATTTTCATAAGTATAAACACGAAATGCAAATTAGATTGCTCTTGAAAACCTTACACTAACTTATGAAGTATGGAAAATCACCCGCCTGCTCTGCACTAATTTGTTTAATAAGTTGCCATTGCAAATAACAGGAACGCCGTACAGTTTAAAGTAAAAGTAAAACAAATTTTAACTCATGTTTTTATAGAGTGAAAGAATTTAAATCTTGGTATACAAAGTGTCAATTCTATCTACTTAATGTTTTTGTTATGTTGACACGTATATCCATGTATATATTTAGAATGTTATGAACAATAAAATCATGGCCATCTATCGCTGATAAACTATCAGGAGCTCTAGAATCATTTTATTTTTATGAGATTATTACACCTATTTTAATGGTAGTTGATTAATTTAATTTGTTTTATACTGTCTCATTTCGGTATTTTATGACTTTATAAATAGAACTGTAATATTTACGAAAGAGACTCCTCTATCGCCAGCAAAATAACTGTGGCAAAATTACCTATTTTACAAGTTAGCCAGGGAAAAAGGTAATGAGAATTCTATGGGGAAATACTCCCCATCTACTTACTGATTATTGTATGGTAAACAACCAAGGGACTCAATAAAGACTATAGCAACTATTCCTCCTTATTTAACTAGAAGTTATTTCCGGGCTGCTATGCCGTAGCGTGGTGGAGTTAGTTTCCAGACGTTTCGTCCACAACTGCGGCGGACATCCTCAGTGGCGCGGTCGTATTGTTCTCAGAGAAGTTTGCGTAGCGTTAGGCGTTTACATTTCTAGTGGTGTATGAGTACTGTTTTCCCTGTCAAATAGCACCAGAATTGGAGTATTGCTAATTTTCTTGAAACATGTTTATCTAATTCGCAAGACTGTTATTTTACTGTCTATTTAATGGTGTAATCGTCTTGTTAAAATCTTAGCGCTTTTATTTAATTTAATATGGAAGTAACAGTAATCAATTTAAGTTGTAGTACTTTATGAATACTTATATCTATGACTGTATACATAAGAGATGCGATTGCAGCTTAACAGCTGACATAATTACATAATAGTGTGAAAAATGTTAATTTGTAGTAAATCTAAATGTCGTTTAGCGCGTTTGCGATCCCCGGTACCAGCATGGAGATTCTGGGAGGTGTAGCACGGGGTGCACTCAGCCTCGTTAGGTCCGGGGGGACCAATTGAGGAGCTACTTGATAGAAAAGTAGCGGCCCCAGGTTGTAAAGACCGCATAACTGGCTGGGAGGGATAGGGACGCTGACCACGTACCACCCTCCAATACTGCACCCCACCAATGACGCCTGTAGTGGACTGAGGTGGGGGACGCAGCGGATGGGCGGTAAGGCTTGGCTCTTCATGAGCCGTAGTGCCGGGGCTTAAATGTCGTTTGCGTTATAAAATCTGACTTTCAATTCTTGCAACGTAAATATTGTCTGTTGGTGTGAATTAAAACCATGTTGCTGGATTTGTTACAACAGTTTTCTTACGAAACCTCCGTGATTTTATAATACTTTAGTGAAAATGTAGACTTGGCTTGACTGTAACGCGTGCTATGGCATGTGTTCAGAAACTTGACCTACTCCCGAAATAGCTGGTTATTCTTGCACTTGCCTTTGCACCAACCCGCTCTTAAATCCTGCTGAAGGGTGCAAACCTCGTGCTTCACGATCAGACTGTTATCTGGCAGAACATTGACCTTCGTGGTAAACCCAGTTCACACAAACTGTCCGACATTCACCGTGAATTCCTGCTGCATGGAATTTACACTATGAGAAACATTGTTCCAGTTAATTGGCCATTTAGGTGGAGTAATTTGATGGTACATATGTCGGTCTGGGTGGCTCAGTTGGTTAGACGCTGGCTACTGTTTCCAAGGTCGCGGGTTCAAATCCAGCCCCGACCGATGGTTTTTAAGTGTGCTTAAAAACGACAGCTCCATGTCAGTAGATTTACTAACACGTAAAATAACTTCTGCGGGATGAAACTCCGGCACACCTGAGGCGCTCTTATGATCCTGGCAATTGACGATCGTTAAACAACAAAATAATTGTAATTAATTTTTTGCTGCATATGATGGATTACGTTGATGCAAAAACTTGCATTTTTGGAATTCGGTTTTTCTGTTGAAGATACAAGATTTGGCTCGCTATATAGCTCATTTGCTATAAAAATATCTTAATAATATGGCATTTTAACCAAAATCGTTAGAGCCATTTTTGACAAAATCATAATAATCGAAAAAAAATTCCGTGCAAAGGATAGTTTGGGGTGGAGGAATTTTAAAAATTTTACTGTGGTATCCTTGAAGGATAATACACTTAAATACCAACTTTGGTTTTGAACCGACTTTTCGTTTTTGAGTTATGCTGTTCGCACACGCAAATACACACACGCGCGCGCGCGCAAACTTGCACGCATCTTTTTCTAAATTTTTTTTTTTTATTTAATTCCTGGGGTTTCAAAACCTGTATTTCCGGTGAAATCTAGACATCGAACTTTTGGGTGGAATACAATACTTCCTCTACTTACTATACGTCAGGGGAAGACAGGTATCGCTGCTGTGACGTCAGCTCACTCAGCTCACATGCTCCCAGCATAGCAATACACCTCTCTCGCCTGACGTCACACGAACGTACAAGCTAGCTCTTCGTTTAAATACGTCACACGGCCCGAAGTTGTCTTCCCCTGCTATACGTAGTAGAGAAAGTAAAAATACGTTTTTGTATGAATACACACATGCCGGTCTTTTTTCCAAAATCCTTTTTATTTATTCATTCATATTCATTCATATTCATTCATGTATCTCCCGTGCAAGTTTGATATGAATTTTTGCGTTGGAATGCAAAAACTTGTGCTATTCACTCTTGATCAAGTCTCCGCTGGCGTCTCTGCTCAGGTAAACTCTCAGTTAATTGAAAACGCCCACGTTGTAATTTATGTACTTTAACTTCATTACTTTCGTTCTGGTTTACGTCCCCGGTTATCGTGAACTAGCCTAAAGCGAAAACCTCGAGGGAGAGTGGGGGGAAAAAAAGAAGCTATCTAGCTAAGTCAACCCAACCGAGGTTGACAGTTGAATGTCAGGAATACACGCTAGGAGGTGGGCCAATAGAATTCTCATTCTTCCTGGCTTCCTGTGTTTTACTTTCTCTGCCACAATACGTGGAGGAAGTGCTGTATTTCACCCGAAAATTCTATACCGAGATTTCTCCGGAAATATCGAGACCCTCCGAATTAAGAAAGATTATAACGAAATAAAAAAATCTGATGTGTTGCACTCACATGACTTTCTCTACTCTTGTACTAACCATTCTTACAAACTCTTATTCCTATATCTTCTTCGTGTTAGTTGAGATAAACATTTGTACAAATTATCGTATTGTTTATTTCCTTGTAGATGCAAGGGGAATGTTAGAATACAGTAGGCTTTGTGCGATAGTCAAATGTTTGAGATTCTGTTGTCTTTGCACACTTAACATATAAAAAATGAACAACGATGATCCATTTCACGAAAGTTCTAAGTTTTCCGAAAGTCACACACCTAAGGAATATCTCCGAAATGGTTCACCCTACAAGAAAATTTATTGAGACATAAATTGTGTGTTTTAGCAAGATCTACATTTTTTGTGTAGTATAATTTGGTCTAGCTCTAACGCTTTACCAATTATGCAAAAGTCGTCCAGAGTAAATACGACTACAGGGGCTATAGCCAGAAAATTCAAGATATACATTTCATTTATCATCAAAATATCTCAAACATATGACATTTTAATCAAAATCGTTAGAGCCATTTTCAAGAAAATCAAAATTTTCGAAAAATCTTCCATGTAAAGGGTAGTTTAGGGTGGGGCTATTTTCTTCAAAATCTTCGTGTCGCATCTTTGAGAGACATTAAACTTAAATACCAACTTTGGTTTTTAACCGACTTTTCGTTTTTGAGCTATGCTGTCCACAGACTGACAGACTGACACACAGACACACACACGGACCTTTTTCTAAAAATGCTTTTTATGAATTCAAGGGGTCTCAAAACATATATTTCCGGTGAAATCTCGACATCGAATTTTTTGGTGGAATACAATACTTTCCCTACTTACCAGTAGAGAAAGTAAAAAGAACATTATTGGTGTGTATACTTATACATGAAAGAAAACTTAAAAAAGAGCAATTTTAAGTGCACAAGAAACGTAAATATAAGGCTTATTGCATAAAAATTCGGGGCCTAACATTTTAGTGATGTTTAACGCCCGCTTTTGCTACATGCGGCACCGCAGGCGGTGGTACCGATGATACATGGAATGAAGATGGAGCACCGGTGGAATGAGATGGCGGGGGAAACCGGACAACCCAGAGGAAGCACGCCCCTGCGCCACTTTGTCCACCAAAAATACATGTGTTCGCCTGGGATTGAACCCGGGCCGCTTTGGTCAGAGGTGAATGTAATAGTCTACATACACACTCATTAGAATAAACGGAGTTTTCCTTTGTTTTTCCCCAGTTTTTTGCCTTCGTGGTCACAAAGGGAGGGGAAACAGAGGAATGTTCTCACACCTGGTGAGTGCAGTTCGTCAGCCTGGTTTAACTAGTCGATCTCGGGGCGGCCCCATGTAACATAAGTCATAGTTATATTGAAATGGAGAGAGATTGCAGTTATTGCGTTATGAATTCCTAGTGCACTATATTTCAGCAGATAAGTTTAGAACCTGTATTTTTTTTTTTTTTTTTTTTTAAATATTACTGCTCCCTGTTTTGAAATGTAATGTAGGAAAGCAAGAGCATTAGGTCCAACAGCGTGTCTGAAATCCATGTTATTTGCAGAACATATGCCACTTTTCTGTGAACGACTGACGCAGAGCGATTAATTTTAGAGGCGCAAATTGACGGAACGCTGATGAAATTAAATGGCAGCTGCCGTGAATTTTCTTTCTGCTCCTGGGAATTGGGAGAGGAAATGATTTTACGATTCACTCTCGCGTTGAAGCAAATCGATAAAGCAGGAAATCCTTGCTGAAATATTATAAATATACACCAACTTAAGTGAATCTCGTGGGGAACAGCGCATGGAAAACATCGGTCTTCGAGCGTCGCTTCTCTTGCAGACATACATCCGTGCCATCTGGTAGTGAAAGTGTTCGTATTCATTTGTTTGAGAATGTGTTTGCTTCAGTGTCACGCACATTGCAATTGTTTCTCGGTGCTGCTGTCGTTTGTTAATGAACCATATGCTGTTACTGACAATATTCATTATGGCCATTACCTCCAGCCATTGCATGAGAGAAAACGCACTCAAACATATGAAAAGCGCATTGCTATATCACTGACATTTTAGAACGCCAATGTAATAATTAATGTTAACGCAATAGTATCACTCCTGAGTTTTGCTTTTTTACTCTAAATGTCAATACTTATTATTGATATGTATATGATTGTTGCAGACATGCATTATAATTATATTTTTAGTTGAATCTTACAGTGTTTACTGTGTTGGCATATACTCAAAATTTAAATAATGCAATTTTTAAATATAATTCTTTCGGCGCAAGCAGCCATCTCACCTTTAGTGGTTGGTTAACATTGCCAGGCGTGACAGATCGATCAACAGTTCCCAGAGGGTAGCTAGCGCGGTCGACCTTGATACTGCTTTTGAACAGCTGACAGTAATTAATTTGATTTTTGTGTAAAAAATTTTATTTTCACTATTGTTGAAAAAATAGTATGCAGTAGACATGACGTTTCAGATACCTTTTTTGCGACTTCAGCCGTTTTCAACACGTGCACTGTTATTGGGCTGCAATTGTCAACTATCTTTTTAATGGTTTAACATCCTTTAACCGGTTAGGTCATATCTACGATGAGTAAAGTGAGCGAATTAATTTTCAAATGAGGCCGGGGTCCATAGAGCACAGTTATACAACATGCATCTTTTCAGCCCGAGGGAAAAATCGAAAAACCCCTTATCCAGGTAACTCACCATAATCGAGAATCGAACTCAAGACCTGAATGTGAGAACGACACGCTGCCCTCAGACCATAGAGGTGGGTCTTTCCAATATTTGCGGCTGTTTTAAAATCGATTCGATTTCCTTAAACCGCCTTTTACATATAGCGAAACGTGTGATGAAACTATTTCTGCAAAGATTAATCTTGATCAACATGAACTAGATAAAAATAACTTTCTAAGAATATTTTTTTTTGAGGATACATAAAGTAAAGGATATCAACTAGAGAAAGCCGTGTGAATGTAACACGTCATAATTTTTATTTTCTCTATTACGTACTTGCAGCAAATAGAGAAAGTATAGTATTTCTCTCAAAAAATCGATACGGAAATTTCACAAGAAATACATGTTTAAGATATCCCGAAAAAAAGAAAAAGAAAAAAAAAAAAAAAAAAAAGAAAAAAAAGCACAGATTTGTAGGAAAAGTTCTCAGTCTGTGAACAGCACTTAACTCAAAAACAGAAAGTCGGTTAAATACCAAAATTGTCTTCCGAGGATACGACACGAAATGTTCCAAGAAAATCCCATCACCGCAAAATAGCCTTTGCATAGTACATTTTCTGAAAATATTTATTGTATAAAAAATGGCTAGCAATTTTCATTAAAATGCCTCATGTTTAATATATTTTTATGACAGGTGAAATGTATATATTTAATTTTCTGCGAATAGTTTGTGAATTCCTCTTCATTCTGAATGACTTGCGTAACTGTTCAACTGTAAGAGATGGACATTTTATATAAAAAATTAGAAAAGCACAACATTTATTTAAAATATTTTTTGTGGGGTCAACCATTCCCGAGATATTTCCAATTTGAATTTTGCAGTATTTGTACTCGTACTTTTTATCAAAGTCGAATTCGTTATTTATTTTTCTCTACTGACCATGCAAAGGTAACAACATTTCAAAGCCATCACGTAGCGACCACGTCGTAAAAGACTTGCATATCGCTTAAACCTTCTGTATTCTCACTATACCTTTAAGGAAATAGCATTTCTGCAAATGACTATATTTAATATGAAGTAAATAGAAGAATAAGGGTTTGTAACAGCAATTTGTACAAAAGTGAGTAGAGAAAGTCATGCGAATGTAACATACGTACTTATGAAAAACTATTAAAGTAAAATAAATACGTGTGAGTGGCATTCCAAGGCCCCATTTTGTATAATTGTTTTCAAGGGAAGACCTACCTCTGTATAGACGTGTTTTCTTGAAGTACATATTTGGACAAGAGTGTCTGTCTGGAATATCAATGAAGACGGATTCTACAAGCTTGGAAACATTCAGCAGTGTCTGTGATTTTTGAAAGCAGTTGCCCTCTTCTGACGAGGTTTCCTTGACAAAATGGTTGCGGTTAATCTCCTTAAATGGTCAACAGGGAAATGTAATTTTAAGACGGAGCCGGGAGCATGCAATTGAGAACGTTCCGGAACAGAAGACAAGCGGGGGTGTCTGGCGTCTGTGCCAGTGATTACTTGGAAGAAAGCCATCTTTTCCAGTGCAAGAACATAAACAGAATCTCATTTTGGAGGGCTTAGTCATCCACACAGCTTGGCAAAATGTTTGGGTTATTCCAGATGAATGCTCGGTGTAAAAGTTAATTGGTAGTTCCTTGGTTATATAACATGAGAGGTTAGAAACAAAAATGTTTTTTGAGGGTTAACAAAAACCGGGGCTTAAAATAATACATCATCTGAGTTGGTTTTTGAGGGGGATAGGACATAATTATTTATATTTGTGTTATTTTTATTTGAACCCGTGACCTCCCTAATGTGAGTCACAGAGTCTGAGCCATTTTGCACTGTGGAAAAAAAGGGAGGGGAAAAAAGTAAGGATTTTTGTGCACCTCTGACGGCTGAATTTCCCCGGCGACTCTGGTGCAGCAGAAAGGGTCCTCGTAATGGATTACCATATGTATTATAAGGACACTGCACTGCGGAGGTCTTGAAATGTGTGCTACTCTTTGAACATTTAATTTATACAGTTATACAGAATACTTTGCAGATTCTAAGCACTTTTGGTGAATTGTTCAACCGTTGCCAGTGTATCATTTTTATTCAGGTTTTACCCGAAAAGTCTGCTCCATAACAGTACCAAGTAGATGTGTGATTAGACTCAGTGACCTCTCAAACGAAAGCCAAAATAAAATATACATTGCGCAGTTCACACTGTTCGTCAGTGAATATTAAATAGCACCTTCTGTTTTATGGCGCCGGAGATTTAAAAGAAACGATTCAGATTGAAGTTGCTCAAATCGAGGCATTTTGTACCAGAATATCATCTCGTATTTGGTTAAATGCGATTCTGACTCTCGTTTGAGAACAAAGGATACCAAACTAGAAACATCCTTTATTCAGTAGAGGTCATATGTTTTTATTGACAGCAGCAGTTTCCTGATTTAAAAGCTGTTTGGTCAGACCAAAGTTGCTTTGTAAAACAAATTTGGGATCCGCATTATGCACCTTATTGTCAGTCAGAATCCAGCACATCAGAGCACTCTCATACAGTGATAGCTTGGTAGTTTTGTGTTCTTTCTGGTGTTCGCTTGTAAAGATTCCAATTGGGAATGTTGTCCTTTCGATTGCTTGGCGTTTGGTCCAAACATTTGTAACCTAAAGATTGATATTACTTCATAGCATCATTCCTGTTAAATAAAAGCACTAAATAATATAAGAAAATATGTCTAACAGTATAACACATCCTATTAATAGAACGAGAATAAAATCTTCCGGAATGTATTTCTTCATTAGTAGGTACAAGTTGAAGATTGACAATAATCAGGCCTTTAGTTCTCATTTGAGCCTCTTCATAGCCTCATATTTTACCCCATTTGTGTTTATCACACCAATGCAAGATATTTATTGACAGAAAAGAGAAGTGAACAGTTTGAAATAGTTCGTAAAATATAATAGAACCTTTTTAAGAAAAGTTGACAATGAGAGTACAAAGATTGTGGATTGAGGTGATGAGGGACACCAAAAAGGATGTGCTCATTTCTCCAAAAACTCTGTATTTACACCATAGAAATTATGGCCATGTAAACTGAATAAATTTGCTTAAAGGAATGTGATCCTGGGGAAGAACCTTTTGAAAATGTCCGATAAAGCATCAATTCTGCTACACATTTGGGTAGCTTTGTTAATAACTGCATACCTTAGAGCAAACCAGCAATATTATTTTTAAGGGCGCAGGTATTCCAATTTGATCACAAATAACGACTAGCCAGCTTCACTTTTCAGGTATATTATTATGTTCCTCAGTTATTAGCAATTAGGTATTCTGAGTATTCCATGCTCAAGGGAAGTTCGAGCCCTGGCGCCGTCCAGGGAGGCAGTTTTTTTTTTTTGGGGGGGGGGAGCGGCAAATGTTAGAGCGTGGCGCCATAGCCGAGTGGTTAGCCCACTCGCTTCTCACCAAGGCGGTCCAGGTCCGATCTCAAGTGCGCGTAGTGGACAAAGCGGCATCTGGGCGGGTTTTTTTCTCCGGGTTCTACGGTTTCTCCCGCCGCTCAATTCCCCAAATGTTGCATAACCACATTTCCTTTCATTCATTTCACCGTCGTTTCATATCTCCACTCTCATTCCAGGCCTCGGGCTGAACTGTCCTGGATATTCTCTCTGACCCAGAGTCCATTTGCTCCTAAAAGCACTGAGAAATTACAAATCGTGCTTAAAATGCAGGGACTATCTGGAACAGGTTTGTCCGGAATTGGTGACAATGAAACGCTAAAATTAGTCACTTGCGTAGCAACTCTCATGTGATGATCATTGTCAAAACATCATCCCTGGCGCGACAAGTATTCAATAATAACAATAAGCATTATGTACATAAAAAGAGATTGTATCAAACCACTATCTTCAGATTATTTGTTTACATGGGTGATTTTCGAACCTTATTTCAGTTATAGTCTTAGTGGTGTTGTAGAAATCACTGTACTCAGCTACTTGTATTAGCAACTACTGTTTTAACTCCAGAGAAACTTAATAGGACAACTTCAAATTAAGGCAATAAGGCACATCGGCTATCAGCTGAAACGTGCGTGATCGCTGGCCATATTGTATCAAGGGTGGACTGACGACAGAACTGAAAGCTCCGGTCACTCGCAGGCTTTATTATCGCCCTTGCTGGAACGTTTAATCTTTTTATTACCACCTACTGTTGTTCAATTCGAGATCTGGGAATACCATGAAGACATTAACCTTGACCACTTGTACAGATGGTCACATCCCGGGTTATTGTTACGGACGATGCCCCATACTGCATGGTCCAAACATATAAGGACATGATGTTACAATGGCTCATTCACCATCATGTGGCAGTTAACACTACAACGAGCAAATTATGTTACATTCACATGACTTTCTTTAGCTATTCTTCAAGAAACTAGTCTTACAAAACCTTTCTATCTACCACATCTTAACGAGCTAGACATTTGTATAAATGGTTTTATAACATATTCCTTTGCAGGTACAGCAGGAATAGACTAAAGTAAGCTTCAGCGATAGTTACACATTTCAAGAGCTGGTCGCCATGAGATGGCTTTGCCATTCCGTTCTCTTTGGATGGCCAGGACATAAAAAAACTAACAACCACCTCTCTCATTTGAGCAAAGTATAAGTAATTTAAATCAGTAACAAGGAATACATTAATAATGGTTGTCTCTGCAAAAAATGACACTGTGTGCTTCAACGAGATCTACGTTTCTTGTGTACTAAGGTTTCTCTTATGGTTTAAGAGTGTAGAGAACTTCTCGCTATTGTCGGAAAATTCGAGAGATATATTTCACTTGTCACGAAAATATCGTGAACATCTGGTATTTTAATGAAAATCGTTAGAGCCTTTTTGAGAAAATGAAAATTGTCCACAACTTTTCTATGTAAAGGGTAGTTTGAGGTGGGAGGATTTGCCTGAAAATGTTCGTCGCATCCTTGGAAGATGAACTTAGATAGCAAGTTTCGTGTTTTACACACTTTTCGTGGTTGAGTTATGCTTTACACAGACACGCGCGGACCTCCATTAAAATGCTTTTTATTTAGGGATCTCAAAACGTGTATTTCCTGTGGAATATTGGTATCATATTTTTTGGATGGAGTGTAGATACCTTCTCCACATACTAAGTACCTTGTAGGAAGTAAAACAGAGGACATTCATAAGTTCTGTTACACACATTAAAACAAACCCAGGCCTAAATATGTTGTGGATGAATTACATTTGGGAGAATCAACTTGGGGACAACCAGCCAATCCGGTGACGTTGCTCGTGTTATTGGCGCAGCTTGCAGCTGTCAAGTCCCAAGTTGATTCTGCCAAAGCAAATGCTCATCAAACTATCAGATTGCCCTCATATCATCACCATTGCTCCAGAACTGATATGAACAGAAGTAAAGGGTTGTGCCGCGCAACTAACCAGTTATTTTGGCGGAAATGGAACATGTCACAAGGAAAGCAGTAAATAAAGTGACATCAGAAAAGTGGAGGAGTACCAATCAAGAACATAATTAAGCTTTGCAGTCGACAGTCAAGTGTATTTACATTTTGCTTGTGATTTAATCTTATACGTGTATGTTTATGTTGTGTGAGTCTCGAAGAAAAATTAGGTTGTTGTTTGGAAGCTTAGTGCTGTCGGGTTGTTCCTATCCTTATGAAACAGGGGCCTTGGAAGTGTAACTCTGGATTGCGCCTCAGAACGATGCAGATTTGCAAAATACGCAGCATGCTATTCTACCAAATGTTTCATCGGATCAAAAGTAAATCATTGATAAGATACTAACTCATTATGATAAGCCTAACAGCGGCCACTTAACCGAAAGTGATAAACCGAGAAACATAATAAATATTTCTGAGGAAAAGAGCAAAGTACACCAAACCGCTGCCGACACAGCAGTTTTGAAAGGTTATTCATTAGCACTGTTAAAGTAAGTGTGCCTACTGTCTCACGGTCACGATGCTTCAAGAATACTGTAGTTTACCGAAACTGATGTACCGTGGTGAGGATCTAATTGCCTTAGCGGCTGGGGAAAACACTGCAGTGCAATCGTGGGGATCCATATTTCTGCTGTTGACCACGGAAAAGATGTAGTTTTACCTTATGTTCAATTTGAACTGTGTAAGACACTAGGCGGGCTTTTATGTAAGAGTCTAACGTATGCTTAGTGATAGATCGTATATGTTCAAAATATGTTGAAACTGGAAATAGGCGATACTAGAAATGAAAAAGGGTAAGGGTGATACAGGTGATCTCAACAGCAAGAGCTGCGAGTGATACATACCCCAAGCAAGATGTATCTGCGGTTATCTATGGGACCATCCAGAGCATCTCTACCTCATCATCTCAGAGCTTTATTGAAAGGCACAAAGTCGAAAAAAAAAAAAAAAAGATTTCAGAACTATTTAGCGGTAATGCTGTGGGATCTCGGATTGAAGGGTCGCAAATCTTGGCTACTCCTGTCATTTTGGACGGGCGTTGCCGTGCAACAGTTCGGCCCATACCATTAAGAACTTCTGTAACCAAAGAGGTATACGTAGGGACGAATCGGCGCAAAGAACCGTACTTGGTCTACTTGCACTTTAACCACTTTCCGCTTCGATCAGTAATTGGCTTGCTGATATAGATGACGTGCTAAGCGTTGGGATGGGTTCCTCATACTGGCATTAAAGTAGTTGCATGAATGCTTAGCTTTTAAGTCATACAAGTCCATCTGTTGATCTACTCCTTGAAAACTAAATGACAAATTTCTGTCAGTTTACTTTTGTTCCTGTATGTACATACATTGTGGTTAGTCTACACATTCTCCCATTTGCTTAATCATGCCAGGATAATCATTGTATGCTCATGTTCGCCTGGCCCAATCCATTGTAAACTTATCTGTAATTGCAGGGGAATAAAAAGTAGTTAATTCAGCAGAAATTCCAAATGCGGAGGATGCAATCGTATGGTCCAGGGATTTATAGGGCATGTCGAATAGCAATTTCCGTTTTATGGACTCTCTCTTGTAAATTTTTTTTTCCGTGCACATACGTGGTATTCTTGCCGTGTTATGATGTAAGGAACTATACTGGGTCCACTCTTGAGAAATTCACTTTTGTATTGCTTCACGCAACACATGCATAATATATGCAATCGATACGGGACAGCTGCTCAATTTCAGTAACGATTGGTTCGTCTTTCCAAATAACAGTTGTGTTGCGGTCAGAGGCCATTGACAGTATTCATTGCGGCCACATGCTTGGGATTGCCTGTCGCCCTTGTTTACTTCAACCATGTTTCTTATTTCGGAGTGTAGCTTCCAATGTTTGTCTTTCCATTGGCATTTTATGTATTGTTCATCAAATAAACGTCATTACTCCATTCGGACACAACTCTCGCCTGCTTTCAGCAGATGAATTTTCATCGAGCCAGAGTTCATGGAAGATTTTTTACTCACAGTGCCCTAAAATGACTCGAAATAGACAAATACGAGAGTCAACCGTATTACCCATATAATGTAGAGTGCAAGTTCAAACAGTTACATATAAACAGAGCATGAAGGAAAGATTTCGCCCATCTTTCTGGCCTGCTGAAGGGACGCCCATCCAGGAAGCTTGTATAATGTCATGCGTATTCTCATTAGGTGTTGACATTAAGTGTGACCTTTCTGGCTTGCGTCATATTGTACGTATATTCTCGGGTGGGCTGTGACAAGCAAGGAAGTCCCTTCCCGCCATTCTCCTACACGCACTTTGAGAGCCGTAAACGCCCATTGACAACACGATCCGGGCATGGCATGTTCAGCCCCAAAGCGAAACACGGTATTTCCTTAAACGGTTACAGCATAGAGGATACAGGAAGACAACTGTACTGAAGGTTCACTTGTCAGTCTTGCGGATTTGCATAAACAAAAGAATTTCGCAGATGCAGCGTCGTAAAACCAGAAGGGCACTATTTCACATACGCCACAAGGCAAAATTTGGATTGTGATGTGCACGTAACAGAGTTGCCAACATTTAAAAGTAAAATTATCGTACCAGTCACTCAAAATTATAGATTTGGATTCAAAATTATTTAAACAAAATGCTACAACAATAAAACTATCACCATAACACGTATGAAATGTAATATTAATGATGTTTATGATAATCACAAGATTGATGACCTCAACCAGTATTGCAACTTTAGAACTTATGTTTCTCGCATTATGTATCTGAAAGTCCATATTCCTCAACCGTTGCAGCATTATACAAATTTGTTGTTGAGATAAACCTTAACATCTTCTCGATGACTTGCAGATTTTAGGATCTACCGCATTATTTCAAAACTAAGGCGACAGAATAAGTTCATTTACCGAATATAGTGCCAATCTGCTTCTAACTTTAGTTTTTATTAAGGTCAGTTTAGAAAAAAACTCTTTCACAAGAAGCTTTTCTGTGGGGAAATGAAATCACTGATAATGCAAAGGCTGCTAGTTCTTTGAATTCAGTATTTCCACCAAGGTGGCATGTGTTTAGCAGCACTTCAAAACCTGTCAGGTTCAGGCATGTTCTTTATTTCACACCGAATATCACTTATTCAGAGTTTTCTCCATTGATCATCAATTTTCGGAACAGCGCCTTCTTCATTGAGATTACCAGATCTGGGCACACTGGCAAAAAGAGGATAGAGGGTAGAAGGATTAGTACGATATGAAATGGTTGCCTTAGAGGGGTGGAGACAGGCTATGAGAGCATTTGTAATTATTTTTATTTCGCTGGTGTGACAAACCAGTGAAAATGATATTTTTCCGGTATCAAACACATTCAAATTATCGTACACCCCCATAATTATTGTACGAATTGGCAACCCTGGCACGTAATCTGGTGATTATCTTATATACCGGGTGGAAGGGAACTACATTCCTTCTAATATGTGCTTCATAGAAGTATTACAAACAAAATAGTCTAATGGCATTTTCTTCTTTGATCAGCCGATTTCGAAAAAAATAAATAGTATTTGTCCCAAATTGGATGCGTAATTCCACAGGAATGTACGCAGATAACAGTTTGTTACTTGTAAGATGCGTAGAGTAAGTTATTTCTGACATAGCTTCGGTAGTAATTATGGGACATCACACAGGGTTTCAAAGTAATTAATCACTTAAAAGAATCAAAGGGATATTCCGAATAGCTTTTTCAGACGCGAAGCAACTCACTCGCAACGTTGCGTTGAGGTTCGTGAGGGAATTGAACCGGCTTCTGGATGTAAGCAGGTCGGCCGCTTGCAGGGTGGTGTAATGTTTTGGGATTCTGTTTAAACGATTCTGATTGGCCTACACTGGCAGAGTCAACATGGAAAGACACGGCATGATGTTTGTTTAAGTTCACAATACACCACGCTGCGGTGTTTATGTACTGACGTAGTGAAAGTGAGACCCACACAATCTGCGGTGTTGCCAGTTGTTTTCGACAGCTAAATATCTCCGTAGGAAATGGTCAGAGACAAAATGTGTTCCAAATACAGGGCTCTATCATGGACATGGTTTAAATTAGTGTAATGACTTCCCTTCCACCCTGCATGTTTAAAACTATGTGGGTGGAAGTAATTGGCACTTGAACAATTAGTGATATTCCTTTGTTACTGAGAGCAAACAGCAGTTGGCTCATATTTTTCTGAGAGAAACTTTCAATCAATTTATTACTGCGGTGTTTATTCTGCGCTAACAATACCCAATTTATGAAAAGTGTACCACGCTTGCTTTAGTTACGTGGTTCGTTCTTACTCCACGAATGCTCCTTTTCAGATGAACTTTGTCTACAAGCACTTGGAGTCAGATAAGGATAAGAGGTTCATTATGTAAGATAACTTGACCAAACATACAATTCTTTGTCCTCCACAGACAAAAGCATCTATATAGAGCACAAAGTGACAATGGAGGTTAATTGAAAGATAAAACACGAGAGTCTGAATGGTGAATCCTCTGCATTGGGGGTTAAACTCCGCGTTATCAGAGTGAAGGATATACAAAATAAGAAGACGTCATAACTGAAAAGTATACTGTTTTATACACAGCCCACAAGCACATAGGATTTCATTATGTTCACATTTTCTATTAAAGCATTGATGAGAACATTGAGACCATCTAATACTACATCGTGCGCAACATTTGCGAAAAGAACATTAGTATCAGTGTTTGAGAACAAATTTTTGATCTACAGTTGACAAAAATGTCAGTCACGAAAAGTTTAGCGCTCATTATTATATGATTGTTTCACTTTTTAAGGTTTTTACATTCCCTATCACAACCGCCAATGTATTCTCTGTCATCATACGTCGTTAAAATAACATTTTTACACCTATATTGACCATTATTAATATCTTCTTTACTATGTAAGTGGTAAAGGAAATAATATGCCTGACTATAGACGATACTTTATACTGATCTACTGCCTTATGTTCTTTAGATGTGTTGTTAAGTGGTGTATAAGTGAGGGTATGCATTAATTGAATGTATCTGTTGTTGCAGCTATGAGAGCATGAGGGCGCTATGTGACCGATACAACAGGGCCATCGACAGCATCGTTCAGCTGGTGAGTATTTGTTCATTTAGCAGCCAAGTGTGTCCTTCTGAGGTCTCTTCAATCAAGGAGTTCCAGGACCTTAAGCTTTTTTTCCTCCTTCATTTAGCAAGCAAATAAAGTGTTGTGACACCGAAGTTAGCTGCATAATGAGGCCGAGAAGAAAACCGTTCATGGACAGTTGTGCCCACCGGCATATGTATGTCGTCTCCTTTCTGAATGAAAGGCGCGCCCAGCATTCCTACTGAGCGCAAGTTAGAGGGTAGCTCATAAAGTAAGTTCCACATGCAAGAGAGTTCATGTTCTGGAATTGCTGCAGACAGGCTTCTACTATGGCACTGATGATAGCTGCATCACAGTGTTCGAGCGAAATGGCGCCTCAACTGGAAACACACTCCAAACTCACTTTTGATGTAATTAAGTTTTGAAAATGTTTATTCGCAGATAAAAGCGAAGCCAAAGACTGTCTTAAAATAGATGCAAACAAACGTAATCTCGGATACTCACCGCAGGGCAGAGATCTAAATATCCCACCCTTCTTTCTCAGAACATTTTACGGTCGTGGAATTCTGCAATGCAAGTAGTTTCATAGTTTGTATCTAGTGTGAAGCCTCATTACATAGAAACTTCGAAAGTGCAAAATAACTGGTACTCAAACTGTGAAAAGAATGTGTCGTACAAGTTGCTTCAAAAGTTCGTTGTATTTTTCCATGAGAATAACGTTTATCGTGAACACGGAACGTGCAAGGGAAATTGTATAATTCTGCGGCTACCAGTCTTACAAATCAAGCACTTAACTTTATCATTGTCATCTCGAAAACAAAAACAATCGTCCTCTCATTGAATTGTTTGTACTACTACTCCGCGCCATCCGCCTCTGACTAGCAGGTCTAATTCTGCTTGCCTTGATCACTGAAGGGAGAAATAATACATGTACGGGAAGCGAGCGTGTGCTGGCTTGTTGGGCACCCCTGGTATGTCGCCTATGTTAGAATTTGGAAAATGCAGCCGCAAATTAAACTGTTAATTCGAAAGTATTATATTAGGATATTTTTAACGTCCTTCCTAACCAAAGAAAAGGCAAAAAGAGAAATTTTCCATGCTGTTCAGATTAACCTAAGTGATCGTCAACAGAGTTGTAGAGAAAATATGAGAGGACTTAGGAATCTACCAACAACTTCTCCTAGGCCACAAATGTGACATTTTATGCTACTGGTAAGTGATAATGTTGGCATTTTCAAATCTACCGCCTATAATTTCATCCGGAAGATTTTCGAAGCAATGAAACGCGTGTGTCGCGGATTTTCCTCTAGGCATCCTCCTGCGCTTCAGAAGAGGCGAGTTATTTCATCATCATCATCATCATCATCATCATCATCATCATCATCATCACTTTTTGCAGTCCATAATTCCGCTATGCTTATAACCAGTTTTATAATTAACGTCTTTTCGAGAGGTGAAGCATTAGTTCATATGCACCTAGATTTGTCAGTTAACATCAGGTTGTAACCGCGAACGATCAGCAAAATTAAATGGTAACTGTCTATGTATGGAAATATTTGTTTGCTAGTAAAACAGAACACTAAGATGCGTAGACAGAAGAGCATCTGACCGCCTTCAGAAACCGTGAATGGTCATCGCCTCCCAAAAGCGGTTGTTCGCAGTTGTCCTTGATGTTAACATGCTGTTAGCTAACAGCTTGATAAAACATACGGGTTTTAACGTTATGCGACCAAACGAGATACAGTATTTTTAACATCCTTTGTTGAAATCGGCTCTCAATGTTTCTACGCCACAAAACGCCTAAGATCTAGAAATATTAGGTATTTTACAAAGACAATGAGTCGGATTTATCGCTTCATAGAATTTTGTATTTTACAGCACCAAGTGGAACTAATGAACATGTTGACTGCCACTTGTGGTCAAGGGATCAGTCTGGTGCCCATTCATCCCTGAGGTCCCAGTTCGATTCCCGGTCCTGGCGGGGGGAGTCTTCTATAATTAGAATCGATCCGTAGGTATCATCAGCAGAGTCTGAATGCGAGAGAAGGGATTGTGTTTCGAAGAAAACCGAGAAGGAACATCAACCTAATGTAAAAACCCAACGAACGTTAATATCGAGTGACTGCCTCTAAGAAAATACTTGTTGCACTCACACGTCTTTCTCTACTCTAGTCCTAACCATTCTTACAAACTCTTATTCCTATATCTTCTTCGTGTTAGTTGAGATAAACATTTGTACAAATTATCTTATTGCTTATTTCCTTGTAGGTGCAAAGGGAATGTTAGAATACAGTAGGCTTTGTGCGATAGTCAAATGTTTGAGATTCCGTTCTCTTTGCACACTTAACATATAAAAAAATGAACAACGACGTTCCATTTCACGAAAGTTATGTTTTCCGAAACTCATACACACAAGCAATATCTCCGAAATGGTTCAACCTACAAGAAAATTTATTGAGACATAAATTGTGTATTTTAGCAAGAACTACATTTTTTGTATAGTATGATTTGGTCTATCGCTAACGTTTTACCAGTTATGCAAAAGTTGTCCAGAGTAAATACGACTACATAAGAAAGTTCAAAATATACATTTTTTCATTTGTCATAAACATATCTTAAACATGTCGTTTTAATAAAAATCGTTAGAGCCATTTTCAAGGAAATAAAAATTTTCCAAAACTTTTCTATGTAAAAAGGGTAGTTTTGGATAGAGGAATTTTCTTCAAAATCATCGTGTCGCATCCTTGAAAGACATTAAACTTAAGTATGAAATTTGGTTTTAACCGACTTTTCGTTTTTGAGTTATGTTGTTCACAGACATACACGCGGACCGTTTTCTAAAATTGCTTTTTTGGATCCAGGGTGGCTTAAAACACATTTCCGGCGAAATTTCGACATCGAATTTTTTGAAATTATGGAAATAAAGAACTTAGCTTAGTTGCAAATCCACTACAACAGTATAAATGCTGAAGACCAAAAGTTCTAATATTTTGATGTTATGTCTGAGATATAATGCATTGATAGCTTAATAGTAAATAAAGCATTGGAAAATCTTTTGATGTTATGTCTGAGATATAATGCATTGATAGCTTAATAGTAAATAAAGCATTGGAAAATCTTTTGATGTTATGTCTGAGATATAATGCATTGATAGCTTAATAGTAAATAAAGCATTGGAAAATCTCTGGCTAGAATGGTGCCCTAAGATACCTACACCATAGGTAGGCTTACAAAATGTAAAATACGTAGCAAAACCGTTACGTTTATACTGAGGCATGTATCAAGATTGTGCGAATTATTCACATGGTTCACAAAAAACATAAGCATTGTTTCTGATTCAGAGGCGTTTAAGTGAACGAGAGGGTGTGGGCAGGAAAAGGGGAGCCTTATAAACACGTGATTAATAAAACAAGTGAGGTTGAATATAATATTACATGGAAGTCCGAATTCTGCGAAAGAAATTGTCTCACAAAGGATCATGGGAAAATAACAATAGCTCTTTTGTTTCCGCAGGAGGAACAAGGCACCAAGTGACAAAATAATTAACTTCACCTTCGAGTAGAGAAACGATGGCAATGTACTAAAACAGAGGCGAGAAAACAGCATACTATAGATTTGTTTTTGTTGTTGGTCTCCCGTGTTCCCCTCGCTCGGTTCCTTTCCCCTTCTTACTGACGTAATTCTCAGCACCTGCAAGAGGCCCGGAAGCATGATAGCCTAGCAGTAGACAGATGGAATCCCCTCTCGCAAGAAAAGCTTTGTTCATCCCTTGCCCCACAGTTACAAAGGGGGATTCCTTTTTAACGATCTCCAATATTGTTCAATGTCAATACTATCAGCACGAAAGAAACAATCATAATAATTTATATTAAACCAAGAACTTGAATTATTCTAAAATATTGGACTATTTGATTGGAAATGAAGTGTGCTTAAGGACAGTGTTATATGTGAATGGCTCAAAAAATCTATTTTTACTTTGTGCACTACCAAGGAAGTATTGTATTCCATCAAAAAATTCGATGTCGAGATTTCACTGGAAGTATATGTTTTGAGGTCCCCTGAATAAAAACACATTTAGAAAAATGTGTGTCTGTGAACAGCATAACTCAAAAACAAAAAGTTGGTTAAAAACCAAATTTGATATTTAAGTTTAATATCTTTTAAGGATGCGACACGAAGATTTTGAAGAAAATTCCTGTACCCTGTACTTCCCTTTACATGGAAAAATTATCGCAACTTTTTATTTTCTCGAAAATGGCTCAAACGATTTTGAATGCCACAAGTTTAAGATGTTTTTATGGCAAATGAAATGTATATTTTGAATTTTCGGGCTATAGATAATTTGGTCCTGTTTACTCTGGAGGACTTTTGAATAACTCGTAAGCCGTAAGAGATGGGCCAAATCTTACTATACAAAAAATGTAGATCTCGTTAAAACACAAAATTTATGTCCGAATAAGGTTTTTGTGGAGTGGACCATTTCGGAGATATTCCTTCTTATTCGTGTACGTTTTGGAAAAACTTGGTTTCCTCAAATGGAGGGTCGTTATTCATTTTTTTATATCTGGGCTACGCAAAGAGAACGGAATTTGAAAACTTTAAAAGATTTGACTATCGCTCAAAGCCTACTGTATTCCCATATTCCCCTTGTACCTACAAGGGAATAAGCAATAGGATAATTTCTACAAATGTTTATCTCAACTAACACGAAGAAGATAAATGAATAAGAGTTTGTAAGAATGGTTTGTACAAGAGTAGAGAAAGTTATGTGAGTGCAACACATCCGATTTTTTTTTCTGTGAAGTGGCACAGAATTCACAATACAAAATAACAGATACCGTACCATTTTTTAAATTCTTATGTTTAAAATACAAGAATTGTGTCTACACTGATAAAATTTTGTCAAATTAATGACCAAGCACACAGAAAGCACTTTTTCTGTAGCGTTCTTCCGGAATGAAAACCGAGCATAAACTCAAGAGGTAGTTGCGCAGTAGCAAAAGCTTGCGACTTCAGAATCTTGCTTTTTCTAGCTATCCAATCAGCGGTAGTCTGTGTGAACTTGCTTGCTGTTTAACATGGAATTCTTCCCTCCTGCAACTGTCTGCGTGGCAGTGCTCATTTACCGCCTTCGTTCGTGAACGGAACTATACATAAATCTATCATAATGGCTTAAGGAGATTAGAAATGAGCATTTGGAAATTTGTAACGCGTTTATATACGGCATGATCATTTTATCTACACTTTTAGGGTTTTCAAATTTCAGAATGTTATGGATTGGAATGATGTTAGTTTGCTCTCTATCATTGCGATGATAACTTCTTCGGAGAAGTCCGAGTGCCCCGGCCGATGTACAGCCCGGCATCCTTCATATGTGTAGGTTACCTGCACATAAAACAGAACCCAGGTGAAGCTAACAAAAGACAGTTTTCTTGTATTACATAGAATAGTGAACATAAGTAATAGGCACACATTAGAGATCTGCATGGGCCCCGGCTTAAAAATTAAAGAGGTACAAAAATGTATTATAATTTTTGGTCACCGATGTCGAAATCTCGAGAATAGCACAATTATTACAGCACTTCTGTATTAGGAATTCTTCGTATATGATTAGAATCCTCTGGTTCTAGTCCTTTTCGATTCATCAGTTGTAATCTATGTGTGTTCCGGTCTACCTCTATTCCTTCTCCCCGGGGGAACCCATTCTAGTTTTTTCTTCTGTATCCTTCCATCTTCCATACCATATTAGTTGTGGGCATTATATGTAATCCAAAATTATTTTTATATTAATTTTCCTTCGGGTCTGTGTTTTTCATTCTTTCCAATTTGCAGTGTGTAGCGGAACGTCTAAGAAAATCCATTTCAGTGTCTAATAATTTTTATTGTAAACTTAGTTTCGGGTCCATATGTTTATTATTATTATTATTATTATTATTATTATTATTATTATTATTATTATTATTATTATTATTATGATCATCATCATCATCATTATTATCATGGAAAATTTGCTTTTATACCGTAAAGTCTAGGTACGCCAGAACTTAGTAATTGTAATTCAGTAACAATTTCATGATATGATTCAGAAACAGTTCAGTTCTGCTGCGGTTTCTTTAAATGATTTTTAATTTGTATATTTCTTGGGATATACATCTAATAACTGTTTCAGTTCTTCAACCCCAAACAGTCGGCAATTTGCCTCAAATGTATCATTAATCTCCATTAAACTGCTCCGTCAATTTAACTGACTTATCCTCACATTCACCCACACAACATGAGAAAAAGGGCTCTTAGTTCACCACTGGGTCATCTGGCAGCAGTTCTTCCAAGGCCGGATGTTGGAGATGGGTCAAAGGTCGCCGTTTTTCGACCTCACCTTACAAGAAATGCACTGCTATTTGTATATTTCCTTGCAGCAGAGTTTTTGTTGAATGCATGCAGTCTCAAATGTCACTATGGACCTGTGATTAAATTGGTGGAGCACCTGTCTTATGTTCCAAGTGTTCCAAGCTCAGTTTTGGCTGAGTACATAATGAACATGTTTATTTCTTCCTCCCAGGTTATCATATTTGGATAGCTCTAAGGTTAGCATAACAATTAATTTCGGTTGGAAGGAAAGAAAACTTAACAAGGTAAGAAAATTATCCCACTGTAGGCTTTATGTTGTGTGGATTACTGGATTTTAACACTTGAATATTAAAAGCCTGACGATGTGATCTAGAAATAACTGCAGCGAACGTGAACATGTACATATAGGTATTTTTTAGACGTGGCGAATGATCTCCCTAGGATCTGCACGAGTAACGTGTTTCCTACCTGAAATAAACCAGACACTGCTGATAATACGTACACTGTACTTAATCATGCACTGCTCCGCGATGTTTACTACATGGAAGTTAGAAAGGCACTAACAGGACAAACCTGTGGCCTTATAAATACAAAAGTGAACTCGACCATAAATCACTGCGCAACTTCAAGTCATTCGCCACGTCTAAAATACCTCTGCGATACAGTTGCCCAAAAACTTATTTCTGAGATTCGACAACTTTATGCAAGTGAATACTTGCCAACTTATGGCTTTGTATATTTGGGCATAACAAGCACAAAGTTCTGTTGCGATGTATTGTAACATCTAGTATACAGTGCATAATGGGCCATATCCTATCTGTGCATCTATCCTTCGATAAGAAGCTGATAGTCCCAAACCGTGCATTTTAGTAATTCGTTTTGTGTACCACTAGAGTCCTCTAGTAATCAGCAGTAAATGGGCGCGAGCATGTGGTGATTTATACACCGAACACTTGACGCATTTTAAATTCCATGTCATCGCAAAATCATTGCCCTTTAAGGATTTCATTTCAGTAAGTTGGCAAGTATACAAGTGTGATTTCAAAGCCTATGTTTATGAAGCTAATGTGCATTAAAAGTGTTGATTGATAAAATATAGTATACTTACTTCAACGGGATTTGTTCGCGGTTTGGTTTTGGGTACCTCTATGTTGAAGAACACACTTGCCATAGCAACTGGTACAGGATAAGTTCTGGTCGGAGTACTAAATATTGCCTGAAAAGATAGAAAAATAGCTGTGACATTGCCATGTTAGGAGTAAACAATTAAATTTCATCGGATATATATGTAAATTTAAGGGCGTTCAACTACATGGTCATCAACACTCCTAAACAACAATTCATGGCAAAAGACATAAACTTCAGTAAAAAATAAAGTTATCTACTAGTAAAAAGGCCATTAAATATACAAAACAGAGTGGCAAAAGCCAGAATTAAAACTAAGTGATAAAGATCAAAAGAGTATAAAAACCAGATATCTAAAGTCTTAAATTCTCAAACTCATGTTACTCTCCGCTAAAAACTGAAAACCCCTTTCGACCTCTTGTTTGTCGTCCGCCAAGACCTCTGCAAGTCTGGCAGTCAGCTGCAGAGTCTCGAAGGTGAGCTAGAGAACACTAGCAGCACGTGACGGACTGACAAAAGATTGTCGCACAGCAAAGAGGAACAGAGTCCCGTTTAAAAAGGTAGCCGTGCGAAAAATTGCAGTGGCCAAAGCGCAACCGATCCTCGCGGCGAGATATGCGAGAGGAAGTTGTTTCACTTCTCTAACAGCTAATGTGCTAGGGTGAGTTTTTGAGATGGTAAATATTGGGAACAATGAAAAAACGGAAAATATCATGGAATAGGAGAGATACTTAGGGATTTCTGCACTAAAGCTGTGCTTATTGTGCTTATGCCTCCAAGAGGGCACCCCGGGGAGGAAGGATGAGGTGAGGAGTCACTAGGGGCCGGATCCAGATTAGCGGCACAGATATTGGCAGAGATCCCTAAGGTTTACCAAGTTTGATGACTTCTCGAGACCGTCTGTGTCCTCCCAGGGAGGATTCTAGTATGAATTGTGGCCCCCAACGAGGGACGGAAACAATTCCTCTATAAAATGCATGTCAAGCTGACACTTGCGACCCTGAAAGAATCAACGGGATGACGGATGAACGAAATGATTAATGAGGTGAAATGTAAGGACAGCATTCGTCTACTTACCCAGGGAAACCCCCGAAAAAACCCTTGTGTCAGGAGGGTCGGCTATGAGAATCGAATCCACGACCTCCTAAATGCGAGCCTCACCCGTTACCGTGGAGCTATATCTTCCCGTCCAAACATCATGTAATTTGTAACAGAACTAAGATTTCAAAAAGCCACCAATTTTTAATCGAGCATCCTGTAGATTAAAGTGGAATTGTTTTAATGTTTACCTCGTATATGTAATAGCGACTGATAATATCCGTTCTCATTTCCAAGGGATGAATACAAAACTGCAGCTGCTCAATGGAACGTTTTCTCGCCATAATGTAAGCTTGTATACTTTTTCTCCCAACTTCTACAGTAAACTCCATGATCATAGGCCACAGTATATCTCTGAAGGGTCCCTCTGGTGGCCCAGCGTTGTTAATTTCCTGTGGACAAATAAAACTCACTTAGATACAATTTAATGAGATTCTCAGAGTTTCCATAAGTGCAATCCTCGCTGGAAAGTTATTTAACACTTACGGGGGAGTATGTAGGTATTTTGGTAAAAAAATTCGTTTTTCTGTTTATTGTCAATTTTGATAACGTGAAGCTTGTTTAACAATATCTCATCATTATTTTGTGCCAGAACACCTAGAAGGGAATTTTAGTGCAATTTAAATGTCCACTGCTGCCACACCCCCTCTCACTAAAGTATGTTCTCTGAAGATGTTCTAATTCAAGCTTTGAAATTCGCAGGACTATTCTGGGTACCAAAAACAGTATTGTGAGTGCTGAGTCCCTGGCTATAGGTGTTTATGATGCACTTTTAATGAAAGGTTTTGAAGAATTTGGGTATATACATTTGTATGAAAAAGGCAGATCTTGACATTAAAATCAGCACTAAAGAGATCATAAGAGGCATTAAAAGGACTGTAGACGAGGAGAATAACCTTGGTGACGTGGAATATGGACTTGGAGCACATTAAGGGTATGTTATTAAACTTTAAACGCAGTTTTCTAAAACTATTTTTTTTTAACTCAAGTGTTCCTTTTTCTCTGAAACTATTGTATGTTGAAAATTTCAACATTAGTTTAAGTGGTTAAGCAAGCTTCTATCTTTAAGGGACACGGAGTGAAACTTTGGCCAAAATTGGTCAAAAGGTCGAAATTTTTTTTCATTAAAATGTTCCTGGAACTGCTGTGCATCTGAATCAGCTAACATTTTTCATAACCCTCACTCCATGTGGTCATTATGGCCATTCCGACTCTTCCCTTAACGTACACAGCATGTTCCTATATACAAGCCTGTTTTTCTCAAAACCACATTCATACCTACAAGAAATAGAAACAAATGCCAAAGATAAAAAATGGATTACACTACTTTCCAATCCAGATATAATCCCCCAGAGACCAAGGAAAACAGCGGTTGCAGCCTTCCGACTATTGACAAATCACGACTGCTTAGCAAGTCATCTCTACAGAATAGGTATCTCAGCCTCACCAATATGTGTCCTGTGTAACGATCCAGCAGAAATGAACGAAGACCACTTGAAGACCTGTGAAGCATTAAGATCAGAAGGAACTACAGTTCAAAAGTATTGGAAAGCACGAATGCTAATGGCTTCATTGCCAGATGCAAGGCACTAGAAAACAACAACATTTCTGCGTATTCCAAATGTACGTCATGCATCAGGTTTGCTTCATATTCAATGAAAGTTTCCAAAAGTATTCATAAATAGCGGTGAAGCAATTCTATGATTCAATATTGATGTTATCATTAACATGAATTCCAAAAACATTTTTGTATGAAAAAATCAATAATTTTTAAGATTAAATTTTCTTTGTTATTAAAAAAATATACAGTATAATCAGCAAACGTGTTTGAAATATCTCTTCGTACAATTGTTACCCATGTTTTAGAGTACCAGTTCTGTCAATATAAACCAATTTTGAAAAGTCAGTATGTGCGTATCACATTTTGAAAATGTGCATTAATAGCATAATTAAATTCATAGCATAATTTATATATCATAAACGAATTATCCAATTTTAATGAAATTTGGTGTACATCCTATTCTCATAACTACAAACACAGTAACAATTTCAGAAAGTCTATCAAGAAATGTGGAACTTTCAAATTTCACTCCCACTGTCCCTTCTCTGAATCTCTGATCTAGAAGAAATTCTCTGAGAAAAAAAGTTGTTTAATATACATTGGTTTTAAAATTAGTACTCTGAAAAACCCAACAACACGAAACAATATCTAGATCTAATTGTGGGTAAAATTGTATTGTCCTAGCTCAAATACTTCCAGAGAAAAAGGAACATTGCGGAAGATAGGAAATCAGATGCTTACATACTCCTCGTAAGTGACTGTGTAAATAAGCACAAGGGGTAAAATTATAGTGCCATAATACAGAGTGTCTCAATGGATGTATATAACCTTTGAAACACCATTTCTCAGCAACGCTGTTGTTTATGATTCAGAAGGCAATGGAAACTAGAGAAGCACGTTCATCTGTTTATAAACAAACATGACAGTGCATTTATAGTTCGATGAATATAAATGGGCACTGAAATGTTAATGAAAAGCGGAGGATGCAGTTGGGGTCAGCGACAATGGAGGGCTGATTTACTACACCACCTGTATAACAAGGTTGACAGTCACACGTTTGAAATCGAGACAACGGTGCAAGACTTGAAACAGGGGTGTGGAAGAATGAAGTTCCACCGATAATGAACAGTATCAGCAGTCATGCAGGGAATGTACTGTGGCAGAAGAGGCACTTTGGACATGTACGGATTTAAGGAATACATGTTTCATTTATTTGCTGAGAAACAGTGTTTCAAATTGTGTATACATCATTTTGACACTCTGTATAATAGATTGTAAGGCATTTTATGGCGTGGAACCGTACTTCTTTGTATATATTACGTTTGTACCTGGGTAGAACTGTTAGACAATCAGATAAGGTAGGTAGGTACAACAAACGTCTGATGGATTGCACTCACATGATTTTCTCTACTCTTGTACAAGCTGTTCGTTACAAACTTCTGTGTACAACATAACTCAAAAATGAAAACTCGGTTGGACACAAATTCGTATTTATGTGCGGTGTGTTCTAAGGATGCGACACAAAGATTTCCTATCATTCTAAACTACCCTTTACAGGGAGATTTTGGTAAAAAGTGGCTCTAATTTGATTAAATTGCCGAGCGTTTAAGAGTGTTTCCGGACAAAAAATGTGTGTTTTCTGGGAATAGCCTCTGAAATCCTCTTCATTTTGAATGACGTTTCTAGGTATAACACAATCCTGAGAGATGGACAAAATTTTACTGCACAACAAATTTCGATCTCGTTTAAGGACATAATGTATGTCAACATTCCTTTGCGAAATTAACCATTTCTGAAACATTCCTCTTTATTGGTTTCAATTTTCCCATACTTTCCTCAGATGAGAGGTCATTCGGCTTTTTTAAATTCCTGATCATGCAAAGGAATGGCGTTTCAAAGCCATCACATAGTGACCAAGTCTTAAACGTGTTCACCCGCTTACTCCTACTGTATTCCTCAATTCTCATTGTGGCTGCAAGGAAATATGCAAGAAAACCATTTCTACAGGCGTCTGGCTCGATTAACATGAAGTAGATAGAAGGATAAGCATTTGTAAGAATAGTTTGTACGAGGGTGAGTAGGGAAAGTCATATGAGTGTAAATATATAAGTTTTTATATATATAAAAGTAGGTTAAATTTTACGTTATACCTTCGCCTTGGTCCCATAGTTATTTAGTAACAAAAGCTACACACTTTCCACATAATACAGAAACGCGTAAACATGTACAACGAAATAAGATTTCTTCTGCACTCCCAGGTCATAAAGTTTGGAAAACAGTTTAACGACCTTCGATGATAATAACCTTCTCATTTAATATGCATATACTATTGGTTCACTGATTTCCAATGTTAGCAGTTTTTTCCTCATCACACTATTATTTATCATGCCCTGCTGACGAATTTGATTACAAAGGAAAGAAAGCAAAATATTTTTATGTGAGAGCATCCAGCACTTTCGATGCATATATATCGATTTAGAATAAGCTATTCAGAGGTTTTGACAGTGTTTCATTTATCATTACATGCACATCTGCAGTATTTTATTAATGCCAATTAAAGAAACATAGCAAAATCCCTTGTGGTTTTAAATTCTTGTCTTCTGTTGAAATGTTACTGCATGGCCATCTATGTGTATTACTTGCAATAAAATGTCGCGTTTTTGTTTTTATACTCTGCGGAGTGCACAACTATTTATATTCTGTGTAGTAACAACTAATTTCTTTTAGAACTTTGTGTTCGTATTCGAGTACAAGGGCTTATTAAAATACTTTACATGTTTTAAGATTTATGAAATGAGATTAGATGGACTTTTATAGTCTCATGTCGACCAGAACAAAGTGAGCTTTCCAGTGATGATACGATTATGAAAATGAATGACTTGTGTTGCCCTAGGTACGCAAAGAGATGTCTTTATAATATTGCTATAGATAAATAAAGACTTCTTTCCTGTGAAACTCTTGTTGAAAAAATCCAAAGATCTGCGATGCTGACAAGATTTTAAATGGAGAACACCTACTGGAATGCCCAGAGTTGAGGAAATCTGTGCCAGATGGGATAATTTGTATTGGCTGGCTGGGGAAAAATTAATGGATCAAAATCCTGCACATTGGAACAACTATATTATCCTAAGACTAGACCAGCTCAGGCTAAACACATGCAGCAAATTTATAACGCATTAGGATTTGGCCATCGGGAATCCTTTGGATTACCAACTAAGGGACATTATCGAGAGTAAAGCTTGCTCGACACGACACAGAAATCTGGAGGCTCTAAAACGAAATTTGAAGTGAACAGTGCAGAATTTGGACATACATGTCACAGTTGCTGCTTGGCCGTTTGAAAGCCTGTGTGGCCTCCAAAGGAGGACATTTTGAGTAAATATGTGTACTTTGTATTCACTATAGGTATGAAAATGTTTTGGATAGTGTAATTCTCTGTTGTGTTACCCACGCTTATAGTTGTGACATAGCTAGGTAAAGAAAAGGTATAGAACACTAAACACGAATGCAGTAAATGATGTACCGTGGGTTAGAGACCTGAGTTCCAGACCATGAAGCTGTAATAAAACCACCATGTTTTTAATGCACTTAAAGAAGCAAGGCATGCACTCAAATGTTAACGTACAACTTTTTGTTGTAAATCAGGAAAGGAAGTTTCCGCAGAACGTTTTATGAAGAACGGAAATCTCTTCAGAAGAGATGTACATTATTTATGGCTAACACTACACCAACATTGTTGAAGGCATGGACTCATGAACGGAGGTCTGTGGTTCAGATTCTGCCTGGACCGTCCTCGCTGAATGTTTCCTCAGCGCTCATAATTGGGAAGTACCCTTAACTTAGGCATGGAAGTTTTCCTTCCTGATTATAGTTTCATATATCACCAGTGTTACCGTCTGTGGTGCCATAAGGGACGTTAAAGTGTTCAAAAATGAAAGGGAGGGGAAAAAACACCAATCTTGTGCATAAATAAGACAGTCCTTACCTCTTGAACTTGCTGGTCTTGTGAGTGTGAAAGTTGTGATTCAGTGTCAGCTCCACATAGACATTCCTCTGACTGATGTAGTGAATCAGATGGTGATGGTGGTGTATTGATGGAGTAAACTGGGACACCTGCAGTCCGCTTCTGGGTTACATATTGTGGTCTGAGCTGGTCTGTTGTTCTCCGATATATCACGCCGGATTTGGTAGCCACCGATTTCGATTCGATCCCTTCCCAAGCGGTTCTGACAGTTTGACGCACCGTATCCAACACCAAAAACTTAACCACATCTGAATTGCGCAAATATGCTGCATTATGCCTAAACTGTGACATTACGTTTGATATTTGTACTCGTTGATGAAGTAAACACTAGGATACCATAGCAACATTCTCCGTAGCTCAGAAGAAAAAATGAATTCTACATTATTTTGGTGCAGCAGTCACTTGTTCAGTTTGAAATGAAATTCCCGGGTTGAGTCTCAAAACGATTTGTTGGGCGAAATGTATTGATGAAATTCAGCAATGGTCAGTAAAATGGGATATAATCAATATGAAACTCTCGGACATATCTGGGACTCCTGTCCTTATGGCGAGCGACATAAAATGAAACAAAAAACCACAAAGCAAAAGTTAGCAGATGCATTAAGAAGCTGAGTCCAAGAAGAAGTCACTTGGAATAGATTGGAGTTGTAAAGGAAATGTTGATCCTACTGTTTACATCAGATCATATGTTAGCCAGCCTCGAGACATTCATGAATGAACCTTCCATATCACCAGAAATACAAGCCCTCCGACAGGGGCACTGTCCCTGGGTTCTTCAACTTCTGGCATGAGAACAAAACCATACTTACCGCGCTACTAAAATTATCAATAAAAATTACATGTATAACTGACATTTGCCTATTAGTTAACACTATATTTATGGTTTTGTTTGTTCTAACTGAATTTGTTAGAATTGCAAACATAATTTGTATTATGTTTCTTGTTTGTAATTGCTAATTGTACTATTCCGTTGATTTGACTATGCTTTTTGACATAGGCAACTCCTCATTGGAAAAACAGAAGGAATTAAAATGTATTGTTATATATAATTGGTAGGTTTAGCCCACCGAGTTAGCTTGAGCGAAATCAATTTATATTTGAAATAATGTTTATATGATATTGAGTGTAATAAATTTGATAACGAGGTTTTCCTGAATCTGCTTCTCGCCCTTTTTCCAGCGTGTAGGTTAGTCAGTTTTAAATCAGCTTAGGTTAGTACAGCAAAGTAGGATGTGAGGAGGTCCTTTCCAACCCCGACCTAATTAAAGGATGAACCAGTTTACGATTTCTGTTTCTTTTCTAAAATAACTGGGTTTTCTTTCGGTTCGAACATGCAATTGAAATACTGTTTCTCGTGGTGCACGAATAATAATAATAATAATAATAATAATAATAATAATAATAATAATAATAATAATAATAATAATAATAATAATAATAATAATAATAATAATAATAATAATAATAATAAATACTCATCGTTTTGAAATTTTGTAAATACAATTTTCTAGACGTTATACTTATAAACTTGTTCAGTTGCACGTTCCGATGTTTTTTATTTTGTACCCCGTTAGTGCCCATTTGGACAAAATTATTTTTGGGCTTCTAAGTGGGTTGGAGGACGTTCTGCCAAATTTCACAGAATCGGTTGAGCCAGTTTTGCGTAAAAAGACACTAACGTACTAATATATATTTAAAAATGACATTGCAGTTTTTGTACTGAATTCTGCACCACTTCATAGAAAAAATCGTAACTCATACACTCTTTGGAATAGAAAGGAAACGCTACTGTTAGATATGCTAGCTCCTGTTTGTTAAAATCGTGTGGTTTCTTTCTTTGAAAATATTTGCAAGTTGTGTTCTCGAATTTTACTTTCAACAGCTTTCAGTGTGAATGACAATACATGGTTTAAATGACCCGTTTTTTTCCAGGCTATTTAAGGTAGTTAAATTAAATTTTTGGATGATCAAAAACAGCCTCTTAAGTGCTAATGTGGATCTACCTTGGTGATAATGTGTTTGGTTACTTTATTGAAAATTATGATAAACGTTTATTAATGAACAGATCTATCGGATGAAAGTGTGGGCTAAATTTGGGAATCACTAGCCCCCAAAGAGGTGTCTTCAAAGTGAATAATAATTATATTTTAGGAGTTGCGTTTGTTGATGTTAGCAGTTCTGGTGCTTATGATCCGTCCAGGAAAAGTATCACATATCTCTATAGCGCATGCGCGGAGGCGAGTGTCAGCCTAATCGAGGGATTGAAATCCGCTAGATTGACGAGGTGTGAACTAATTTTTATCCAAACAAGGTCCAGTTAGTTCCCATACCCGTTCGCCTCATTTACGCCAACTCCCTTTGTCATAGTTCGATCTAAGGATTCGGTATAGCCCATTATATGTATTAGATTGAGTATTCGGTTATGATTTTATTATATGTTATCGAACACCATGGTTAATAAGATTTTCTGTCGTAAGGAAAGACTAGCTGTCTGCAAGTTCTACGGTACATGCAATTTCGCCTGTTAAAGCAGTTAAATTTAATGTAATATTCGTATAACTCAGACAATTGATGTACCATATTCTAGACTTACGAAAACCATAATAGTTATAAACATCTTGGATTAAAGCTATAACAAATTGCCAATACACATAAGTTCCCTTCCTATGAATAAATTTAAATCTGTTTTGGATAAAATGGTTAAACGACAAGGCTTTGTATTCAGTTGAATATTTTGAGGTCAAAGAAATCAATTAATATATTGTAAATGTTGTGAGTGTGTGTATGTTGAGCGTAAAAATTGTAAAAGTCACTGTGTAAATTTACAGTAAAGTAGCAATATTGCTCATTGTGTAAATAATTGTATAAAGTTTGAACAGTGTAATATGATGACGGACTATCTGTATGCTCGGTTGTAAAACAGCTTAATGGCCAATAAACTGTATTCTGTTCTATTCTTAGGCGCGTGAGGTTAGGTTGTTTGCAGTGACTGGCGTACTCGTGATGCAGATAACAGCGTGACGTTGTAAACCATCTTTATCCTTGACACCATTAGATAACACTTACCTCTTCATCTTGCGTACCCGAAACACCTTCTGGTAAAACAGAAATCATTTTTTAACAAATTTTGAACCAATTTGATATCAATTTTGGGCGTGCACATTGCACATATTTATTTACTAAGTGGTTACTAAGCTACCTATAACTAAATAGCATCGGTGGTGGAAAAATTGTAATTTTGTTATTTTTCTTTTGGAAATGTAGCAATGTTAGCTGTTTAAGGGACACTGGGAGTAAAATTTGAAAGTTCCACATTTCTTAATAGATTTTTCTGAAATTTATACTGTGTGTGTATTTATATGAGAATAGGCGGTACACCAAATTTCATTAAAATTTGATAATTCGTTTAGGATATATAAATTATTTTATGAATTTAATAGGCACATTTTCAAAATAGAGCTCGCGTCTATTGACTTTTCAAATTTCATTTATATTGGCAGAACTGATACTCTAAAATATGGGTAACAATTGTATGAAGAGATATTTCAAATACGTTTGCTGATTATGTTGTACATATTTTTAATAACAAAGAAAATTTAATCTTAAAAATTATTGATTTTTTTCATACAAAAAAAAAAACCTGTTTTTGGAATTCATGTTAATGATAACATCAATATTGAAGCATAGTTTTGTTTAGCTGCTATTTATGAATACTTTTGGAAATTTTCATTGAATTTGAAGCAAAACTCAGACGCGACCTTCTTTTGGAATGTGCAGAAATGTAGTTTTGAGAAAAACAGGCTTTTATATAGGAGCATCCTGTGTACGTTAAGGGAAGAGCGCTATTTGAAAGGGCCGTAAAGGCCACATGGAGTGGGGGATATGAAAAATGTTAGCTGATCCAAATGCACAGGTGTTCCAGGAACATTTTAAGGTAAAAAAACAATTTTCGACTTTTTGACAATTTTGACCAAAATTTCACTCCCAGTGTCCCTTAAGATCTGTTGTGTGCGATTTTTCAAGGAATTGAAAAACAGAAGGGAGTAAAACTGTAAGCCATTTTTGTGAACTGTTTTTAATTCATTGGTTTAATAGAGTGCTGATTTTTCATCGATGCTTTCATAATTACAGCGTCTCTATTCCCTTTTGGAACTAAACTTATAGTAAAGGATAGTAAAATAAATTATAGGAATCCAACTTAACTTTCGCATTTGTTAAAATCCTGGTTTGAAATTGCCAATTAGCACACTAAAGCAGCGACAGATGGCTTTTCAAGAGTCAGAAGATTTGTTATCCATTGCTGTTAAGGTTTTCCAAGAGATTTCTATTTTTAGGTCACCCCTTTAAACAGGTTAAAACCCTGCCCATATTTGCTGTATATAGAAAATATTCCTTAAGTACATGATTGTGGAAATCTGGGCCACGCACACGATGTAAACAAAATATGAACCAAAATTTACACTATGGCTTGGAGTGTACCTTCAAATTTGACCAGGGTTTTGAAAGTCACAGTGAATGTCGTGCTGCAAAACGTTATAATTGTGGGCCTTCCTTTTTCATGTGGGTTTGATATTCTTTACCGTGTTATTATTTCTTAGAGAAGGTACAGCCATGGAAAAAAGTTCCACATCGTGTTGCAGCGTGGTTTACACAAGATGATATTTTCAACATGCAGCTGAATTTATTGATAGCCTCTGTTCCATATGTTATAATATGTCTATATGTGTATCCGACAGACGATAACATGTAACAGACTATCAATAAACCCAGGCTGCATGTTGGAAATATCGACTTGTGTAAACTGCGCTCCATCACGACGTGGAACTTAGAAATATTATGCTCTCCTAAAGCACTCTATCATTTTTTCCTTGACTATAAATATAAACATGCTAATATACTCACCTTTTCAATTTATTACTTTCTCTACTATGTATAGTAAGTAGAGGAAGTATAGTATTCCACCGAAAAATTCGATATCGAGATTTGACTGGAAATATGTTTTGAGGCCCCCTGAATAAAAAAAGAAAGCATTTTTAGAAAAAGGTCCGTCTGTGTGTCAGTCTGTGGACAGCATAACTCAAAAACGAAAACTCAGTTAAAAACCAAAGTTGGTCTTTGTCTTTCAAGAATGCGACACGAAAATTTTGAAGAAAATTCCTCCACCCTAAACTACCCTTTACATGGACATTTTTTAGGAAATTTTGATTTTCTTGAAGATGGCCCCAACGATTGTGATTAAAATGAAATATATTTGAGATATTTTTGTAAAAATGAAATGTATATTTTGAATTTTCTGGCTATACCCTATGTAGGCCAGTTTACTCTGGATGACTTTTGAATAACTCCTAAACCATAAGAGATAGACCAAATATCACTATACAAAAAATGCAGATCTCGCTAAAACACACAATTTATGTCCTCTTCTTCCTTTTTTTTTTTTTTTTTTTTTTTTTTTTTTGGAGTGACCATTTCGGAGATATTCCTTATTATTTGTGTCAGTTTCCGAAAACAAACTTTCGTCAAATGCAACATAGTTGTCCATTTTTTATGTTAGCAAAGAGAACGGGATCTGAAAGCTTTAGAAGATTTAACTATCGTTCAAATCCTACAAGGAAATAATAAGATAATTTTTGCAAATGTTTATCTCAACCAACACGAAGAAGATATAGGAATAAGAGTTACTAAGAATAGAAAGTACAAGAGTAGAGAAAGTCATGTGAGTGCAAAACATGAGATTTTTGTAATTGATTCACATGCGGTCTGTGTGACCGCACCATGGCAGTAGTGTTCAAATATGCCGCTAATTAAAGGGTAACGCAAGTGCTGCTTCTGTTGTTTGCAACTTTTGTTATGGCGTTCCTATTTCAACAGGAATCTGATTTAGAATAAACAATATTTAGACATCCGCGTTGGCGAGTTATTGTTCGGCCTTGTCCGACATTTTTAGGAGTCGGCGAATGTCATGCGGGACAGTCCTTGAGATTTTCGACAATGACCGTGGCACCAGAATAGCAGATCGATGTCAGAGGTCACAGCATGCGCCAAGGCTCCGTAGGACGCTCTCCGTCTGCGTCGAGAAGCATCTTCCGTTTAAAACTCTTGGAGACAAATTACCGGCACTTCGTAGCTCATATTCTTGCTGGCAGAAAGACTGAATTAAAATGCTTTCCCAGTCACGATACATTCATGAATTTTAGCCAGATGTGATGAAAAATGTTTGTTTTGATGCATAATATAGTCACGTGGACTTTAAATCCTAGGGGCGTTTGGGACATTCAAACCCTAGACTGGACTAGACTACCAGATGGCAGGCTGAGAACAGCCCGAGGTGTGTCATTCGTGTACCTGCCAGGCATACACTTACAATCACATCAGACTTCAAACCTTGTTTTGTGGCAATAGTTTTGCTTTTTCTGCCACTAAGAATACAAGTATTGCATTCCAGCATTCGTTACCGAGATTTCAGTGGAAATACATGTTTTGAGGCCCCGAATAAATAACGTTTTAGAGAAAGGTTCTTGAACTCGTGAATAGCATAACTCCAAAGCAAAAATTGGCACAGACATCACACTTTCATAAAGCATCCAGAGATTATGGTTTTTGTTTTTCTTAAAAACGACCCTACCGATTTTGATTAACATTTTATTAAATATATTTGTATGCCTAGTGAGGTACACAGAGACCCAAAAACATCCGAGCCGCTGCACGGTGTTTTTCCACTGCGCACACAGAAGCACGATAACACAGCTTTTGTACATAAGGCAATGGGGTTGACTTGTTTTTCTCTGCTCTGAAAGTGCAGTATTGAGCTGACGTGATAACGTGCCAGTGTGCTTTATTATTTTGTCCTGTACTTAGTCACAAATATGGCCCAGCATATGTTTTCTGCCACACAGCGTGTATTTATTTTGATTCGTTTACTCAATCAGCTCGCCAAGTGAAAGTGCGATTTGCAGAAAGATTTCCAGGTGATCTGCGATTTCTTTCTGTGGGGTAACTTAAAGCATAAAATGTACAAGACAAACCCATACACCCTGGAAGAATTAAAACAAAATATCCGCCAAGAAATTGCTAATATTTCTCAACGTGAACTACGGCGGGTGATGAATAGTTTTCTAAATAGGTGCCAAAATGTAAGAACAACGGTGGCCAGTTTCAACATCTCCTTTAATAACATTGGTAAGTAAAGCCTTTAAAACTAGTTCATCCGCGTTGTTCAGTGACAGCGGCAGTCGGCGACGAGCGCCGAGGATGCGTACAGGCAAAACACAGCTCAGCCGGTTCGGAGTCATTTGGATCACCCGTTAGAAGAAATATTGTATGTATAGCACCCAAAAATTCGATGTCGAGATTTTATCGGAAATACATATGGCTTCAAAAAAAAAGTCAGTACTCGTATCAAACAAATTCAGCATGTTCCAAGGATGCGTTACGAAATTTTCAAGAATATCCATCAACTGGAACTAACCTTTGCACAATCTGACTTATTTTTTGTTCTGGACAGGTTGAACATTTGTTCACAATTGCCTCTAATGCGATTTAGGTAAACCAATGCTGATTACAGAAACAAAATCATTAGAAGAAAGTGTACGTGAAAGTTGGAGTTGCAACATTTTGTGATAAGTACGGTGTTATTTTTGCACAACTTTAACCGAGTGTTAACTTATTGTTTTTATAATTATTATTTGTGTCTTTCTACGCGTGTTAATGTAGTAGCACCTTAGTAGAAAATCTGCACTTCTAATTGGTCCGAGCATCAGGATGAGAACTTCCTTAGATCAAGTTGATCTTGAAAAGGGGAGAATATACGAACCATGCATTCCTGACCTCTCTGTTAAGTAATAAGGAGAAATAATGGACCGCTAATAGAAGCAAGAGCAGATGTTCTAAGATTCATAGATTATTTTTTCCTTGACCTTTAATTACCAGTTTCGATCCTCAAATCAATTTATATGTCTGGTTTGAAACAGTCGACTCATATTGTACACAACCACTTAGTAGTTAATCATAATCATACTGTTTTGTGTTGACATTACCAAACCATATAACTACCTCTGCCCACTACAGGCGTCATTGGTGGGGTGCAGTACTGGAGGGTGGGACGCGGTTAGCGCCCCGAGCCCTCCCGGCCAGTTATACGGCCTTCTCGACCGCTATCTCTCCATCAAGTAGCTCCTCAATTGGTCCCTCCGAGCCCTAACGAGGCTGAGTGCACCCCGTGCCAGACCTCCCAGAGGGCGTAAAATCCCCATGCTGGTACCGGGTACGAGCCAGAAGCAAGCGCGCTACCAACTGCGCTATGGTAACTCACTTTAAATAAATCATTAAGCTTCATTAAATTTAGTGTAAACTTAAATGGCGTTATTCACCTGCACACGCGGAAATAATGGTGTCATAGTTCTTCACTGCAGTAGCTGGCAGCATCTTTTTCGAAGAACCAGATTTGACACTGCGCCATAACTAAAAGCATTAGTTGGGTATAAGTTTCAGCCAAAGACTATTGGCATTCAAAGTTTGACAGGTTGTGCATAGACTTAGGTAATAATTTCTCTGAAAACGACTCGTGCGACATACGCAGTAGCAAATGTGTCGTGAACCTCCTGACGCCAAGTGACATTCAACTGTTAACAAAAGCGTTTGTGCCTGCGGTTCATAGAGCATCAAACATCACTCGCTGCGCCGCCGACAAGATATAAAACGAGGGAGGAGATGAAGGGGAAGCAGGAAATTGCAAGTAGCTAAAACATAAAGCGGAAGTATAATCGGTGCATGCTCCGACCCGCCAGGAATAAATCAGACGTAGAGCGCGTGTCAGCGAACTCTATTTCCCTATTTATATACTCGGCGTTTATATGGCGCGCGCTAGCTATTTCTGATCGGGATTTAAATCTCCGGCGGCGTCGCAAATGCTGGCAATGCGAGAGGTTCTCGAACCTTTGCAGCTTTGTAGTGTTTTGTTTTTTACTTCACGTGGGCCTTTATATATACATATGCGACCGGGTAATTAAGACTTTTCGCATATCAGAAGACCAATTTGTTATAGCTGGGCCCCTAGTTTAGTCGGTAGAGAATCTGTCTGCTGTGCAAGGGGTCTTGGTTCGATTCCCAGCTGGGGGTAGGAAGTTTTCTCTAGCCAAGATTATCACCATGGCCGATAGGCAATATGTTCCACAGGATTCGCGACCTTTGGAGTTAACGACGAGCTATAAATGGAATAATTAAAAGTGTTGTAAAATATTTCTAGTGTGATTTGTTCCTTAAAATAAGCAATCGTTAAACTCCTATGACTCTTAAAATACGCGTAAAATGCTTTGAATACACAGGGAAAGTAAAGTAGGCAAAAAATAGACAAACCAAGAGTCGGTTATGTAAAATGAACGGCAAATAAGGATTTTCTTTGCCTTTATTCAGAACTCCACGAACTGTGGGAAGTCACATCAATTTTAGTTCTGTGATTACAGTATCCATACACTGCAATTATACTATGTTTACATAACGTAATCTACGTTCGTATCCCTGCCTTCACACGCATACAGTAAAATACTTTTTGTTAAGAAATGTTTGTCTCCTGATGGGGCGTTATGCAAAGGCCAGAAAACAAGTCAGCATGAAAAGAAACTGTATGGGCTATCAGAATAAAGCATCAGCTTTGACATTCACCCAAAGATCCGACATAGAGATTTCATAGGAACTCAAAAAAATGCGTGCTGAGAAAAAGTGTGTGTGTATGACAGAGAGGAAGAGGATATAACTCAGAAATATCATAAATAGCGTATTTCATACTTGAAAATAATTGTTCCCAAGCGATCCTTTACGATTTTGATTCAAATACAATGAAATATAAATAAAATAAATTAAATACATTAATAGTTTTGTACCTAAGTACTCTTTATCCTATATAGTTGTGTAAAAACGGAAAATGATAGTGGATTGATAAAACTTTACAGCAAAAACAGAGCTCATTAAAATATATGATTTGAAAGTTTGTGATAGTTTTCTATTTTCATGCGATTCCGTCCCATTAGCACGGTTAAAACGTTGAATGTTATTGCATATTCTGTGTGTAAATAAGTGCTTATTGCTTAATTTGAAAGCATTCCATGGATAATATATCGTCATTAGCCTACTCGTGAATTTGTTATGGATAAATTTAATTTCTAATCATTTTCTATTTTCAATATATTAATGTATAATACATAAACGCGTAATAAAATAGATGCTCAAAATCCATGCCATATATATTCTAACGTGTTAGTTTTCAACCCTGGAAGTAATGTTTAATGACAGTTCGGGTGTTTCTTCTGCTGTTGTATCGGGACAAATGAAGCCTATTTTATCTTCACTTGTTTGTTACGACCATCTTACTTGGGACTTCATTCTTAAACAACGGGGTCAACATTTTTTGTAAAAATTCAAACTCAATCTAACTCCGTTCACAACTTAGGAACTCTTATTTGATAAATAGGAGTTTGGATAATACAATTTTTTAAAAAAAATTTCATAATTCTTGACTATGTAATTCTTTGTACCCGACAAATCCTAGCCAGCTCACAGAAATCTATTTTCATGCGCAGAATAATCATAAACAAACTTGGCAAATGTTTGCATATTTTTTCAAATGTTTATTTATCATTTTTTTCGGTTTCCTAATTGTAGCATTCACAGTCAAGCTTTTTTGTACCTTATTCTCCATAAGAACATTTTGTATTTTATTTCGATTGTTTTATTGAGTTAGTTGCTAGTCTTAATGCTGTAAGATTACTGCCCTTTGGAATTAAAACAATTGAACACTCTTCGTTACGGTTTTGCAAACTACTGGCAGTTGTTATTGTAGCACCTCCATGAAAAAAGGTGTCGAAAAGCAATTAGATTTGATTTGTGGATTGTGTATTGCATCCCCAACAGCAGTTGGAGCCCAGTGAACTTTTGATGACGTGGCGAGCACATTAATACCGTACTTTGGAGCTAAGGCTCGTCATGCTTGCTAATGTAATGTGATATCAGAAGGGGACGGCAATGATGAAGCCAAGTGTACATGGTATTGAACCTGGAAGTTCCAACACACGGTTGCTAGGCGGATATACAATGCCAAGTGCTTCGTTTTTGAAGTATCGATCATGTTTGTTTTCCCTTGTCCAACACTGCTCCACGCTTTCCAATTAACCCCTTGTTTTAATTCACAGCGCGGTGTTTTCAGGATTAAACAGTACATGAGAAATGTGTTGTTTTTCTTACTTGGAAGTCTTGGAAGTGGGAAAAGTGGGGGGGAGTCCTCAAAGGCTCTAAAGCTTCTCGTCATTTTAAGGAAGAAGAATATCAGAAGTATAAGTGTTTCAAAAGTATAGTGAAACTATTTCTCTAAATATTTATTTCAAAATTAATACGCAGAAGATAAAAATAGAAATTTTCATTAGAACAGTATGTAAAAGCTGCATAAAATAAACCATGCTGGACAGAGAAAGTCATGTGAGTGTAATACATGAGTATTTTTTCGTAGCATTTGAGCCAAGGGATGCGATGTAAATGCCACTTCTGACTGGGCGAGTTGTTTGGGAGGTTCCCCTTTAAATCAGTTTTAGCTTGGTATTGATCGGGGCAGGCAACCAGCACAAGCGGCAGCCTGCCTGCGTGATGATGGTGTCTGTTGTGAAGTCATTGCTCCTTCTCTGAACACGTGACCATATCGATTTTTCTCGTTTTGCATCTAGTCGGCGCTAAGCGCTCGTGTTACTTTATTAAAATGTTTGCCCCAGCCTGTTTTGTTACGGAACAATGCGTCGCTCCAGCTTGCAGGATGTGGATTTTCCTTAATTGCTTTTGTTTTCGCTTCACTCAATACACATGTTTATTAATTGCAATTCCCGGATATATGGAACCTGTTTTACTTGTATTTCTTCCTCAAACCAAGGTCAGTTTTTTACCCCTTAACAAGCAATATGAATTAGTGTCTTTTTACTTCCGCTACTCAAAACAAGGATGCAAATTTTCAGAATGTAACGGGAGGCTGTGGGCATCCGGATTATTTTTAAATCTTGTTCATATCCTGTTTCGGAAATAAACTGTGAGGCACAGTGAATGTTAAGATTTATATATACAAGGTATTTCATAAGAAGCAAGGTGAATAAAACTAAAATTAACATTTGTTTGAAACATGTCAAACTAAATAGTTTGAAAGGAAAATTTTACAAAAAGGGAACCAAAATTCTAGATCTCACATATACAGGCGTGATTGACAAAAATTTAAATGGTAACTTAGTCCTTTTTTTTTTCTTTTTTTTCCTGAGAGGCAGTTGTCTATTTAGTTGCATGAACAATTTTAATTGTCTTGGGTCTCTCTAAACTTGATCAAATTTGGGTAACTGCCCAAGCTAAGATGCAAATTATGGAATGCAATGGGGGAAAAAGGATTATCCAAACCACTTAATGTTCTAAAGAATATTTACTTCAACACACAAACTAGTATTGATAAAAATATGAAGATTGATTAAGGTATATGATAGAGCTACTCTATATGTGGATAAGATCCGCATATTGCGACATCGGTAGTCTAGCTGCGGTTTCCCTGAGGATGGCGACAGAGTTAGTCGCTGAAAGCTTGGACAGTTACCTAAATTTGACGTGGTTGTTAGCCCGAGAAGCTATCATTTGTATACCTCGGACTTTTAGTTCCTAAAAATCTTAAATTGGGTATCTAAAACAGGTTCTATCACAAATCAAAAAAGGTTCTAAAATTACAGAAATAGGTGAACAAAAATGGCTTTTATTTCCCATTACAAATTAGCCGAAACATTTGACAGTGCCTTTATTGCAAGTGCCCATAATTAGAGTCACAGTAACCACCTCTAACATTTCCATTGAGAAACTGCAATTATTGGGCGCTTTGTTTAGACGCTGTGTGTCAAGATGCAGATTCTCCGTTAGTGCTTCAGTATTGCCAGACGCAATATCCACCCCATGTCTGCACAGCTCCCGGGGGAAACGTAGAGATAGGGTAAGCAACATGTGTCTAAGTAAGTCCAAATATGAACCAGAAATTGCAGTATATCTAATCAGGAGGTCCCGTCTGTCTGAGGCTTTTTGGGGCGTTTTCCTTATCTTGAAGACAAATGCTGGATGACTCCCGTTGTGTGGACTCGTGTGAGCAATTTTCTCCCATTTCATTCTCACTCTGCAGACCTAAGTGGTTAAACAGTGCACGTATTTGAGGAGAGGAAGGTAGAAATAGGTCTCGCTAATGCCATTAAAACAAGAGGTGGAAGCTGCATATTTGCATTCAATGTTAATGTCCGTTGTTGATTGCGAACGCCCTCTCCATTCCTTTATGCATGTCCTTTACCTTTAATTATGGTAAACAAACAGCTGATGTTTCATTTCCTGACTTCCCACGTGTCTTTCATACTACTTTGTAATAATTGTACTACTAGTTCAAGCTTATTTTGAAGTTTCAAGCAGAATACTAATTGTTTCCGCCTGGTAACCTATTCCAGAAAGTGCGATAAGGTTCTAGCGGGGGCGGGACTAACTGCACTTTATCAGCAAGCCATTATAGCGTAGTTAAAACCACGTTGAAGAGGCTTTTCGGACTAAAATATCTTGCTTCCAGAAGAAGCTCTTTTTAGCGTGTACCAGACTAGACTTAATAATCACGCGTGCAAAAGCAGTGCTCTCAAGGGGCTACGGAAGACATCGATCGCGAACTGAAAGCGTTCTTGCAGCAGAGGCAATGGACGCTGCGTCTGTGTCGGCGCCTAGCAATGAAATCAGCTTTGTGGGTGCAGGGAGCTCATGGCGAGACGGAGAAAAATAAGAGCATCGTTTCACCGATGTTCATCCTTTTCATGCGATGCGTATTTTTCACGGAAGTGTCAGCAGCGGTTTTTATGGTCTTTAAATGCATAATGTCTTTTGAAACTACACTTCCAAACATAATTTTAATGATATTTTTGAAAGAATATACTTTTAAAGACGCCTGCAGCTGACATTGCAAGATCCTGAAGATATGAGATATTTTTTATAGCATAATTTACGCAACCTTTGCTGAAGTGGACTGTTTTTACAGTAGAAAGATTTCCATCGCTTCGCTGCCTCCACACTTGCGTACAGGATTTTGTTTACAATTCATACGAGTAACAATTCGCAGTAAACAGTTTCTTGAAATCAAAATGAAAATATATTGAAATATTTACGTTTAAGGCTCGTATTGTGCATAAGCAATTAAATAGCATACACATATGTGTGTTCTATTTAAGACACTGGCTTGGACATTTCTCGCACTTGAAACTGTTTAGTTATGTTGTGTTTCTTGTTGTAAGTAAAAGCATTTCTAGACATAAAAATGAAAAATTGAATGTGTCTTTTTAAAAATATTGACAACATTTGGCTTACGGGGTATTATGCACTTAAAAAATTGTGATTAATGTTAATGAAATAATTATTTATTGGTACAGTCAGTATAGTAATTTTGTACGCGTTGGGGTGAAGGAGGTATAAATACGACTTTTTGAAACTGAATGCCAAATGAAAAAGCGCGATTTAAAATTACTGTAGAAACTAATGAAGCAACTGCTTTACACATGCAGTATGTTTTTTACCTTCGTATTCGCCTTAAAATTATGTTCTAATACTCCATTAATTTTATAATATAATTAACAATTTTCTTTCTTTTTACAACTCATATGCCGTTTTCCGCCATATTTTTATCACGTTTGATTACTCAAGAGTTACACTGTGTTCCTAAAGAAATATTTTCAAAATAAAGAAAAGTTATACATATTTATTTAAAGCAGCAATATATAACGGGTGTAAGTGCGTAGACTTTTTCTAGACGTTAAACTGAAACGCCCTTTACCATTTTCCTCTATAGTGAAAGTTACATAACAATGTTTGACTTCATATTCAACACTCCTTTATCGTTTACTTCTGTCATTAGTATACAAAGGTAGAGCCTCAAAAGATAAGCTATTTGTGTAGTTTCCATTTGTTGTATAGCTATAACGTGGTGTTAAATAATTGGATTCCAGCGTATCATGTAGAAGAAATTAGTGAACATACGCTTGACAACTGTGCTACTTTGGCGTGTGCATAAAGCGGAAGGTCAGGAATGTTGACAGTAAACACTATATGCTCAGGTCTCTTGATGACTGCTCAGAAGCAAAACCACCCTTCCCCTGGTTACTTGCAGCAGCTGATAACTAATACACAGACACGTGGCGAAACCAGTTTTCGAGCCCTGGTCTACTTTGGACTGTAGCTGTCATAGGTGTGAACGCGTGCATGGGCTAGCGGAGGCCTATTAGTAAACAAAACATTCTCCTGCTCAGTTCTTCTCTGTTGCCAGACTGTTCATATAATGTATTCAATAATGTTGAATTATCTCCTTTATCTTTCACGATAGATGAATTTATTGGACCTTTTTGTCATATTTGAATGTCTTCACGTGAAATCTGCGCTCTCATACCGCTAACATCCTGTATGTGTGCGTGCGTGCGTGCACCACGGCAGTACTAGAGCCCATTAAAGCATACTACTCTATTTTTGACAGGTTGGCATAGCACCAACCTTTTGAAAATAGTGTAGGTATTGTGTTCTCTCCAAGTTCTCGTGGCAAAGAGGGAGGCAGCCTTGTGTTTTGCTCATGTGTTCAGCAATTTATCATTATTATAAAATGCGCAGTAGGACTCATCCTGCAAGTTCCGAAATTAGATGCCTTATCCCCCCATAAAAGAGTTAACCAAAGAGCAAATGTGATTACCAATTATTAGCATCCGTACCCGCTTTATTTGGGTTATTACTGTGTTTTTCAAATGGGAAGGAGTTTGTCCTTGAGCGTCTCCAGCCCGGTAACCAATCGGAGTCCTGCTGTGTTGTCATATTGCTTTCCCCTTCAGTGGGGCTTGACGCGCGCCAAGAAATATGAAGAGTGCATGTAAACTATCTTATTGGCTGCAGATCAGAACCCAGTAGTATGTTTTGTTTACGTTTTTGTGATCTGTCGTAGGAAGCTGGAGTTCGTTTGGTTTTATTAGAGCTTGATTGAACCTGAGAAGAAGAAATACGTTTTATATTCATTTTTATTTTGCTTGACTTCATCTATATGAATAGGCGTTAATCGTGCTCGTCGTAACTATAGAGAAAACAAAAGGAATAACAGAAGAAGGATATTGAACAATACCTCAGTAAAAACATGCTGAAAGGAAGGTAGTGTTAAGCATGCAATTTTAAAAATAAAAATGTGTGCTACTATAGCCGGTCTGGGTGACTCAGTCGGGTACGAGTTGGCCTATGATCTCAAGGTCGTGGGTTCAAGTCCGGCCTAGACCGATGGCTTTTAGGTGTGCTTAAAAGCGACAGCCTATGTCAATATACATATATATTAAAGCAAGAATTAATCAAGGAAATAGATGTTATAAAGTAAAGACACATCTCTTTAGGAAAAGATATTTGTCACAAAGGCTAAAAGAAAACAATTATAAAACCTTGAGTAATATATGGAGCAGAGCCATGGACATTAATAGACAAGTCAAAAAAGCATCTAATGACTTGGGAAAGGAAACCACTCCGAAGAATTTATGATCCAATGTTTAAAAATAACATCGAGAAGCGAACAAATTTGGAAATTATAAATACATATAATGCTCCTGACATCGTGGCATCAATACAATCAAGAAGATGAGATGGCTAGGACATGTGCAAAAAATGAGCCAGGATAGAGCAGCTTTTAGAGGGAAAGAGAGGAAGACCCAGACATAGTTGGAGTGATGATGGAGAAGTGGAAGTAAAACGGTGGAGAAATAGGTTTTGGATCGAGATATCTGGGCATCTGTCATAAAGGAAGCTAAGGCCTTAGTGCTACAGGATGATTTATATATCTTGTATTGTGGCTATATTACTGCATATTTTGAACTTGTAGTGGGATTTGCCTTCCAATTTGAAGTGTTTCTTTTTTTAAAGGCTCATTGCACCGAGCTCTAGTTGTAAGAGATAATTGACCTTAGTGACTTGCACCCTACTCTCCAAACAAGAGAACTGTGTGGCTGCCATCAACTGAAATATCAAAACATGTCGACAGGAGTTGCCTGTTGAAAAACCTGTTTCCATTAGCGCAGTTTAGAACGGGCAGGCAGGCAGAGCGCATATTTTTCGGTGGTTGGGATTGGATTATTGGAGTGACCCTGAGAAGAGGTATCCTTGAGGCAGGCCAGTGCACCTCCTCTCTCACCCACTCAATGCTGCAGTGACTTGGCGTCACCGGGCCAGCTCTGGTGAATAGCCTTTGTTCCTTCCTTCCATCTTGCCAAATTACTTCTCCACTTCCAAATCGATAGGCCGCTCGCCATTGCTTTGGTTGTGATTGCGGCCGTTGACTTTGCGGCCACGGGTTGGCTTTGCGGCCGATTTCACATTAGGGCCGTTGATATTGTCCGGCTCTATAATTGACCCATGTTTTGCTCGGCGTTAATTACTAGGTATAGCTTTTCTGTCGTCTTTGAATATTGAATGAGAGCTGAATTACACATCATTATTGACATTTGAGCCAAGCATTTGGACCAAATACTTTCTCTGTTGCTTATATTTGGTATGCCTTTCCACAGTTATAAACTTAAGGTAAAGTGTACTTCAAAAGAAGACAGAAAACTCCTTTTTCTCATACAGTTTATGTAACCGATCTCTACATTTGTTTACATATGTTCTCTGCGCATTCAAAGCATTTTATACATATTTTAAAAGTCATTGGAGTTAGTATTCGTAAATCCGAGCACATGCGCGTGTATAAAACCACACGTGAAGTGAAAAACAAAACACTACAAAACTAAAATTTGAAGACATTTAACTCGGATGCTTTTTCACACGGACGATGTACAATGATCTGAAAAGCAATTGTTTATAAATATATTAATTTCTTATAATTATGTTCAAGTACCTACTTGAAGTGGAGTAAGAATTTTCAGATTGTATTATTTACACGCAGCAACAGTTATAAAACACTTCCGAAATATAATGTGTAGTTTAAATTATATAAATAAAATGGCCGAAATGTATAAGGGTGAACATTTTGCAATAATTAATCGATATAACTGGCACTCAAGCTTCTCAATTGCAGAATTGATCATTGATGAGAGTTTTTCTGCGTTTTGATTAGAATTATATTTAAATGATTTCTAGTTATTGTTATGAGCGAAAACAATTTGCTTGTGTGATTAAACTTCTCTTTTGATCACCACTATGAAACAATGTGATATTGACTTTTGATGAGCAGGCATAGGAATTTCGAAAGGAAAGCTGAATTCTGTTGGACACTACTTTCTGTAGTGATGTCGCAGGTTACAAATCAATGTATGTGCTCCTTAGACATAACTTTATTTATATCCATTGTTACCGCCGGCCGCTACAGGGTGGGGGAGGGTAGAAGCGCCGAAATTTTCTCTAAAATTTCTGGAAAGACTGCAGACTATAAAAGGGCAGCTGATATGTGAGCGATAAATCAGCCATCCAGCCAGTTGCAGTTATGATCATCTTAAAGAGAGCTTTGGAAGCGAGTCAGCGTGATGGTAGGTATAGACTGAGTTGAACAGAATATACATGAGATCTCGAATTTAAGTGAACAACACATCCTAGTAGTCAAAACTCACAGAGACCTTAAAAGCTGTTGACAGAAAAGCAGGGGGAACAAAGCAAATAAATATATTTTTCTCTCGTGCAATTTTATTGTAGTTCTTTACCTTGAAATGCTTGGAAACGCTGCTAAAGCATTCGATTATCTTTACAAAAGGATAATATTTGCTCCAGAATTACAGTTGGTTGATAAAACTTGGCAAGGGATTATGAATTGGATCAACGCTCTTGAACTTTATCGGTTCACTTTGTATTGTTCCAGTATTAGTCAGAATGCAGAAACAGGCGATCTATTAACAGGAGTTAACAGCTTAAGGATACCTATCGGTTTTAATGCTACCTTTCCAAAATATATACCATACATATATGCAAATGTGTTATTTGTCTATTTTTCTCTGTGGTTTGAAAGTGAAGGTCGAATTTGTTTTTTGTTGCGTCATTAAAATTTTCCTCGCAACAAAATTGGCCTATTCTTAGATTCACATTACGTGCATTTTTAAAAATTGCCCTGGGTTTCTGTGTTTCTCATTCACTTTGGGCACTGAGATCAGCAAATGTAAGAAGCATAGGAAGAAAAATGCGGAGAATATCAATAACTATAACAATTATGATAAAATACTTGAATAGATATGTCACATTTCAGTACATAGGCTGGTGGATTGGACCTTCAGATTGCTTTCATTTGCTGCTCCTTTTTCTGTCTCCAGTTGTTGTTTTCTTTTGCAGAAGTTAACTCCTTTGCATGGTGCAGTAGGGTGTTTAAAAATGGCATCAAGGAGCAAATTACGCCGTTTTCGGATTCAGAAATGATTAAAGTATTTGGTAGCATTGAAAGGATTTTTTTTAAATTTTTTTTATGAAATTTCCTTAATGTATGCACGATAATAGCAACATTTCCCCCATTCTTTTCTATAAAAATCTGTAGTTGTCTCACACAAAAGGTTTGATTACTATAGGAACAGATCTCTCCTCTGCTTGGAATTTGAAATATAGTCTTTTTACGTTGCCTGCTATTACAGAAGACTTAAAAATGAGCATCAGGAAAGAATGCAGAGATTGAGAAATTTCAACAAGAATTCACCCTACGACTTAGCCATGCCATGGGAAGCATTTTGAAAATGTTATTAAATATTTAGAATTTCTTTGTTGGAGTAAGCAGTTGTGTAAATTGTGGAGTAAACTGTTAAACAAGCCGACAGTTAAACTGTCCCCAGTTGCTAGGAAGGAATATGCTGCCATTTAAAGTTTTTGTCAGTGACTTTATAACCCATAGAGTAATGGATGAAAAATGTTTATTTTTTGCAAACTTTTTGTTCTGAATATTAAATTTGACCTGCACTGGCATTTTTAAAATGAGTTAATCTTAATTTTATGTTAATTATTCCTTCTGCAATATTGTGTAGAATCTTATAGTCTCCCTATCTAGTTCTAAGGGATGGGTGCCCTTGATGAACGCACGAGAAGAGAACGAGCGCTAGCAGGAGGTCCGCATTGCTCGCTGTACCTGTACATTTAGGCACATTCCGGATGTGAGCGGGGCGTGCGCGACCTTGGAGTTAACCGGCGTCGCTCCAACGTCGCCCAGCGACTGGCAAGTCCGGCAGTAGATGCAGTTGGCAGTGATAATGAACACACGCCACTTCATTTGTTCTCTCTAAAATAGCAAGCAGAGGAAATATTGCATAGCACACACAAATTTGATCATGAGATTTCACTGGAAATACATTTTTTAGATTCCTTCGAAAAAAAGGGCATTTTATAAACACTCGTTTTTGTATGTCTATGAACAGCATAACTCAAAAATGAAAATTGGGTTAAATACCAAACTTGGTATTTAAGTTCATCTTTCAAGGATGCAACAAGAAAATCCCCACACCGCAAATACATCATTGTCAAAAATAGTTAAAAAGATTTTCATTAAAATATTATAAATTGAAGATACTTGTATGGCAAATAAAATGTGTGTCTTGACTCCTTTGCGAGCTTATGTGTGTGCGTGCGTGTGTACGTGCTCAAATGAGCCCGGAGTCCATAGAACTTAGAGCTACCTGACAGTCATCTTTCAGATAAGGCAAAACCCCATAAACACCTTATCCAGGTAACTCACCCTAACCAAGATTCGAACTCGTGACTTCTTGAACGTGAGGCAGGCACGCTATCCCCAGACCATAGAGGTGGGCTTGTATAATTTGTAAATAGCAAGAGTTAGAGAGAATCTTACTGCACTAAAAATGTAAGCACATACTTTGCTTAGTGATTTTTTGTGGCATTATCGATTTCTGAGATTTTCTTGCTAATTGGCTTGAATGTTCAAGTACTTACCACTTGAAAAGGTTTTTCTCGTGGTTATTGAAAGAACATGAAAATGTATAAGTCAGTGTCACTAGGCATGTCAGTACAGTAGGTTCTGAGTTTTCATTTTGACTGACAAATGAAGATGTTTTATAAAGTCAGAAATCAGTTATGTTCATCAGCGCTCCTGTTTGTTATACTTTATCTGCTACCTCATGCTTCTAACGTGTGCCTTTCTATTCTACACGTTTCCGCATCTTGTATCGAAGTAGAAAGGCCCTATGTGTTCCTCGCTTGGGCCAAAAGACCTTGCAAATTAGTCCTCAGATTACAGGTTGTTAGTCGCAGTTTTATTGCCACCTACCGGTAGGAATGGCGATGATGCGTCTGCTGAACAAAAGAAGAGAATTTGGAACAGGGGCACCAGTCTGGTCTCAACCGGTTGTCAGACAGGTTCCTGCTAGTATTGTTATACAATCATTTGCAAGGGTAGACTGGCCAGCCAGCCGGCCGGCCGGTGAATGGGTTTTATGGTCGGCCTCCTGCTTCTTCAAACCTAATGCAGGAGTGCTGTGGTCATTTAAACCCTTTAAATTCCCTACACAATGTTAGACGATTACTGGCTGTTATTGTACTCACACAGTGCATATAAATTGTTAGGAGTTGCATCATATGTCAGTAGAACAGTCGTAAACAACCACATCTTCCAATTCTTTACTCTTGTGGATGTGAAAGCCAAGTTTTGGTGCCCCGGTACCAGAGTGGGGATTTTCTCCCATTGGAGACCTGGTCCGGGATGCACTCAGCCTCGTTAGGTCCCTGAGGGGCCAGCTGAGCAGCTTCTTGATTGAAAAGTAGCGGCCCCTGGTCGAAAAGGCCCATAACCGACTGGGAGGGACCGGGGCGCTGACCACGTCCCACCTCCAGTACTCCACCCCACTGCCTGTGGTGGGCAAAAGTGGGGGATGCAGCGGTCGGGCGATAGGCCTTGCCCGGATGGGCTGTTGTGCCGTGGGGTTTACCAAACTTGGTATTTCAGTTCACCATCTTCCCAGGTTACGGTACGGAGAATTTTAAGAAAATCGCCACACTCCAAAACCTTTACATGGAAACTTAGTTAAATTGTTTTTCTAAAGAATGGCTCTTAACGATATTGAGTAACCACCTGTTAATGATATTTGCATGACGAGTGAGTGGATAAGTGACTAGGGTTTAAGGGCTCGTCGACAATGAGCTCATTTTGAAATGTCTATCTTATTTTCTGCGAAAAATAGGTGAAGTCCTTTGCACTCTTACTGTACTAAAATGTAGATTGGTTAAAGCGCACAGTTTATGTAAAATGTTTATTTTTTGGCGTTCACCATTTCCGAGATATTATTTGTTATTAGTTCGTTTTTTCTTGTGGTCATATATCAAGAAAAGATGACATGAGAGCGGAAGGTTGACATGGCCTAATCCATGCGAAGAAGAAGAAGAAAAAGAAGGCAGCATTGTCTATTTGAAATAATGCCAATGTGCTTGGTGTATAGAGTGAGCTCTTTCGCGCAGATCGTGACGTAAGAGTTTTAAATCCGTGTACATACTTTGGGATTATGGAACCCGCCTGTAAATAACTCATACTTAATATCTGAAGGGAGATACGGATTGGATAATAAATTTTCCGCAGCGGCGCCATCAGCTGATACGCAATTGAAAAAAAAAAGTAGGTTAAATGTTGAACCTTGGCCATAGCATTGACCAGTTGAAGGCGTTTGGGCTGTCATACATATTATTGATTACCCGCTCATTGGCTTGTGGAGCAACTTCCTATATAATTGTTTCCGGAACAGGTTGGTGCGCGCCATCGACTTCAATAAGGAAATAAATGAATGTTTTAAAATAAAAGGCAAGTATAGCTGACCTCGCCACCCACGCGCAGTGGTTTCTATGACGTGCGCCTCACCGACCCGGAAGCGTGCAAAGCCAGTGACAGCGAGCTACGTCATGTAGTGACGTCAGTTTTAGGGGGCGAATGAATCGATCGGCGTCCCTGCTGCCTTGCGCTTCAGATCCAGCCAGCCATTGAGTATTGCACTCTTGGCCATCAGCCCATCACCAATCAATACCAGCACGAGCAAGGTTACATAGCCAGCCTTAAGAAACTCAACCCTTAGGCAGGCGCGCGGGGCGAGAGGGGGAGGGGGCGCCTTGCAAACATTGCAATATCTTTATGCTTATTTTGAAATAATTTGATATACAGTGCAGTTATGAGCTTATTTAATGCTAATTATGTAAATATTTCTAACAGGGATTTGCGTGTTTCCCTAAAACGAAAATTCCCAGCTTAGAGAATAAGCTGTATGGCGTGTTAATATATACACGACCTAAAAGGCTTTATATTGAAGTGGGAGGTAAGGGGGGTGGGTCTCGTTTATTAATAGTATTATTTGAAATTCCACCTAATAAAAGTTCCTAAGCATTATGTTTATGGCAAGCTTTTGTTATTTACAAAATTTCGATTGCATGACTACTTAGAAGCTATAGCAATTTTCGTGTTGCCTTTATGGTTGAGTGGTCCTTGTTCTGGCTTCTCAACCCAGCGATCCTGGGATCGATTTCTGAATGGTATGGGCAGGGCCGTATTTACGTAAGGGCAAACCGGGCAACTGCCCAGGGCGACACATTTTAGGGGGCGGCAAAATTACTGGAAAGTTGCAAAAAAAAAAAAAAAAAAAAAAAAAAGAGCACATCACTCAGTATTTGCCACTCATACTTAAGTATCCAAACTAGTGAAACCATTCTCTAGATTGTGAAAAGTTAAGTAATATATGTATTGCAAGTTGGGCGGCGGGGGCAGCGAATGTTTCTTTGCCCAGGGGCGTCAGAGGTCCTAAATTCGGACCTGGGTATGGGATAATTTTTCTTACGCTAATATTCTCTACCTTCTGTAGGCTCTGGAAGTAATGACTTTGTTAGTGAAAATGAATATGTTTATGGCAAATGTATATACTGTTTCTGAAGTCAAAACTCTTGATATGGTTATAGAAGTTAATTGGAGGCATGCAAATGAATAATATTATATATTATACATATATTTATCATCATGCCCACAATGCAAATGTAAGGAACAGCTGCAAATTCATATTTTAATTGTACAAAGCAGTTTTTATTAGTCTTCAAAAGTCACATGTCATATACTTTGCACAGAGGGAGAATGAGGAATAAAATAATGGAGAGACGTTAGGAAACAAAATAGAAACTATAAAAAATGTAAACAGCCTCGGTGCCTTTGTGTGACATTAAGCTACCAGATGTATGGAGTGTTTTAGATCCAAATTGTTGTGGTTAGTGCCCATTAAGTTGGACTCCGTGGTCTTAAGGACAAAGCTGTACTTTACAACCTGGCTATATTAAACAAAGATTATTGTGATACTATTCAGATCTATGTTAAGGGGAGTTTAAATGAACCTAACCAATTAATGACCCTTATTAGAAAAACTTTAAGGTAATTAGCAGAAATTTAAAATGTGTTGATTAATGAAAAAGAGTAAGCATTAGTTTCCAGAAAAAACATTATGATTTTTTATATACCTAGCATTTAATCAAGACTTTTAAATTGATACACACACACACCGACTTTTTCAGTAAAATAAGGCTTATTTAGCCACAAATTACTGGTGAAAAATTCTGCACTTTGTAAGATAACATTTTTAGAGAAAATGATAGCTCAAAGATTGCTGTTAATTGCAGATTTCAAAGAAAATTCACAGTTATATTGTACAGAACTCGTAGTCTTGCATATTTGTATCATCTGTTTGGTGCTGCAAATAATAATTTTTAATTTGCTGTTGCACAATTGTAAAAATTCTAACAAAATGAGCAGAAGATTTGAAAAAACTTGAAACTGCATACATTTGTTCACATGTCTTAAAATGAATCCACGGACACTCCTTCCATCGTGTGCACTGTACAAGCCTGTATATCATAGGTGGCCATTCAGGTAATGATTACATCACAAACTTCTCCTCTCCTAACGTCAGACCTACCCCCTCCCATCGGTAGCCAGCACACATGCGTGGGTTCATCAGTGACGGATTGGCTGTTGTAACACATATCATTCACAAAGGTGTTCTTTTCACATAGAATTTCAGAAGGAGAAAATGTGAGATGTCTTATCTGCTCATTTGGTAGATACAGAAGCAACATACAATACAATTATAATTTGTCACAAATATCACTCCAAACTTACGGATAAGCTGTTAACTATTGGTAGTGGAAGGTACCTTTAAACGTGCATTACCTTTTAGGATTGGAACAAAACAAACAACTGAAAAATTTAAAGTATAGACAAAAGTGTGAGTGGTCTGCTGAGAATATAAAACAAATTCTCACTGGTTGTGTTGTTTGGGAACTTGATGGGAAAAATGTTAAATAACGTGTAACCAAAATTGTTGAAATAATATTCCTAGAACAGTTAGAATAGTGTAAAAATATTAGATTATCCCGGCAAACTATAGGTGGAAGAAACTTTTAAATAAAGGACGATTATTTTTGCTAATGACGGTCACAACTTGAAAATAGCTGAAAATATAACTATTAAACTTCAGAATGTATGTAATTATCTGGGAGCGAAATTCAATATTTCTGTCACACATGAAAAAATGACAAATTCAAGAATAATTAAAGCAAAAAGAATTACTGGGGTCTTTATAGCAAAAAGATATTAAATATAAAACTAAAATAATGGTATATAACTCCATGATGAAAAGTACACTTTTATATGGATGTGAAGTCTGGCAAATAAATGGAAAGATACAAAAGAAACTATTGTCAACAGAAATGCACTTTGTATGGCGATCTGCAGTGAAACCTAACGTAAAGTAAAAATGTGAAGAAATTAGATTAATTAACAAAGAACAATTTAGAAGAAATTCAGGAAAAACAATTAGTTTGGCATGGACATGTTTGCCACATGGGAGATGAAAGACTGCCAAGTATGATCATGAAGTGGATCCCAATGGCAGCGCTGTGGCTAAGTGGTTAGACTGCCCGCCTGCCACCTAGGTGGCCTGGGTTCGATCCTGGGGACCTGCATATGGTGGGCGAAACTGTCTGAATGGGTTTTCTTTGGGTTCTCCAGTTTCTCCTGTCACTCATTCCACCAATTGCTCCATAATCACCTTTCCAATTGATTTTGTATGTATTTCATAACATCCTCTTCCTCAGTATCATATCTGCTGCTTGGCTGACCACCTGCTTCCAGGTCTTCACTCTGTCCGGTCCATAGGTTCCTCTGCTCCCCGACAGGCGTCTGATCCTAGGCACTGGCTTGTAAGTCCTACATAAGGGGAGGGTAATCTGGCAAAGAAGAAGAAGTGGATCCTAAACAGTAGAAGAAAGGACGCCCACGTGACACCTGACACTGCTATATCACAGAGAAATCTTCAGGAGGAGGATTGGTTAGATAGATATAAGTGGTAACTAGGAACTAGAAGACCACCAATTTCTTTATTATGCCGGATATACGTACATCCAAAACTTTTAAATAAAAATCAATTCCTGCATAACGTCTGAACATGTGATAGCACAACTAAAGGCTAACACTGAAACAACTCCAGACTTCAAAATTTGGTCATTAAGCTTGAAGGGAAAGTTATTGTTTACCTTATTACTTATTTTAAGTAAAATTTATAACCCCATTGATAAAGACATGTTTCTCGAGATTTTACAGAGGCATATTTCAACAGAAAATATGTTTCTATTACAGTCATCTTCTGCACCTTGAACTGGATGGACTCTGCCCTCCCGCCCCCTTGCATGTTTCTGACAATTAAGAATACTAGCCTAACCTTGTGCACCATGACTTTTTAGGAACAAAATAATTTCTTCTTGAGCATTAATTATAAACAATGTAATTTGCTGAGTAAGGAGTTTTTGGTGGCAGATGATGTGTGAAACTTGGTATGTCTTTTGCCACTGTCACTTATTCTACAACTTTGTTTACAGGAAAAGGGAACTTCACTGCCAGCGCAGAGACTGAACAAACATCCATCTCGAGGCTTGCTGCGTCACATCCTGCAGCAGGTGTATAATCAGGCTGTGATTGATCCCGAGAAGTTGAACCAGTATGAACCCTTTTCTCCAGAGGTAAGTAGTTGCATATTCTCTGAAATTGTTGACATTTTTCCAACCCTAGAAAGTTATAATTGCCTCTTTGTCTCTGGCTTTTATGGTTTTGATCTCAGAGAGAAAGAAAGAAGCGATAGAATATATGACACCAGGTGGGTTGGAAGTGAGTTTATATGGGATGGTGTGAAGAGATGGTACTAGTTTTCCATTAAATGTGTCATCGCTGCTATTTCAAAGGTTTGCATAGTGAGTATAAAAGGTTCCAAAACTGCATATTCGGTATTTCTGTTCGAAAACCACAGGAGAAGCAGAAAAGTTTATGCAGTTTTACACATTCTCAAATTCACAAATCTTGTGCGTCACACGTGGCTGCTCTTACGCACTGAACTACCATGACAACATGTGACACAGCCTTAAATTCTCCAATTGATTCTCATTTTTCTGGTAGACCCAAAGGGAATCTCATATTCAATACACTTGCTTTGCTATGGCTTTAAATTTTTCAGTTCTGATTCTACCTTTCAAAGTTTACGTACACATGTACTACTTGGCAAAGCGACAAGACGTATCGACCATCCTGTCGAGCGCTACAATTGCTTCTTATCTTGTTAATTACAACAGCGAAATAATAAGAACTTGGCGTATAGTCAGTGATAAAACACAAAGAGATGATCTCTCACACCTGGCGATATGAGATGTTACTGTCCTGAAGATGTGATTGCATCTGAACAGAGTGTACACACTCTGTCTTGCCTTGTTTGTGTGATAAACTCACGTAAACAGCTGGGCAGTTACACATTGTTTCAGATACACCTCATGACTTTACCAAGTAGTACACACTATCAATTTGATTGATTGACCTGATATGTGGAAACTATTGTATAAAAACCTTAAAGCCTGGCACTTAAGTACTTACGTTATACTTATCTCAATGACAACTTATAATTGTAATTCTTCAGTCCCTAATAACTTATTCATAAAAGTGCTGCTAAGCACCTGTATGTATTTATTATCAAACAAATTGAAGGAAACATGAGTGGCGTACATGTGCTACAAGATTAATCCACTTTATATTTAAAGTGGATTAATGTCAACATCACTGTGTACCATATTACTAAATTCTAATACATTAAAATCAGCGCCAGTCAAGAAAGGGATTGGCCGTTCATGGTGAGGGAGAGGTGACTTGCCACTTATTCGACCATGTGTACGAAGGCGATTGTGCCTTAAATGTTAAGCGCATATTGTGTATATTCATATGCGAAGACAACAGTAAAATACTGAGTCTATATTCAAAAGATGAACGTGTAAATATATATTGCTCTAAAGATTTGCAGTAACAAAAGAGACTGAGATGCCTATTCTAATGGGAAAATGCTGCTGATATCCCTATTACTCTTATTCTTATCAATTCCCACAACACTTGAGGTCATATAAAATACATTAGAGATGTGCATACACAAGAGGTCCCCTGTTCAATTTCTCCTCTTCGAAATATTCTCTTACAGAGCATATTATTTCCCATGCTTGTCCTTCAGATATACTTAACAAAAACACCTTTATTTGGTTCACAAGTAGACTCAATTTTGCATTTGGCAGCACTATCTTTGTTACTGTTTTTCGACATTGTTAAATACTCATTAAAAGCGTTAGCACAATTGGATAAGCTTGCTACACATGCACAAAACAAACTCAGACACATGTAAACACAAGGCAAATAACCACATAAATAGAATGCTGCAAATGAACTTCTCAGCACATAGGCAATCTCTAACTGATGCAAGCCCTGCAAGCTCGGGCTCTAGGAAGGTATTATTTGTTTATATGCAGTGATAGCGGAACATAACACATGCAGTTTGTTACTACTGGGTTCCTCTATCAGCCATATGCTAATGACGCATTACATATCAACAGGGTCCTTGTGTGTACTGTTGCTATGGAAACTTCTTAGCTCTAATTGGTCCTTCTTTTCATTACTATAACAATCACTAAGATGCATCCATCCCCTCCCATTCATTTATACCTTTCCGCTATGCGGTTAACATCTGTCAATCTCCTTGTTAATTAGTGCAGAGTATAGTTAAAGTCCATTGGTAGTATAGGAGGAAACATCTTCCAATTAACTCTTTCACTGCAGATGTTGGAACAGTTCTGTCAGTGGTAATCAATGCTTTCCTTGTGGACGACATAGCTTGCCAGTGTGTGGAAGTTGACAAAACAACTCGTACACAAAAAGGAAAATTAAAATTTCCCTGCAGATGTCGGAACAGTTCCATTGCTAGTCATTGCTCTCCTTCTGGATGATACAGCATTGCCGATGCATAGAAGTTGACAAAAGAACTTTTTGTACACAATGAGGAAGGTTAAGAATATACTAATTAATGTTTGGTTAAAATAACTCAGCAAGGAAGGTCTATGAGGTTGTTAATACTTAAGCAGTGAAAAGGTTAAGTAAACTGCAGTGTACATTTAGATGTTAGCATTAAGGAGTCACAGGTATAGTAACAGTAGCACTGTATAAATAGGATTGAAATGTGACTATGGAACATCTTCATTTGTCAGTCAAAATGAATTGCAGCTCAGAGGACAAGTGCGTACATATTGTACTGAGCAAGATTGTATTACAGTACCATCCAATGGGTTTCAAATCAGACGCATCTTGTGGCTGTGACTAAAGTGTGCACAAGCTGAGTGTGCACTCAACAGCTATGGAATTCACTCACCTGCAAACGAGATAGGGCTAACCTTATTTGCTGTAGCTATCAAGTGCTTACTCAGTTCACTGACTACTACCGTACAAGAGTGCATTTTGTTTATATGTGACATGCCACAAACAGGTTTCATAATTGGAGGCTCCAATGTGATGTATTTAATCTTGACGCATGTAGCCCAGTAAAAGAGCTTCTGGTTCCTATCCTCAAAATGATTATTTCAGTTCTGGCTTTCTGCTCTACAACTTTCTAGACATTATTTTTCCACATTCATTGTATGGTTCATCTGGTAATTAATACAGCCCAAGTAAGACAATGCATTAGATGTGAGATGTGAATGGGGTTGAGAAAAATGCATGTATTATATATTTACTTGACATTTTATTTACACACCAATGGCAGAATATCGTTTTTACAGGGAGGGTAAAAATGTCCGAACAGGGTGCAGAGTGTTTTGCCTGTCCGCATCCTCGGCGCTCATTGTTGTCTACTGCTATCATAGAAAGGTGCAGATGAGACCATTTAAAACTACTTCTAAACGTTTTGCTTACCAACTTTATTAAAGGAGATGCTGAAACTGGCCACAGTCGTTGCCCATACATTTTTGGCACCTCTTTAGGAAACTGTCCCTTACTCGCTGTAGTTCTCGTTGAGAAATGTTGGCAATTTTCTGGCTGATATTTTGTTTTAATTCCTCTGGGTTGTGTGGGTTTGCCTTGTACACTTTATGTTTCAAGTTATCCCAGAGAGAGAAATCACAGAGGGCTAGATCAGGGGACCACAAATCTCTACTAATAATTCTGTCCTGACTGTGCTTTCAATTGTTCCATTGCCATTAAAAGATTGGCTGTATTAGCTATTGCAGAGTCTTGTTGGAAAAAGGCAAAATCATGTTCCCTGTCTGTTAATTCTCTAAAAAAAAAGGGGGGGGGGCTATATTGTATTCATGTGCATATGTATGGGTATCAACTGTTGACATGAAAAAAATACGTTCTATAACTCAGTATCTAATATTGTTCATGAAGTAACCCTTCATGACAAAAACAATTTGTGTATGGTGCACCATTAGCGGAGAAAGGTTTTTTAGAGCTCCAGTAAGCAATTTCTATCCTTGGGGTAACTTAAAACAAAGTGTACAAGACTATCCCCCCACACCTTGAAAGAGTTGAAACAAAATATCTGCCTGGAAATTGCCAATATTTTCAATCCAAAGTACAGCGAGTGATGCATAGTTTTCTAAAGAGGTGCCAAAAATGTATGGACAATGATAGTGGCCAGTTTCAGCATCTCCTTTCATAAAGTTGGCAAGTAAAGCCTTAAGAAGAAGTTTTAAAAATGTTGTATGGTTTCATCTGCACCTTTCTATGATAGCGGCAGATGGCAACGAGTGCCAAGGATGCGCACAGACAAAACACACGCACCCTGTTCGAACATTTTTTTCTCTCCCAATATAACACTAGTTAATTTTGATGATAAAATAGTAAATGATGATATTTGTTATAATATTGTCTAAAAATGTTTTCTGGATGGAGTTTAAATAAAAGTTTTTGTATATGCTGCAGGTTTATGGTGAAACTTCATACGATTTGGTGTGTCAGATGATTGATCAGATAGAGATCACCAAGGATGACATCTTTGTGGACTTAGGATCTGGCGTGGGTCAGGTCGTCCTCCAGATGGCTGCAGCCACACCGTGTAAAATCTGTGTTGGCGTGGAGCGAGCTGAAGTGCCGTCCAAATATGCTGAGGTGAGACTGTTCCTAAGTGGTCCTTGTGTGCGTAGTTTTGCTTCATTGTCTTTCACTGGTAGAAAAGATCTGAAAGTAGCAAACTTGCAAAATGATGCATTTCCTAAGGTTTATGCATAATGCATAAAGTTGAAGTATGTTGGAGTATTACACGTAGTATGAGTGAGGCACCTTCTTTGATATTCTTCGTTAGATAACTGGTTGTAGCTGCCTGCTTGTTATTTCAGAAGTATGTTAGGAATGATGCACATAGTTCTTGCAAAAGGAAATGTGCATAGTGCATTAAATAATACACTACAGCAACTCCTTTAATCAACCTTCTTGCATTCTTAATGGATTATCCTCTGACATTGCACATCTTTGTGATGAAGTGGCAGGGAAAGTTTTGAAGGTGACACTTCACTCATGCTACCAGCTTGCTTGCAAGGGCAACAGCCCCATTCTATCTGGGGAGATGTACCTAGACATGTCCTAAGTTCTGTCATAACTATAAACGTGCATAGCACAACAAAGAATAATACTGTCCAAAACCTTTTCATAAACTATAATATAGTGAATACAGAGGATAAATAGTTACTCAAAATATCCTCCTTTGGAGGCCTCACAGGCTTTCAAACAGACAGTCAATCATCTATAACAACACGTGTAACATTTATGACCAAATTCTGCACTCTTCACTTCAAATCTTCAAATTTCTGTGTTGTGTCAAGCAATCCTTGTTCTCGATGATGTTCCATTGTTGGTAATCCAGTGTATTCAGATTGGACTTTCTGATGGCCAATCCACGTGCGCTATAAACTGGGGAAGATTGCACTTAAGCCACTGTTGTATTATGAGCTGTTGCGGAGTCTTGTTGAAAAACCCAGCATTATATACCATATTTACCCAAAAATAAGACCCCCTTTTTTAACAGAATTACAGCTGAAAAACTCTAAGGGTCTTACAAACAGGTATTTCAGAAAATGAAAATAAATGCATTACTTAACTATGAATTTAATTTCCTATGTTTCATTAAACATTATTATTGATACATGCTGCTTTACTACTTCGCTCCCTTTTGTTTGTGTTATTTCACATCACTACACAGTGCTCTCTTTTGTTCTATTCCACCCACTTCATCGCTGCATCATCCAGTGCAGCATGGCCCCTTTCTTAGGGTCATGAAAACATCAGTTTCTTTTTTCTCATGGCTTTAAATATATCTCGCTGATTTCTCCAGTAATTAATCATGTTTATTTACCAAATACTCTCGGCCCACTGCTCATATACCATATATATATATTTTTTTTTTCAGTGAATTTCAAAACCTTCAGCTTAAAGCCTATAGTGAAGCTTTTTTGTGAATTCATGTTACCGTTAACACAGATAGGTACAAGAGAAACTCACTAGGAATAATGTTGCTGTTGTTGTAACCATAGATATTGTTTTACCAGTAAGAAGAAAGCAGGTAGAAGGGTCAAAGCTACTAATGAATGAAGCCAAATGTCTAATTCTCCACTCTTTCTTCTAAAACTTGTTTGTGGCCAACCATCTGTATGTAGGTACAGTAAAAAAGAAATTCGGAAGAACTATTGTTACAGGTATTACAGCCTGTCTCAAATTAACATGCCTAACATTCACATACATATATTTTTTTTCTAAAATTGCTCAGAAAATTGTGGCAGGTCTTACAGTCAAAGGGGTTTTATTTTTGAGTAAATAGGGTAATATTATAAGACTTTACCAGCTTATAAGGCTAAACATGTGCAACAGTGGTTTAAGGACAATGTTCCTGACTTTATGGTCCTCCAAGATTGGCCATCAGAAAGTCCAGATTTGACTCTGACAGGTTTGCAACTATGGAACATCTTCGAGAGTAAAACTTGCGCAACATGACAGAAATCTGGAGGCCCTAAAATGAGATTTGAAGCGAACGGTGATTGGCTGCACTGTTTAAAAGCCTGTGTGGTCTGCAACGGAGGACATTTTGAGTAACAATCTGTTCTTTGTATTCACTATATTACAGTTAATAAATGGCATGGAAATGTGTTGGATAGTGTCATTCTCTGTTGTGCTACCCACGTTTATGTTGTGACAGAAGTTAATGATATGACTAATTACTTTTGGCAACTTCTTGTACTGGGGGAAGTCATCAACAGCATTTGTGTTCCAGGTCTTAACTCAAATAGTGAAAGGAATTCTCTAGTGAAAATAGTGTGTTATACACTTATGTCTTTCTTTGCCCTACTCGTTTATTTTTCTCTCTTCTGCAGTCTATTGTTACAAAGGTTTTATATTGTTATCTACTTAGGTTAATCATCACTGTTTTCAGAAATGTTTTCATGACATATTTGATTGTAGGCACAAAGAGGATATACAGGGGATGTGATAGTCAAATGTTTTACAATGGGTCACTATGCTGGCCTTGAAATCCTATACACATTCCATGACATCCCAAGAAACAACTGTGTGACAACCACCTCTAACATGGACAAAGTATTGAAAAATACAATCCAATAACAAGGAAATGTTGGAAGTGGCTGGAGCCACAAAGGAAAAAAGAAAAGTTACTTGAAATAAATTGTGTATTTTAAAAGGGTTATGTGTATTCTGTTTAGTAAGTTTTGTCTATCTTACAGTTTAGCAGTCAAAAAATTATACAGAGTTCTTTCTGAATTAAGAGGACTTCACAGGCTATTCCCAGATAATGCCATATAAACATCTTAAATATATGTTTTAATAAAAAATCCTTGCAGACATTTTTAAAAAAGTATTAAACATTTTCCGGGTAAAGAATAATTTGGGGAGGAGATTTTCTTAAAAACCTTTGTGTTGATCATAGTAAGATACCAAACTTTGTATAACATTCAGTGTTTGCACACACTCTTGTAGGTTTTCTAAAAATGCACTGAAATCTGTATTTCAAATTTTTGGCTGGAGTACCACTTATTCTGTCTACTAGGTATTGTGTGGGAGTTTTATATCTGAATAAATTGAAATGCAGATATTAATTAATGAGTCTTACTTTAAGCTGCAGGTATATTGTGGTTAACGAAAAGACGGGCTGTGGCGTGAATCAGAGTTACATAATAATGGTAGTCTGATACATGCCTAACATTGTATACCATCATGATAAAACTGTATCTTTTGTATGAACTCAACGAGCAATTTTTGTTGGTTGTTTAGAATATGGGTATATTAGGCGATTGTGGTTTTACTTCGTTGGGCCATTATCAGACTAGGAGAATTACGTCACTGCTGTTTGCACTGCAGCCTGTCCGTTTCTGTTAGCCACGAGGTATATAATATGATGTATTTATTTATGCAGCCTTGCAATGGACACTCTTAATATAGTTAACATATTAATTTAGAATCAGAGAAGGTTTTAAGGCAGCCACACACAAACTTATCAGGCAGTTGAGTAGTGACATTGCGCACCACTTGACAAATGGCATGATTTGTTGATGTGGATTGTATTTTCAGTGTGTAAATATGGTTCCGACAGTCATGTTAACAACAATGTATTTAACCTCTTCAGCGATATGGGCATGAAATCATGTCCATTTAAAATGACGGATGAGCGATATGGGCGCGTGTACACGTCCTGTGCTTTTAAGCATTTAACCCTTATTTATCCCTTATCTAACTCAACTTATTTTAATTTTCCCTTTATGAAACATTTTAGTAAAGTCTATATACTTTACTGGCTTACCTTAATATGTTCGTTTTGCAGTGATTTACCTCAAAACAGGGATAAACACACAAGGGTACATCTGTACATTCACAAATTTCCTTCACATGAAACACTTTCGAGATGGGCGGGACTTCTTTGCTGTTGGTGGTATCCTTTTAGGATAATGTTTTCCTTGAAGTCTGAGGGGTGCAGGGGTTTTGGAATTTCTACCCCCAACGTGGTATTGTTCAATTAGGCTGCGAGCTATTTATAGTCGGAAGTCCAGGTAGGTCATTGTCCTGTGTGGGTTTAGAGCTCTCCAAATTACCAAACAATTGTATATGGTTATATCCAGTTGGTGCAAAAATACCTTTTTATACCACTTCTCTCTTCAGCTACAAGCAGGAAAGTATATGTATGTATTTCAACAAAGAAAGAAACGTAGTCTACTTAAGAGGTAGAACCGGAAGTTAAAAATTCAATGCCACAACTGGGATTTGAACCACAGACCTTCCGCTTGCCGGGCGGACGCTCTACCACTGAGCTATTGTGACAAACTGCCAGAATGGCATTAAATTCTCAAGCCAGTTCGTATTTTTCCTGGTAAACCACAAAGGCAGTCTCACATCAGAGACAATTACCCCAATGGTGACTTATTATTGCAAGTACTTTATATCCCAGGATTAAATAACCTTCACATGGTAATTATTATTTATTTATGCCAACAAATAAATAATAAATAATAATTACCATGTGAAGGTTATTTAATCCTGGGATATAAAGTACTTGCAATAATAAGGCACCATTGGGGTAATTGTCTCTGATGTGAGACTGCCTTTGTGGTTTACCAGGAAAAATACGAACTGGCTTGAGAATTTAATGCCATTCTGGCAGTTTGTCACAATAGCTCAGTGGTAGAGCGTCCGCCCGGCAAGCGGAAGGTCTGTGGTTCAAATCCCAGTTGTGGCATTGAATTTTTAAGTTCCGGTTCTACCTCTTAAACTTTGCCCACACATGGCTTGTGTGTTTAAAAAACACCAACAGTAAGTTTGTTGGCATAAATAAATAGTAGTCTACTTAGTTACGAAACTCGCATAAGCAAAAGTTGCGAACATGCTCTATTCTGATGACTCAAGAGACCACGCATACAGTAGTGCTTTATTACACAGTATGCTGACGCACAAGCCACACATACAATGGGTCGACTACTGTTTCTTTCGGAGAACTTATATTAGATGCGTTCGACAGAGCAAAGTTGACTTTTCACCACAGTGAAACAAAATAGTGCCATTTCAACGTTTTGTAAATACAACTCAACTTTGCTGATGACGTACTTTTATACTGCAAATAACGAGTTTTATACCAGTTTTTGTTTCATTAAAATAACTTAATATTTACACAAAATACAGCGGTGTATATACAAAGCACATTAAATGCCCTGCGCTGGATATTGGGTAGCAGTTCTCGGCTCGCGGACGTTTTAAATGGCCATCGCTCAAGAGGTTAATTCAGAGCAATATGATGCAAAAGAAATGGAACTGTCATAATACTGTTACTACAAACAAAGAAATGGTTCATTTATTCGGACACAATTTTTTGGTGGATCCTGAAGACACAAAATGTGTTAATACACAATAAAAGCGCTTCAGAATAAATTCTATTGTGACTGTCCACATAATTATCAAGATTTAATCTTTTGATTAAACACAAATTTTAATGCAACTCGCAAAATAAGTACTTATTTGCAGTTTACCATGAAATTAGTAATTTATTGCAACATTTTCTCGCGAAATGAACGCTTATTTACGATTCAACATGAAATTAGCATTTCATTCCGATGTTTCTGTGAAGCTGACATTAAAAGATTTATTTCAGGAATAAAACAAGATGTTTCACTTTTTGCAACATAGAAAGCATAATGCAAGGTCAAGGGTTCAAGCTCCGTGTGGCTGGCAGAAATGTAACTACGTTTACAATAAACAGGAAGGGTCTCACGGTTTACCAGTTATAGAGGAAACAGCTTATTGGAATACCCCAAAAACCAACTGACATCCCCCCCCATTATGGTGTGCTGTCATCAGCTTGAGATGCCACTGTAATAACTAGTTTTACCCAATGTTCTCTGAATAAGAATAACTGGGTAGATTTCTTATTTCGATAGTCCAGTACAGCCTGTTGGGTGATGTGAGGGAATCAAAAGTTAGTTCTGCCTTTCCAACCATCTTGACAAGAAATGTACAGATTTTACGGTCAACTGGATTGTTGGACCTGATAAGTTGTGTAGTATGAAAGCCATACATTTTTATTGTTTATTTAGATATACAAATATAGAAAACTATTTGCAATAGAAAGCTAATTTTGTATTATCTTTTAGAGGAAATACAGAGTTATCTTTTGTATTGTTACAGAAATTACAAATTTTAGTTTGTGCATTTTTTGACACAAAGTCTTTGTAATCAACCAACCGAGCAACTAACTACAGCGTCATGACGCAAAACTAATTTTAATGTATAGTAAAGTTGGAGCACATGGAGAGATATACCTAATTTATATTTGAGCTGGATGGTTCCAGGTTATTTCCTTCTCTGTAGTTATTCATTGCAAACTGTAGTGTAAAAAATGTATAACACTTCTGTTATAAGGCTGAATAAATTAAAAATTCTTACTCCAGCTTTCTGTGCCTATGGATGTTTTATTTGAGTTAGTTGATTTGGGCATTTCCATTGATTCACATATAAATCTCCACAATACGATAAAGATTTGTAAGGTTTTTGTGTGGTGCTGGTAGAATTTCATAACTTTCATGTCCTTACACTTTTTGTGATTTGAAAAGAATGTTCTATCTAATGGGCTTACTTTTCCTTACAAACTTTATGGACAGTGTCTGTGAAACAATACATGAATATAGATTGCAGTGTGGTTAAGCTTTTGGTGGTTATTGTTGGAATTTGACACTAAAAACTAATATACGAGGGTAATCCCAAAAGTAAGGTCGCAGGGAAACTGTTTGCGTGGGTATTGGCCATACTGATTTTTTCCCTCCACTCTCTACAAAAACCACTGCACATCCACTGGAGCTCTCAGTCTTGGCTTGGCAGGCAGTCGTAATGGAGTTCCCGTTAGACTCCACCGCCAGGTACAAAGATTGTACAATTATTTGGTGTTTGAGTGCAAGATGGATTAAACCAATCAAAATTCGACAACTGATGGAAGTGTGTGGAGAGTTTTGTATGGATGTCAAAAATGTCTGCAAGTGGTGTAGAGAGTTTGCAGATGGTCATACAGAAATTCATGATGAGGAAAGAAGCGGGAGATCATCAGCTCTCAACAAAACAATCACAAATATTGAACAAATTGTGCTTCAAGATAGGGAAATCTCTCTCGATGAACTCTGCATTGTTGTTCCTGAAATTTCTCGAAGAACCATTCACCGGACTTTGATTGAAGAGTTGGAATTTCGGAAGATGTGTGCAAGATGGGTCCTAAGAGTGTTGACAGAAGATCACAAAAGGCAACGTGCTGAAACTTCACACCAATTTCTTCAATGGCATGCAGATGAAAAGGAAAACCTTTTGGATTCAGTAGTCACGGGTGATGAAACCTGGACTTTCCACATCACACCTGAGACTAAACAACAATCACATGAGTGGCAACATTCTGGTTCACCCAAGCTGTGAAAATTCAAAAGAACACAGTTTGCCAGTAAAGTCATAGCAACTGTGTTTTGGGGTCGAAACGGGTTATTGTTGGTCAACTTTATGGATCCTGGGACAACAAATGCCAACAGGTATTGTCAGACATTAGAAAAACTCAAGACGAGCAATTCAGAACCGAAGAAGAGGAATATTGAACAAGAGCATAAGCCTTCTCCATGACAATGCTCGCCCTCACACTGCCTGTCAAGCCTTGGATCTTCTGCAACTGTTTGGATGGGACATCATCACCCATCCATCCTATAGTCCAGACCAGTGACTACCATTTGCTCCCCAAGTTGAAAGAACACATGGCTGGAATGTGCTTCAGTGATGACAAGGTGAAAGATGAGGTCAAACGCTTCTTAAGTAGCACGACAGTGGGCTGGTATGACATGGGCATACAGAAACTACCACAATGTTTACAAAAATGCATCAATCGAAATGGAAATTATATGGGAAAATAGAAAAATGCTCAAGCTTCAAATCAAAACTATGTACCATTTTGTTAATGTTTCTTTATATTTTAAGAAAATTGGAGAACTTATTTTTGCGATCACCCTCGTATTCTCACATATCGAGTATGTTGGTATGGGATAAATAACATTACAGGTTTTGTTTTAAAGCATTTTACTGTTCTTTGTACATTATGAATTTTTGCAGATATGCATTGTAAATAGCAGCTTTGATTTCATACTGAAGGCTAAATGTGCAAAGCCTTTCCATTGCTCATCTCAAGGGCTTTCAAGCTTATACAGGGTGAGCAACTTAAAACTAGCCTTCAGCAAACACAAACATGGGAAAATAAATAAACCTATCCTATTGCTTGCTTTTTTCCTTTAGAAGGGGTTGCCTGCATTCTTTAAGAGATATTGGAAATGTTCACTAGTTAATCCATTTTTTAGTAGCCACAATGGCACAGAGGTGGGTCATATTTTACCAGTAGCTTAAATGTTATTTTTCAATATTTACTCAGGAACCCCAGGTGTGAGCACCTGTCACATTTAAACTAAAAATTCTAAATGAATGAAACTGTTCTGCACATTTATTATGAAGAAATCACTGGTTATATTGGCTAGTAAGATACTTCAAAGTTTTCTTACAGCACAGTGGTTCAATGTGGGAACTGTTCATTATCACATGTGAATCAGATATAAACGGAATTTTGTAAAACATTAATTAATAACAAAAATGTCCAAAAATAATGTATTTTTTCCCCCTGCCATAATATCTTGTTCTTCTTTACCTGATTACCCTCCCCTTATGTATGACTTACATGCCAGTGCCTAGGGTCAGACGCATATTGGGGAGCACAGGACCACACAGAGTGAAGACCTGGAAGCGGGTGGTCAGCCAAGCACAAGGTATGATAGTGAGGGAGAGGATGATATGAAATGCAGGTGAAATCACTGATTGGAAAGGTGATAATGGAGCAATTCGTGGAATAAGTGACAGGGGAAACTGGAGAACCTGTAGAAAGCCTGCCCTGACACCACTTCATCCACCATAAATACCACATGTGGGTCCCTGGGATCAAACCTGGACTACCTAGGTGGTAGGTGAAGGCTCTAACCGCCCGGCCACAGCGCCCCCCTCCGTAATATCCTGATATTTAAAGACACTTTTGCCAATGAATTGGCAGTTGTATTCTTTCCTTGAAAAAGTGCAGAGCCAGTTGTTCACAAATTCTTCTGCACTTGCAGTTGTCAAAGTGGTCTAGTCTGATTGCCTCTTTCAGTGATCCAAATGAATGATTGTCACAGTGCAGTAAATCTGGGCTCTAAGGAGGTTGTTCCAAGAATGTGCAGTAAATCTCCTGCAGTTTTTCCCAGAAAACACTTGTGCACACTGACAAGAATATTTTGACCCTGACTAGTGCAATTTGTCCTTTTTGACACCATTCCATGCTTGCTATTTTAGAATCAGGAGTAGTGGTAGACCTATGTTTGTTGCAACTCACAGTGTGGCCCAAAAAATCCTCTTTCTTCCCATAATGAACCAGGAGCCTTTGGCAAATCTCCAAAGTGCCAGATAGTTTCCAGACCCAAGATAATGATGAATGATGGAATGCACACTCTCATAGCTTGCTTCTGAAATGTTAGCAGTCCTTCTACAAGCTCACAAACAGCAACAAGGTTTTCTGTGGCATACTTGCGCAATCGTTTTTGAACACTGGCTACACAGGGAAGTCGAGGAGGGCAGAGACAATTCACACAGTGTATTGCATGAAGTAATACGAGAGTTAATCTCACTTAATACAGGAGGTAGAAGAAGAGAGAGGAAATCCCAGCTTGCTAATTGCCCTCTGGGTAACGGCCAGTGTTCAAAAACTAATGCGTGAGCATACATCCAAGCCTTAGAAAGTATTCCTTTGCTGAAGGTGTACAGCCTTTTCAAAATTTGTTTGTTTTTACACCTTTGTGCACACTCTTGCTTACTCATTGTGTAGTGGCACAAAATATAGCTTGCTGCACGTGTTCAATAGAGCAAGCAGCAATAGACCACCACTACAGACCAATTCCTTTGCTATCGAAGTTGTTATAAGAAAATCCCAGTTTATGTTTGATTCACATTATATAAAGTCCTTATCAAGATCAGAACATGCACTGTGGGCTCAATAGCTATTGCTGTGTGCCATTTTAATGCCTGCATAGTGGGGTAGAAGTGACATATAGACAACATCCTCTAATAACTCATGATTTTGGGAGCAAGTTCAGGTAAACTAGTTGGCCAAATGCAAAATGTGAGGTCATTGGCAGTAATATAACCAATCTAGTAGCAAGGTGATAATTTATTCAAGTAACATTACACCTCATTTTGAAGCAGATAATCAGTCATTGGAGCCTCATCTAATTGTTGTAGTTACAGTATTTGTTAACTTCAGCATAACAAAAGCTTTCTCTGGTTGTTTGATGTCTCATTAGGTTGCAGCAACGGCACCCAGTGAATGTTCATGCACTGCAAGTACAGATGTAAACTTAGAGGAATGTTGACTATATTTTAATACTGTCTTCATAATAAATACACAGAATAGTTCCCTTCATCTAGAACTGTCATGTAGATCATAGGAAACCCACCGTAATGCTTTTTGACTGTGCTTAAGAATAGGCAATAGCATTTGTGTTTGGAGTCGAATTAATCCGTCTGTCATCAAGAAGCATCAAAAGCTTGTAATGGAAAATTTTCTTCCATTCCAAGAATTTCTCCCATTCTCTTACGCCATAAGATCTAAGAGAAATAACAGTAGCATTACAGGATAATTCGTACACCAAATATTTGCTTTCACTATTGCTACCCCCAAATACATGATTTGAACCCTGAGATAAGACACTTATAGTGCATACATGTTTTACAATTGTGGTCAACGAGTGAAGCCTACTAGTTTTAGGTTGCTGACTCTGTTTTATTAAGTGATTGTTTTACAAGACTTCATGCAATGTTTGCTACAGTTCAGGAAGATAAATTTAGATAGGCCATTTTAGCTGCTACAGTTTTCATCGACATTTTTCGTTGTCTGTTGGCATCTTACAGCTTTGAATCAGTTAAGGTCAATTTACGTTTAGTATCTGTGAAATAAAGTATGTAGTACTTTATCATACATTCACAGATATCTGAAGAGTCGTTATGATTTGGCCAGTAGAGTGCAGAATCTGACAGGGAGTTGGTTGACTCAGTGTCTTAGCACGGTTACTTGCAGTGACTTGAGACCTTGTGTATGCAGCCATTTACAAGCAACAATTGAATTGTACTGTTCCTAACACATAGTCTTTATATTTTGTTTGAGTATCTGTTTATGCTTTCCATTTAGCCTACTGGGACACTAGCTAAAACATTCACACAGCAAAAGCTGCTCATGTAGCACATACATCAAAACTGACTAGTGTCAAGAGGTCTGAGGTAATTTTTATAGAAATTACATGATGTTGAAGTTCCAAACATATACAGATAGGTGAGAAAGCAAATAAGAAGAAAAGCAGCAAGAAAACCTTGCCTCAAGAAGCAAATGTCCTTAAAGGTTCAAGCAGAACTCCAATTAAGCTATTGAAATCAACAGTACAACAACTGCAGCCACTTGACAATGTAAACTGCATACATTTCTGTAATTGGGTTTTATGCAACATTGTTGATGGCATGTTGATCCACACTTGATTATATTCTATGATTACAAGTGGTTCAGTTTATAACATTATGTCTGACACAAAACAGCAAATACTGGAGCACATAAACTCCCAACATAATCCACAAAGTTCGGTTACAGAATACCAAAATTGGTGTATGGTGTGCTGTACTGCCAGAATAATGGGACTGTTTTTTGAAGGGACAGTAAATTCACACACAAACACCTCAATTTCTTTCTTTTACTGTCAGATACTGAGAGAGAAAATTATCTTCATTAAGATATGGCTACAGCCCTCACTACTGACTGCATTTGATAAAAGTGACATTTTCTAAGTCATATTGCTCTACTTATTCTCTATATCTAATACCAGACGATTACTGTTGTTGCAGTCCTGAACAACTGAGTCTCAGAAATACATCCCCCATCATTGATAAACTGAAGGACAATATAAGAGCAAAACTTAGCGCAATTATGGAACAAGAACTTCGACAAGTGAATGCAAATTTCATCCTAAGATACCAGGCATGCATAAATCAAGATGAGCCTCACTTTTGAGAACTGTCGTACTGCTTGCCAGCAGAAGAAAAGTCTCTGACAGGAAATGTTGCCCTAATCTGTTTGGGAACAGTGGGACAAAGACAGTGAATGTGTGTGACAGAGAATGCATGAGGAGTAAAACTGTTAAAAAAAAGCATGTGCCCTAGTGGCCGGTGAACAGTTTTGTCTTTCTTATGGATTTCACTACGTGTACTAAAACCAAAAAGGTATTCTTCGCAAAAGTGTAAGGTGCCAGTTGTTGGCTATATTTTTGAATGGTCTGTAACTGAGTTATCTTGTGTATCATAAACAAGGGTAAGCTGGGTAATGGACTCATGTCTAATCAGCAATCCTCCCCTTCCCCCTGCCTCATTTCTTGATGACTTCCGTTGCTGTGAAAAAGAGTAACAGTAATTCGTTATCACTAGGCAGTGAATTACATTGTTTGTGTATAGGTTAAAATGAGCAGAAATTTTGGAGTTAAGCTCTCCAAAGGCAGGTGCAAACCTGTACACAAATACTGCTTCTGCACTTTCCTGGCTGAAATATAATGTGACGTGATGGCCTAACTCAGGGTAGACATCAAATCAGCCTATCGTTTATCCTGAAAACATGCAATTTTATTAATGGGACATTACATTTGAAGACAAATTAAATTGACATACTCAGAATGGTGTATTATTGGTTGAGACAATGAACCTTAAGTAAGGGGTAGTAAGGGGTAGTGATGCGCCTCCTATAGCCTCTCCTACCCAATTCCCATCCTCATCCTGCCCGTGGTGCACCCTGCTTTTAACAGATGAGGCTCTGGGGACCGAATCACAGCGGTATAACTGTTTCATCTAAAATGGAGGAAATGTCATTTACATATGTGCTGCCCTATCACAGCACAACAGCGTCCCTCAGAGGCACATGAGGGGAAGGTCGGTGGATCTAAATATCATCTATTTAGTCCTCCCGGCTAGGTCCGATGGACCCGTTGACCAACGATAGGTGTGGTCCCCCTTGCAAAATGGGGGTTTAAGTCGGGTGATGTAACTGCCACATTGTAAAACTGGTGCCCGTTAAGAAAACAGTTACATGAAAGCCACAGAATAGGTATCTCAGCCTCACCGATATGTGTCCTGTGTAACGATCCAGCAGAAATGAATGAAGACCACTTGAAGACCTGTGAAGCATTAAGATCAGAAGAAACTACAGTTCAAAAGTATTGGAAAGCACGAATGCTAATGGCTTCATTGCCAGATGCAAGGCACTAGAAAACAACAACAACAACAATGAACCTTAATATTATTTTAAAGAATATAAAGGATTTATTGTGTGTATTTAATTCTGGATTCGTTTGTAAGCACTTGAGTAGCAATGGTTACGTACATATTACAACGTTTTTTTCTTCTGAAATGCTGGCCATAGCTTGCTGAGGTTATCTTGTGTTAAATAAATGTTATCTGTAAGCTATATATCTGGTGTCCAGTTAATTTCTTCAAAGTAATTGTTTCCATTACATTGATTTGTTGCTCTGACTTCCATTTTATTTGTCACAGTATTGTAAACATGGAAGAGATCATTCTCTTGTTGCATTATATGCTTCTTTATCCTTTTGAAGAACATATTTAATGGTAGTATTTATGTGATACTGAATTTATCTTGAGCAACCAGATCCTGTTAATATTTTCTCTTGGACTTCTTCGCAGTCTGTTATCCTTGTCGTTTGATGTACATATAGAGTAATGAGTTGTAGCTTTTGTAGTGAACATAAATGAGGTTTGGAGAATGAGTGTAATGGTGTTGGTGGTATGGTGTTGTCTCATTGTGTATTTGTTCCAGGTAAGGGCAGTACCTACTTGCAAGATCCAAAAAATAACGTAGAACACTCTACAAGACACACTCGGAGTAAGACCAGGTGTCAGGATGTTGCAAGTGATTTCGTGTATCAAGTTAAATGCATTGGAATCAAGTGATAGATAAAAGTTTTCGGATACAATTGTTAGTGGTTATATTTCTTCACAAGTGAACTTGTCATTTTCAGATAATTTTCTTTTGCTTAGAATAATGATAAACCATAGCAATTGTGCCCATGTTGTATAGCACTTAATTTATATGCCTAAATTCCCAATTTTTATGTATAAATTCATAGATAAAAAAGGGTATTTATATGCCATAAGGTGAGAACCAAAGGAATCTGTGTGCCTTCTATAATCGCTCCATCCTTAGATCCCACTTGGTGTAAACACAAGCCGTCAACAACTAACCCATGATAGGCTGAAACCAAAGCATACCATAAAATATAGTGCATTAAATATCGGTAATTATCTGTGAGTTTTCAAGATGTATGATAACCCTGGTAAATACTACTTGAATGCAACACGATAGCAGCACTATTCCTAAAACTCCCGAGTAAATTCGTTCTATTGCATCATAAACACGAAGCATGAGTCCATGTGGCATTTGTGTTAGTCGCAATGAACACCAGGTTATTGTGGAGGGATATAACGTCTAGATTTAAGGCAGGATGGAGTATAGCGTTTTTCTGTTGGTCTAGACAAGGGATGCCAATTTGTGACCAGTGGCATCCTTTTCCTACTTCCCACTTCTAACACCATGTGTTGTGGGTGGTTGGACTTAACGGCAGCACAGTTCTAAGAGAGTAAAAGCTCTTTGAATGATAGGCAAACCTCAGAACAGAGCAGAGGAATGGGTTAAACCTTGTGTCCCCTGCAATACCACCATTGCTCTAGACCAGCCTTGTCCAATGTGGTGCCTGTAATGTATTTTTCTGGTGCCCTGCATAAGCAAATTTTTACTCCAACGATTGGGGACAATCACTTTATGAGAAGTTTCCAGAAACATGTATATTTCAGAAAATTCAAAGTTAATTTAAGTTAAGGATAACAGATTTGTGTGTGCAAGGCAAAAAGATATTTCCAGTGAAGAAATATAACTCTTTATTTCAGACCAAGTACAGGTATACTAATTTAATACCAAACAAATTTTTGCTTATGTGATTTGAAGCTTTTTTTTCTATGAGTCAAGCCTGATATGTGAAGTGTCAGTTTTAACACTTGCAGCATCCTTCGCAATAAGAGTTGCATCATTTTCCCTGGGCGGTGCTTGAATAACACTACATTTGCTGTCTTCCATTTTAAGGGACACTGAAAAGATGTGTTGAATATCTTTTCCTTTTTTCAAAATTAATTTAATTTTAATCTTGCACATATATTGCATACCAAGGGAAAAATGCTGCACTTACTATTTGAATAAACTAGAGAGCAAGTGGTGAAAAACAAAAGTGTGGCAGTGGGCAGCCATGCCAAACATGTTAGAGTTTTCACTGCTTTAATACTGGTTTTATTGATGATCACCTTTCAAATTTTCTGGCTTTATTTTGATATCTACAGCATTTCCTATTTTGTAACAAGTAGAATTGATAGTAGGAATTAAAATTGTTTTTACAAGGTTTCATAGTATTTTGTGCACAGAATTCTCCTTAAGTACAATGCAGTATTAGACAATTTAGCACCATAGCTTAGCATTACTTCACGTTTTTACAATTTGACTGTGAAATATGTAGCAAATAGCATCCACCTCTTCGGATTGTGCTTAACAAATTTTCATATGCAGATTTCTCTCTGTTGCAATATACATTAATTCCTGGGAAGCATTTTGAGAAACTAAATCAATAAAGCCCACAAAATGGCTTGGGTGTAAACAAATGTGAAACAGAACATCTTTGAAGTGAATAAAAGTAGTTTGTTACTGTATTAATGTGCAGAGACTTTGGACGTGTGACCGACCTAATACAAATTTTCATGGCGCTGGGAAGCACACTGTTTGCCTTCGGAATCAGGTATACATAGTCCCATGTTTCTCATGCAAATTATAACTACAATAACCGCATACCTTCGTCATAGAAAATGTTGGACGTTGTACTGTCATACATTTCTCACTCTTTTTACAAAATTTTCAGTAACACTTAATTCTTTAATATTAGAAATAGGAGCACAAATAACAGTGAAGTATTCTTCATGTTTGAGATGATTTTGAGTCACTTTTTTATTCTCACCTTCACTTAAGTTGTTTAAAAAACTGGAAATATTTTCAAGACCATTCGGTCCCATCATCAGCTGTTGGGTGGCTGATGCTATCCTCTTGCTCCCTCTTCCTGCTGCCATCTGGTGTTAGGGCCGCAGAGCTTTAACACTCCATTTAATGCTGTGATTTCAAAGTTAATCACTTTATTATTGTTTTTGATTATATATTATATATATATTTTTTTTAGAGATAAAATCTCTAAATTCACCAATAGAACTGAGCATTTGGGAAAAAATATACATAATCAAAAACAATAGTAAAGTATTAACTTCGAAATTGCAGCTTTAAATGAAGTGTTAAAGCTCTGTGCCCCTAACATCAGATGGCAACAGGACGATAGTGGTAGAGAGAGGGAACAAGAGGATAGCGTCAGTCACCCAACGGCTGATGATGGGACCAAACAGTCTTGAAAACGCTTCCAGTTTTTAAAACAATTTAAGTGAAGGTGAGTGTAAAAAAGTGACTCACAATGACCTCTAACTTAATTCTTTGTGGTCATATGAATAACACTGTGCTTCATCTGTGAAAATAAATAATTAAATGCAGGTCAATACAGTTACTATTAGTGTTATCCAACATCTGATTACAGAATTTAGCTCTACTGGTATTATTTTATGATGGTAATCCCTGTATTACTCATCTTATAGGATTTTAACTTTAAAAGTTTACTGGCATTCCGAGCTAAGGTTTGCAAAATTCCTGATTTTCATGCAAACTTTCTCAGAGATACTTCATTCTAAATTTTCTCTGCTGTTATGGTTTTCCTCTGTAAGAACACAGTGATTTACTTTTGGTTTCTTATCAAGATTAGATCTTGTTTGAGAGGTTACTAATTCTAATAAAGATCCTGTTTCTCTAAATCAATCCACAAGATTATGAAAAGTGCACGTACCTCATGGAATCTGTCCATAAATAGTTAACTCATTCCTACACAAAAGTTTGTCATGTAGGAATCATATATGAAGATTCTGTGTGTTAAAGTGTACAGACTTTCTGGCTTTATAATAATACTAACACACTTATATTGGGATGTGATCTTACAACAACCTTCTGTACAAAGAGCTATCAGCCAGAACACTTTGAAAGAAAAGAACCGGTTAGAAACAGTGCAGTGCAGTACAGTGCAAACAATGCCTGGTATTATGGGTATGCATTGAAAACGAGGCTCTGTATTATTATTGCTTTTGTGCATAAAGGTGATGAATTAGCTTTCAGTTAAGCTTAAACTTGAACACTTTTCTTTAAGACTCGGTGCAGGTGCATGTAGTTAACTTGGAAAAAAGATTACTAGGAATGTATAAAGGGAGGTAAAAGCTTCTCTATTGTGAAGGGTATAAAAGTCTTGTCTTGTGGCACTCCTGGTGTTGGCATTTTCTTGGGTTTCTAAAAGAAGACAGTTGAGCAGCCTGGAGTGGGGAAACTCACCCATAGTGGCACAAAATGTCAAGTATAGAATGAAACTATGTGTGCAACTATTCGCTGGATGGAAAAACAATTGTTTCCAGCTACTCTGGCAATGTGGGCTGTTCAATGAACACTCGTGATATACCTTCAGCTTTTTATGGCAACATTGTTTGAGTGGAAGGAGATGGTTCTGTTCAAAGATGAATGAAACATAATGGTATTTAATGCTGTATTACTAGATAACCCTTCAGAAGACTTGTGTTACAAAGATATGCCTTGATTATCTGTATTAAAAATTGCTAACACCTGCTCTTCCAGTATTTGTATCTGAATAATGGTAAGATTACTATTACGAGGGCAGTCCAGAAAATCCCAGATGTTTTGGCCTATCGTGGCAATGAGTAGGGCTAGAGCTGCCATTTTGGTGTCAGAACGTCTCTACCGTTAGGATGCATCCATCTGTGGTAGCGTGAGGACTGTGCTTTCCTTACTTTGCTCTCTGTGAGTTGTCAAAGCGTGTACTGCAACACAAGATCCCGCCACTTGTGAAGTACGGTCTGTGATTAGGTTTTTGTTGGCTAACAACAACAAACCAATTGAAATTTGTCGTCAACTTTGTGATGTTTATGCCTGGAAATAATGAGTGAAAGCTGAGTCAGGTAATGGTGCATTGATTTTCAAAATGGCCGTACCAATGCTCACGACAAGGACCGCATGGCAAAATTGAATTTCATTGCCAGTTCATCAGACACAAGGCTAGGCCTATTACTGCAGTCCTCTTATATCTGGCTATTGCCATGAATCTTTTAAGGGCGCTGATGACCTCAAAGTTGAATGCCCTTAAACCAAACCAACTCAACTACTGCAGTCCTCACTGAGAGCATTGGTGCAGCCATTTTTAAAATCAATGCACCATTGCCTGACACGGCTTTCACTCATTATTCCCTGGCGTAAACATCACAAAGTTGACAACAAATTTCAACTGGTTTGTTGAATCACAGACCGTACTTCACAAGTGGCAGGATTTTGTATCACAGCGCACACTTTGGCAGCTCACAGAGAGCAAAGTAAGGAAGGCACAGTCTTCATGCTACCACAGATGGATGCGTACTGAATGCAGGGATGTTCTGACACCAAAATGGCAGCTCTAGCCCTACTCATCGCTATGATAGGCCAACACGTCTGAGACTTTCTGGACTGCCCTCGTATGTGCAGTCATATTCCTAATAGCTGTTACAGATTGATAATTATATAGCAATACTAAAACGCTGCTTGAGGTTAAGCTTGTTTCTGCTTCCTGCATAATATGGAAGACAAAGCATGCAAAACTTGCTATGGTCTAGTGGTCAGCATCTTGACCTCTAAACCCAGAGGTTCTAATTGTAATATGTTGTTGAAGGAGGGAAGGTTCTGTGATTAGGATCATTCTCTACCTTCCCCAGAATTTGTGAATGTGAAGGTTAGGGATGAATGTGCTCGAAGAGATTCTGCCTTGCTTCAGTAATGTGTAGCAATTTCAGTATCTTTCAAAACCAACAGTTGGTTTTATTTCATTATCATCTTTGTTAATACAGCTTCTTACACAAGAATTTCAAGGTAATACCTCAGAGGTATTAAGTTATTAACTTAGTTTGAGTCGGTTTAGTAACAGTAAAGGAAATTTTTCACTGTGGAAAGGTTTCCATTGAATGCTTCTGGACAGGACCAGAGATGAGAAAGTATAATTCTTAGAGAAAACAAAGGAAAATCTGAGAGACCTGCAACATTTAGAGAGGATATTTTCAGGATAAGGATGTTTTCAGAAAAGGTGATTGCTAGTTGACACAGTACTATTTATTGCAAGTGATAAAACAGGCATTTATATGTTGAAAAAAATGTGTGAAAATGTAGTTCTAATCCGTTATGCTGTGGGTGACTAAAAGACAAAATAATGCATCTGTAGCTTTGATAAGCAAGAGTTAACTTTACTCTTCAAGCTTTGACTCAAAAATGCTGACATGTTTAACATTAAGATTGTTTCTATGTATCTAATTTCTCCGTTATTGTGTGCTATGAGAAGCGTATGCGTTTTTTGGGGACATTTGTGTATCATGTGCAGTCATGTTGCATAATATGTTTCAAAGATACTGCATGTTTCTTTGCCATATACTGCAATCAGTATTACTGATGGTAGATGAAATGTGTATATGAACAACCTGATATGCTCCGTCAGTGCTGGTGGTTGTACAGCATGAAATACAGTAGAATCCTGATAACTCGACCTAATGTGGACTGAGAGGATGTCGAGTTAGTGAAATGTCTAGTTTTATGAAATAAGGGACCTGTTATTTACAACTCGTAACACAATACTGCAAATTACTTACAGTTTGTTCACCAGTTCATGACCCTGGCAGGAATCAGCCACTAGATCAGTAAACAATTCCAGATAAACAGCGATACTGGGAGCAGCAGTTCTGCTTCTAGCCAACATTGGAATGTGCATTCACACTAGATTAAAGTAAAGGATTTGCTCAAAATAGCACAATTTAAATGTTATTTTCAGTTCATGCAGTATACTTAGCTTATAAAACGTAAACAATGTTTTCAACACTCCTCGAGCGCTATATCGTGCAATTTGTGTAAGAATAAGTCACTGTTACGTTTCTTTAAGTATTCATTGTACCTTGGCCCATACTAGTCCTATGCGGTTGAGATCACACGTGTATTGGGGCAAGTAACACTGGTCTACAAAAATTAACTTTTTCTCTTTCACAAGAATTAAAATAACAGATTCTAAAAGTATTTTTCATGCTGAATTCAAATATAATTACAGTTTGTCCGCATCGGGCAGGAGTTTTGTGTGATATTCATTTGAATTTTTATAATATTCTAAAAAATCCGTAACTAGCTAACTCAAAATTATAACTACTGATTCTGACTTACCTAGAAAGTGGTAGATAGTGATTTTCGGGTATATTTTGCATCTGGAACGTCTCTCATTTTAGTCCAACAGTAGTCTGCCAGCATATTGGAACTCCACTTGCCTTGGTACCTCTTCTCTATCGTAGAAATTTGCTGATGAAAACGCTCACCGTGTTCATCGCTGACAGCTCCAAGGTTTTCGGGGAAGAAGTCCAAGTGAGAGTCCAAGAAGTGAATTTTTAAAGACATGTTGCATCCCATAGCTTTATAAGAATGCAGATCAGCCACTATGTCACGATAGTTTTCTGCTTTATGGTTTCCAAGAAAATTGCAACATAAACTTTTGAAAGACTGCCAGGCTGCTCTCTCCAGTGGATTTAACAGTCCCTCGAAATGTTCATCAGCCATTAATGATCGGATTTGTGGTCCTATAAAAACTCCTTCTTTCAATTTAGCATCACTGACTTTGGGGAATTTCGATTTCAAGTACAAGAATCCATCAGAAAGTTTATCCATAGCTTTGACGAAATTTTTCATAACTCCTAACTTAATATGCAATGGAGGTAAAAATATTTTTTCAGGATTCACTAAAGGGACACATGCCACATTTTTCTGGCCAGGGAGAAGAGATTCACGTTTTGGCCATGACTTTCTAACGTAGTGAGACTTCTTATCTCTGCTGTCCCACTCGCACAAAAAACAGCAAAATTTGGTGAACCCAAGTTGCAAACCAAGCAATAAAGCAATGACTTTTAAATCACCACAGATATTCCATTCATATTTTCCATATTGTATTTTCTCTAAAATTAGTTTCATATTTTGATATGTCTCTTTCATAGCGGCATGCGCTACTGGTATTGATGGAAGTTCATTGCCAATATGTAGCAGCACAGCCTTCAAACTTACTTTAGAGGAGTCTATGAACAATCGCCGCTCATCTGGTCGGTGTTGATGCCCAAGAGTTTCCATAAGTGAACAAATATTATTACAAAACACAACACCATATTCTTCAGAGAAGTATTCTTTGAAAACACTATGGCGGCTACGATAACTACTTATTCTTACATCTTTTTGGAGTAAATTCCACCCTTTGAGTCTGGAAGTTAAAACTTCAGCTTGCAGTTTAGACAGATTTAAATCCCAAATCAGGTCATTAAGGTCTTGCTGATTGGGAAAGTATGGTTCTGATGAACAGTTACTGGCTTCATATGTAAGATCATTTTTATTTTCATCTGAATCATTTTGAGTTTCAGTTAGGTCAGAATCAGAGTTATCACTTAAGGTTGTATCTACATATACTGGCACGGGGAACTCTTCACTGTGTAAGACAGGTCTCAATGCAGATTGCAAATTCGGATACTTAACTGTATATTTTGTTTTAGATGTGATTCCTTTAATATTTGCCAAACAAAAATAACAGTCAGTTGAATGATCCTTCGGTTCCCTCCAAATCATGGGAATTGCAAATGGCATATGTGTACCATTTTCCACCCAGTCAGCAGTCTAACACACGAAACACAGCATGTATTTGGGGCCCAGCTCTTATCAAAATCACCAACTTGACAGCCAAAGTAAAGATGATAACACTTCTTTACAAGTGGGGTCATATTTCGCCTCTGAGACTTGAAGGTCAGCTCACCACAAATATAGCAGAAATTATCTGCCTGATTTACACACTTTCTTGGCATGATGAAAACATTAAGCACTGAAATACAACATGCACAACATACACAATACACTTCTAAACAGAAAGGAAGGAAATATTTCACTAGTGAACAATGTCACAGTCAGCTCAATACTGACACATCACAATGCCAGACAGGTCTGAGCATGTCTAAACATGAATGAACCTGCACAGTCTTGTTTTGTGGTGCTTCAGCGTGATATTACAAATAATTTCAATAAATACGGTTTGAGTAAAATAGCTACATATGAGGTAAAGGTTCCTATGACAGGTCAAAGAAAACGCTAAAATCATATTTTGAAAAGTAAAACACAGAAAAACTATGCCTGATGGGAACATTCTAACTACATATCTGAATTCAGGATGAAAAAATGCACTAGATTCACTATTCAGATTTCTTGTGAAAAAAATCTTGTTGACCAGTGTGTGACCCAATAAAATGAATAATGTTATAACAATTGAACAATTCAGACTAACAACTTCTCATTCCCTCCTATAGGATCAAAGAATGAAGTAATAAGCAATAAACCTTCAAACCTTCCAATCAAGTGTTTGTGCTAACCACATTATTAGTAGTTTTGATTTCGTGACAATTGTATACCGGCTGTAACTGGATATCGCAGTCAGTTCATGTGTCACTGTGAGGAAGAATGTGATAGGTTATATACATATACTAATTAAAATTTACCAATACTGTTTGTACACATATAGAAATTATTATGAAATATAATTATATAAAAAATAAAAATATTGAGTTACATAAATGTCGAGTTACCAAGGTTCTACTGTCTTAAAAATGCTGAAAGAAAGTAGTTAAATTTTCTGAGGCTTCCGACTGGGTAAGTGGTTGGTTTGAAACTAACATTTTGAATATGTTCATCAACTTCATCTTCAGGACAACTTTGAAATGTTGGCTTCAAACCCAACCATTTACCTGTCTGGAAGCCCAAGAAAATGTAGGGTTATGCTGTTAGGAAAGCTTTAGGTCTTACTTTACTGAAAGAAAGTTTTATTGCTTTGTTTGTGAATGTGTTTTATGTTGATCAGAGGTTTAGTAGTGATAATTTGTTATTGCTCTTGCGTATGAAAACTAGCAAAATTACTGAGTACCATATTTTTTGCTCATATGGGTTCTATTATTTCCTCAGTTATTCTTTGCTTTTCTGTAGGGTTTGTCAACAACACACAAAGACACACAATTTCTGTTATTCATATACAGTGTATTGAAAGGTATAAAATGCATCTTATTCTTGTATTGTAAAATTTGCTTGTGTCTCACATTACATGCTTAGTCAACATTTAGCATGTGATATAACAAATGCTGTAACCCCCCCCCCCCCCCCTTCCTCCTCTCCCTTCCCCCTCACAAAGTAGTGCACATAATTTGTCCTGGCAGACCAGAAAAGAGATGCATAGAAAGAATTAATGCTTTCTGTTTCCAGCATTTTTGTGTTAAAAATGGAATAGCTTAGAGGAAAATTATCTGAATTTTATCTAATGTTGGAGCAGGATAAGGAAATAGATGGAGCACATGTATTTGTTATCCTTTTTACAATTAAGACGTATGATTGCTGCTGGAATGACTATCAAACCTTGTATGCTATAACTATAATAGATGCACAAATGAAAGGACAAAATTAACTATGAATGTAGAAAGCACATAGATTATGCTCAGGTACAAGAAGAGATTTGCAATAATTCAGTAAAGGCAAAGATTTTGGAGTTCTTACATTATGACTGTTATTAGCATAGTGTCAGGATGTTAGGGTTTCCAGCTTTCATAGGGCTTTCACTGTGCTGCTTGCTTCTTACGGGAACCTGTACGTCAAACATGCATTACATTTGGAAGCATTACATAAATTCACATTTAACAGGAACTATAAAAGACATCAAAACTTTGATTTTGCAGACATTATTTGAATTGGTCAAATTGCATAAGCTTTCATGGTCAGTGTCATAAAATACAAAATGATAATCTGGGCTTGTGGAAAATCTCATCTGAAGCTGCATGAACATCCTCAGTGGTGTGACCGTGGTACTCTGGTACTCTCGGTGATGAACTGATACATAGCCGTTTGGTTTCACAGGTTTTATACACAAAATCACAGCTCCGTATCAGTTGTCGCCGAGAGTAGCAGAGAACTATGGTCACAGCACTGGGGATGTTTGACGCAGTTTCGAACTAAATGTCTGGAAGGAGATTTTCCTCTAGACCATGGCCCACAAGCCCGGATAATTATTTTGTATATTACTTGAATGGTCTTAGATTTTATGAGTATATTGATATTCTATAAACCATAAACATGCTATTCAATATTTATGTGTAATGGAGGTTCATCAAATTTATACGTGCTATTTAGAAAGTCAGCATCAGCGTACTGTGTAAACTTTACTTACTTCAACAATTATAAGATAAAATAAAAATTCATTTCTTGGAATTCAAATTTTGAAATTTTTTTGTTCTGTTTTTGTTTGCAAAGGTTGTTCATAATAGAACATGTTTTATTTACATCTACGAACTTTCTGCCAGTTGAGTTCAGCTTTCTTGAGAAACATGTTTCTAAATATGGGGAAAAAAAAAAAAAGAATTTGCTGAAAATAGAATATCAATGTATTAATATATTTACAAAATGGAAAATAATTCAAATCGATGAATGGAACTCATTCATTTATTGAGTATTGAACATGTCTGCAAAATTTCAAATCCTGTCAAATGTGATTTTATGTAATGCCTTGCACATGTGTCCATGTAATGGCTGTTTAATGTAATGTTCCCTTAAAACATGTTCATTACATGGCTGTATATGCAAGATTTGTGTAGTATGTGTTTTGTATGGAACGGCAGACATGGAAGGGAGTAACCTTATGTAATGAGTTGATTGAACCTAGCAGGCAAACAAAGTCAAATGCTCAAGAAAGTTTAGATGCATAAGTAATCCTGAACTGAAGGATTATGAATTATTCACTCATTTTATGACATCTTTTTCTCTATATTCTTATGTTTATATAAGGAGTTATATAATTGTGAGCATTTGTTGTTCAAATCAAATATATAACATTTGCAATTCTCTCTTTGTGCACTTTTTTCACACTATGAGGAGCTTAAAATCTAGCTCAAACTCTGAACTAAGAAATTTAGTGCTTTAAGATGTTGCTACTTATAACAGTTTTTATGACACATTGCCGTTGTAAAATCAATACCATGTAACTGACATTTGAATATTTTGTATTTTTTTTTTGCAGCTATGGAATTGTAAGCGCAGCTTATGTTAACATAAAACAGTTTTTCTGTTTAAACAATAGAAATACCACATAAAGTGACATGCATAACACAATTTGTTTTTTATGTGTGTGTTAATAACAGCATAATTTGCAGTTTTTCCCCACAAATGCATGTGTATGGATGACATACTGTAGGTCTCCAACTTAGAAAAGAATATTGAGAGGGGAACATTGACAGGCTGCTTCCCCCACTCTTGCCTCTCCCTTCAGCACCGTGTCCTCCTCCTTGCTGCAAGCCAGTCACCCATTGTTACTATCACTGTTATCCTGACTGTTATCCTCTTCGCACTCTGACTGGTGATCTTTGCTCATATTTATAATAATTCTCTCTATTTCTGAATCTGTATTATCATCTGGTCTGTATACACATGTACAGTTGAGCTTATACCATTAAACACACATATACAACTTCTTACATCTATATTTGAAGTGAAACTTCTTACAGGAGGGCTTAGAAGTTTTGATGTGCAACCTTTTTGTTGACGAAAAGTAGTGGGGGTAAACACTGTGTCGGGTAGAGTGGGAGCACTGTCTCGCTTGCCTTTGGGTATCGGAGAAGAGTGAGACATACGCTCTTCTCGCTTTCTTTCATTCTCGTCCTTGGTGGAGCATACTGCATTCAGGCAGCGTGGCGATCACTGAGTACACATGTTGGCCGCCAACAGAGCATCCGTTGAAACACGTGTGTATAACCAATGCATCACGAGTATTGTTTAGTGTTCTCATTGTTTATAATCTATTTTCTTCATTAAAATATAGAATTTTGTTGTGGATATGCCTAGTTCAGGTGCAGAAAGAACAAGAGCATGGTGTGAGAGAAAACGTGTGGGTAAAGTCACAGTTCAGAATGTGAAAAAAAGAAAAATCAGATCTGAAATTGAACAAGAAGTAGAGATAGGAGTAGAATACGTGCTAGTTAGGACGGTGTAAATAATGAAGACAATGAACCAGCAACTAGCACCTTGGTTCAGCCACCTCCTCTTGCACCTATCAGTGATAATTTACAGTATTCTGATTTTAACGATTTCAAGAGTGCACATAATATTTTCAATTGAGGTTTTGTAAATAATCCATTCGGTTTGAAGTATAATTTTATGTAAATAAATGAATGATAAACACAATCTATGCTATTCAAAAGTGATTGATGAATAATTAAAATGTTTCCCTGTAATATAATAGTTCACTTCTACTGTGTGTCTTTAAGACACACCCTTTCTTTTTTTTTTTTTTTAAATAAAATTGTAATCAAAATTTAACTGAAAGGAGTAAAGGGGTAGGGAGTGGGGGAAATGTTCTCGTTTAATGCGCGCTTACTGGAGGAAGAAGTTATGCAGTGAAGGAAACATTCTCCGTACTTCTGGCACACATGCACAAAACAATATTCTTTTCTACATTGGTCACCTATAATTAAACAATGTGCTGCTGATGTTTTTCATGTCAAAAAGTGAAAAATATGTCCCCTTTGTTGCATTTTAAAGCTACTTTTAGGCTTGATAGCCAAAATTTGTTCCGTTTTGTTTATTTCTTATGTGTAAGTATGTATTGTCAGTTACATGATTTTGTTTCTTCAACAACAGGCCTTTGTAGCTGTTAATGGTAACAATTGTTACATTGCACCCATAATACCTGTTATCTTCATGTAGTAATGAATCTGAAGATGAATGTTTATTTTTGTCACAGGGGACTAAAAGTTTCTTTCAAAGTTTCAGGAACATATACTAACTTGAAAATTAATATAAACATTTACAAATGTTAAACATTTCCTACTTTCTTTTTAAAGTGAAACTCTGTGTTAATTAAAATTTAAAGTTAATTTGCTCGATGATTATTCAATAAAATGTTTTGCATTTAAAGTGTTTAAAAATGTTAGTTTTAAGTGTTTTAATTTCATGTGAGGACTGGCTGTTTGTTGCCACAAAAATGTATTATTACCTTGTGTTTTTTGTTCTTTGTTTTACAGGCAATGAACATCCACTTCCGCAAATGGATGAGATGGTATGGGAAGAAGTATGGGGAGTACCGCCTTATCAAGGGAGATTTTCTCACAGATGAACATCGAGAGAAGATAGTCAGTGCCACCATTGTGTTCGTTAATAACTTTGCATTTGGTCCCACTGTGGATCACATGCTGAAGGAGCGATTTGCTGATCTCAAGGATGGTGCCCGAATTGTTTCTTCAAAGTCCTTCTGCCCATTGAATTTTCGCATCACTGACAGGAACCTCAGTGGTAAGGTGTACTGTTTCTTGAGGGGGCTGTAGTTTTAGGAATAACGCTTTGTTAGAATTAAAATGAAAGAATGAGCTATCCACTCCTCTAGGAATATAAACCAAACATAATGCAGTACATCCTCAAAATTTGACGTTCATTGCTGAGCAGTTTTAGCCAGAATGCATAGTAACACTTTGTAAGCATGATTTTTCTGAAAATTTGAGTTAGCTCTGAATGACAATCAGTTGAACTCACAGCTACAGTTTCAATCTAAAATTAAAAAGGAATGAGAATATAAAACATAAAAGTGCATGAAAAGAATATTTTTCTTTCCATTTAATAATATAGAGATCTTGAAAATGGACATTTTTTTAATGTAAGCAGGAAGAACAACTTACAAATGTGACTTCATAAAATACAAGCATCATTAAATAAAAAAAATGTTGCATTATATGACATATTTGCCAATTTTTACATTTTGCCCATAAAATTTAAGCAAGTGGAGGCTTTTTCCGACTTTATGGGAATGTATGCCCTTGAGAGGTAGAATCAGGACTGAAAAATTTAATGCCATAGTCAGGATTTGAACCGTGGATCTTCTGCTTCACACACGGCTGTTCTAACCACTGAGCTACCATAGCCAGCTTGCCAGTATGACATTAAATTCCCCAATTCCCCCATTCCATGCATGAAGCAGAAGATCCGTGCTTCAAGTCCCTGCTATGGCATTGAATTTTTTGTCGTGATTCTACTTCTCAAACATTGCCCACACGGTTTGTGTTTTGAAATACACCAGCAGTAAGTTGGTTGGCATACAAAAATTACAATGCATGCCCTTTTTATGTTTTTTTGAGCTAATTCAAAGCAATCCAGATTTTCGCCATGGACATGACAAAACATTAATTTCTGTTGCATTAATATTGTAATTTTCTTTTATGATTCTTGCTAACTTAAGATTATGGCCCAAAAATACCATGTTAATAATCAGGACCTCAATGTTTGACATGTCAGTTTTTGCTTGTGGGTTTTTTTTCCCCATAGAAAATATAAGCAAAGCATGATTTTATCAATGGTGATTAATATTATACAATTCTCATGGGTCATATAAAGATTTTTTAAATGCTTTTGTCATTTTCTTGTCATTTTTCACATTATAGTCATATTTTCTCTTAAATTTTTGTATTTTTGCCGTATGTTTATTCCAGTTTCGCGTATGTGCTCACAGTCATGACAAAGACTGATTTTTCACATCTCCTAATTTTTGTTTGTAACATTTCTTACAATTACATTTCTTAGAAATGTATGTTCCCGCAAATTTGGAGGGTAAGCTGTATGTAATTTTCTGTCGTAATTCTTATCTCTGATTGCACTTCAAAATGTGACATTTCTTTCCTTCTGTGCAGAGTTGAGCATTAGCTCTAGATTGGGCAATTAAATGAATTTGAAATGCAACAATAAAATTAATATTATTTATTATTGAGTGTGTTAAATTTTTAAGGTAGATTTTCAATATAATAATTTAAACAGCATAAAGTTTTTGAAGATTTTGAAAATGCACCAAAAAAATTTAGGTTACATTTGTTGTAATATTTTCTAACTTTTTTCGGTCATATTTCTAACATTTTTAGGTCATAAACATACAGGCCTTTTACTGGAATGCACAAAGTGCAATACATACATGAAATTTAAAATTTATAATGTCTGTGAGATTAAATTTTGGATGTTTCATGACAGTTTTTGTTATAGTTCATGGTACAAAGCATGAAATATGGTATTGAGATTTTTTTATAGCTTAGGAAGTGGTGTTCTTTGCAACCATTTAATACTTATCTGTGGTACAAAGAATGAAGCGTGATATACCAGTATGCATGACACGTAACAGATGTTCCAGGATTCCTACAAAATGGAATTTGTTTATAATTACTTGAACTCAAGTATTTTACTTTTTCTAAATTGTATGTAATTGCAAAATTATTATGCTTTGCTGGAGTTGACAAGTGTAATGTGGTATAAGGAGCTTTGCTGAAGGTATACTAGCTAAAGCTTATTTTTTGTGGGTGCTTTCTTTCTATTACCAAGGTTTTTGATAGTGTTGCAGTACTAAGGATTTTAATTCCTCCAATTTGACGAATCCCACTCCTGACACCAGTGTGACAAAATCTAGTGCAGTTACTTTTCTATCACTTTATTTTTCTCTGAAACTTGTGTACAAATACACAATATTTTACTGACATTAACACAGTCTACAGTATTTCATGATATTACAACTCACAACTGTTTACTTCTCATAACATTTTACCAATCCTTTCACTGTCTTTTCACTTTCTCTGTCGCTCATACATTAACTCAAACCATACAATCACTCGACGCTCTTTAAACCTTCTTCATTTCAATGCGCCATACCTTTCACGACGACCATATCACACACACACACACACAGCTATCTCGCACTCACTGACACAGTGACTGACTCACATCTGTAACTCAAACTCCTCTCTGTTGTTTCCTCACCTCCTTATATAGCGGGGATAATGTCACATGGACCTTTCTCAACTTCCACAAACATGCTGACTGTCGAATACTCCTCAAATGCTCCGGAAGCCCTTTGTGTTGCCACTTCATTGTGTTAGTCATGTGTTTGCTGATGGTGTAGGGAAGCTGGACCTTGCACCTTTGTTTGCTCATTGGCCTGGTATGTGATGTGAAGTAGCTCTGCCCCGACCATCCTTTGTTGTGCGTTGTGGCCAGCGTCACAATAATGTGGTAGTTCATCCAGCAGTGAACTAGCTCAGAAATATTTCTGACTTACGTGCTGTGCGTGGAAAACCCCAGCCATGGTTAAATGAAATGATTGTACTGATAAAAGTGCTTATGTTTAATGTTCATGAATGCATGCAAATTGTTCAGAATCTAAGTGTATAAACTTGCTTCAATAATCTTCACTGTATATAAAAATTAGATCAGTAGCATGAATAAAAACATACACTTCTTTACAGGTTCTTTATAAGGCTGGGCGCACACTGAAAGAGATGAGATTATCAAGATGAAATACCCCTGGACAAAAACATTGCCTTTAATCATAGTCTTAGTTTTATTTTATTCCACATTATTCAGGACCATTGTGGTGCCTGATATAAGCATCATTAATTTGTCAAAATATTTTCCGTACAATGTTTCCTGATGTTAGTCTGCAAGCAGCAGACATTAAAATAGAAAAGTTGATCGAATTCCAATGTAAAGGATGCCAAAGTGGTGACCATCATCTAGATTACCTTGAATGTGATAACGTCGGTCTGGGTGGCTCAGTTGGTTAGACGCTGGCCTACTGTTCCCAAGGTCGCGGGTTCAAACCCGGCCCAGGCCGATGGTTTTTAAGTGTGCTTAAAAACAACAGCTCCATGTCAGTAGATTTACTGGCATGTAAAAGAACTCCTGCGGGACAAAATTCCGGCACACCGGCGACGCTGATGTGATCCTGGCAATTGACAGCGTCGTTAAACAACAAAATAATTTTAATTTTTAATTTTTTGAATGTGATAACAAAATTTAAAATAAATTAAAAAGTTTAAATTGATAAAAAAGGGTGGGGATAAACATGGGAATTATCATTAAAATAGGCAGATAGGTCCTAGAAAGGTAAGATAAAAACTTGTTCTATAATTTCAAAAAACTTCAAAACATGGTTCTATGTAGTGGTGATAGTTTCTCGAGCTAACAGCCACATCAAATTTGGGTAACTGTCCAACCTTTCAGCAACTAACTCTGCCACCATCCTCAGGGGAACGGAAGCTAGACTATGGATGTTACAATATTTATTTTAGCCAGCGGTGGATAAGATCTGCCTACTTTCTTCCCATTGGTCGAACTCCGGCCACAGGTTAGCACTGCTGACCAGCAATAAATATTGCAACATCAGCAGTCTACTTTCAGTTCCCCTAAGGATAGTGGCGGAGTTATCACTGAAAGCTTGGACAGTTACCAAAGTTTGATCTGACTGTTAGCACGAGAAACTACATCATTAATCAATGGCAGAAAAGCTTAAGATCATTAATGTTATAGGTACATAACTTTTAATGCACAACCATCCAGGAAAATAAGGCGTTTTGTCTAACATCTGGATCCCAGTTGTAACAAACAATGCTTACTTCTCAAGTTGGTCCCTGGAAAAAATAAAACATGAATTGTCTGAAGCTGTTTCATCACTTTTAGCGTATGCCCAGCTTAATTCCTTAGAGGAGTGGATACATTTTATGCACTTGCAGATGTATAATATTTATTTACTTATTTACTTCTGGCTCCTCAGTAGTATTATTCTGATTAACTTTCATTGCTTGGAATCTGATTATTGGGGAGGTTAAGTTAACTTTTTATTTGTGGAGTTTGAGGGAAACATTTCTTTCAATAGTGTTGCTTAGAATGACATTCTGGTAACAATTTCTTGTGCTTGTCTCCTGTTAAAAAATGCTGCTGCTTCTTCTATTTTAAATACTTTCCGTTTTTTAACTTGGGAGTTCACCTAAAGAAAATTGCATGATTTGTCGACTGTTATCTCTTTCTGTATTTTGATTCTTTGTAGTTATGTTTACTAATTACCTTTGTCTCCTTTCCTTTAAAGTATGTTAAGAGCTGGTAAAGGCTGGCTGCAACCATTTATAAGTATAATTGAACTTTCCATTCATGACTGCCAGGTGCAATTGTTTTTCTCAATCACAGGGCGTTTCATGAGACTCTTGAGTTTCTGAAACAGCTTGCCCTTTATGTTGATCAGATTTATCTTCCATTTTTTTTTCTGCAACTATCTAAACAAGTGCTGCTGCTGCATTGCAATAATTTAATTTTAAAGATGTGACTAGAAAAATGTAGTAAATTTCAATAACATTGCCATTATTTTATTTGTGAATGTTCTGTCAGATAAACACTTAATATTTTAGAACACAAATGAGAAAACGTAACACAATCAGTACCAGCTTTTTAAATGCCTATCAAATTTCTCCATTTCAACAAACATTTGCTGCTTTTGTGAGGCATACACCAACATAAACTCCACTTCTGTGGTAACTACTATTAAGGTCAACACTTGGCAACTTCCATAATTATGAGAGTAAACTACTTCCAAATTATTTTACTTCTTTCAGATACTCCCAGAGTAAATTACTACAGAAGTAATGAGAGCACCATCATGTAATATGCAAATGTTATAAATATAGGTTAGAATTTACTTTCATGATTTCGTTGGGATAGCTCGTCTGTCAATTGAACCATAAAACTGTATCTTATTTTGAAGAAAATACTTTGATCTATTTGTGGAGTGCATAGATTACATTGATGATCTTGACCAAGAAAGCAATGGGAATGCTACAGTGTGCACAGTGTGGGAAAGGTGAGACCCATATGATTGAAATTGACAGAGTTCAAGGAACTGTCCTTTACATTCCTTTAGAACCTATTTGAAAAGCATTTACAGCATAGGAATTAGCTGTCACCCAGATTGCAATTGTTATACGCCCACAAGTGTTTCATACCGGAGTGGCTCAGAATTTACACTGATGATTCTGCAGATAAATTGAGAAATAATGTGGGAGATAGTATATACTGTAAATACTTTTCACTTTATTTTATATTGCCTAGACAATCCACAAATTTTTATGGTGAAGTGGTTGCAATACAACGAGCATTAAGACAGACATACTATAGAACTGATATCAAAGAAAATAAAGTAGTAGTTCTCACAGACTCCATGTCTACCATTCAAGCAATTGAACAATATGACAGTCCATATGGATCTTATAATATTAGGGATGTGAGATCTTACTCCAAACAACATTTCAACAGATAACATTACGGTGGATACCAGCACATGAGGGAGAGATTGGTAATGAGACTACAGACTTTCTAACCAAAAAGGGTGCAGTGTTACGTTCAAAACCTATAAAGGCTTGTAGATAAGATGCAAAACTAAAAAATGTCAAAATTAATATAGAGCAAAAATACCAATAATATTCAAAAGAAAATTTCTAATGAAAATTACTCCAACATAAAAGAAATAATACAACAAATAAATGTCCCAAGAAAAGAAGCAGTTGCTCACTTGAGATTAGCCACTGGACATGATTGTTTGGCAGAACATCTACATAGGTTTGGTTTTATGAATGACAAAGCATGTAAGATCTGTAATGCTGAGAAGATTTTAAATGGAGAACACCTACTGGAATGCCCAGAATTGACGAAAGCTGTACCAGATGGGAAAATACATAATTTATATTGGTTGGCTTATAAATGTTCACCATATGACTGCTGGTTGTGTCTTTCATCAAGTTGTTTGAGCATTTTTGAGGTTGATGTCAAGTTCACAAGTTTTCCCATATTGTGGGTGCATGTATGTTCCTATTTTGTGCCCATCAGGTAAAAATGGGGTGAGCTTTTCTGAAATTGGTAAGTTTATTTCTCCTTCAACAGGAAGTGGTCTGTGTTACAAATATGAATATTAGGACTTAGCTGTTTTCAGAATGTTTTCTGTCATTTGAAGGATTATGCCGGGATTACGATGAACTTAACATAATGTGACCTAATGCAACGGGACATAACAGGAAAGTCTCATACACAGTATTAAGTGCATTGTTTAGGGTTGACTTAGCATGACGTAATGTAAGAGTTTGGCAGTGCCAAACTTTTCCTTCATGCTATTTCAAGTTTGGAGGCCATGTGATTTGAACCAATCGGCGAGTAGTGCCATGCAACAATAAGTTGCACTTCTCTTTGTAACTATTTGCATCCAAAGTCTTTCTCTGTTTCTTTTGTTTTGTTTCTAAACTAGGTCATGGCAATCTCCATTCTTTATTTAGTGTTTAAAAATGTTCTTATTCCACATTTTGTATTGTTTTCTTTTCATTTTTGAAAAATATAACCTTTGTTGAGAGAAAAAGAATGGCTTTGAATATCTGCCATGTCTGCCGAGGGAAAGAATACCCATTCAGAATCATTCCCATTATGTTAAGTGCACCCTAATAGACTTTCTACATTTCTTACTTCATGTTAAGTTACATTGCATTAACTCACGTTAAGTAAAGTTCATCGTAATTCCAGCATTAAACCTGTCCATCATGACTTTCCAGGCATTTCTCTTTTTATCAAGTATTTTTACATCATGTTTCTGCACTATATTGTTAATATGTCTACCAACAAATACTTCTCTTTTGCTGATGTTTTTCCACCTTTTCCTATTGCACATAACCTTACCTATGACTGTTCCAAGTAAATTGTGCAAACAATACAATACTCCATGGGTAATAAACTCTTCCTTCCGTAGTAAAAACTAAAGGAGAGAATTGTTGTCGAGCTCTCCAACATTACATTTGATGTAAATTACTCCCATAGTGTAGACTTCTTCAATAAATGCTACTTCTGAAGTAATTTACTATAATTACAGTACTGCAGTCTTTAATACTTAAACTTTCTATCATTTAGTAACACTTTCATGTACTGAGCTTAAAACATCTGAACTGGCCAGACAGAAATGCTTTGCTTAAACATGTTAACACTTCTTATGGCACTGAGTGTGTTAAATTGGATTCAAACCTTTTGCATTAAATTGTATTTAAATATTTTAGAAACTTAAAGGATTTTTATAACAAATGCAACAGTTGGAGCATCTTTTGTGCTTTATAGATTTTTGTTCAAGGAAAAAAAGCAAGCAAGAATAAAAGTAAACAAAATTAAACTGAAAAACTGCACCTGGCAAACAGCAGTGTGAAAGAATTTTGTTAATGATTGGTTTCATGAAGTGCATTGTATATACTGGGTTATTGATCTGTCCCTCTGCCCTTTTTGCAGGTTTACTATTGTTAATATTTTGAAGAAGAGTCTTATTGTAGCATGTGATGTTCGGTGATCGAAAGCTCTTCAAGCAATGACAGTAACAACGGGAGAAGGCTAGAAGATGAGGGCTGGTATAACTGTGTATCTGGACTCCTTCCACTCACTTTTAATGGTGTGCTGATTCCAAAATCTTTCCTTTCGTCTGTCAGCACCAATAGTGTAAAATACAGAAGTACAATGTTTATTGTTAAAAGAATTTTTGTAGTGTGCGGTCACTAATTTCCTTAAACAGAGTGATCCATATAAAATAGGTGGTGTTTATTTTTTTTTGAACTGTCTAATTACTATTAGTGGTATCTGTGTAAGAGCGAGAGTTGCTGTTATAGTAAACGCTCTTTCACCAGAGGTGCATTCAGGGTACCCTAAAGTAGTGGGAATGAGGGCTAACTTTGCAGTGCCACAAAATAAAAATGACAAACAATTCACCTCCGCAAGGAAGCTGTTATAGTGTAGTAAATGCTATTATTTGCACATTTTTAGTTGGTGATTGACATTTCAATCAGCAGAAACAAGAGCCATCCACATGATTGTCAGCATAGCAGAAACACAGATTCATATTTTATTCTATACATACAAGAGCATTTATAAATAAACTATAATCATCTGTATAGTGCAATATTACGAGAATGTGATTGAGTAAATGCTTGCGTTTTTGTTCGCTTGATAGTAAGAGAATATAAATAATATATTAACAAAATACAAGAGCTAGATCAAAGAACATGTAGCTATTTTAATTACAACATATCATTCAAAAAAAGCCATACCTGTAATTTAATGCTTTATTTTAATGGGAAAATGCTGCTCATTTACAAATTGCTATTCTCGTCATTTGTACTGTCTTTTTGTACACCACATACATTACATTCAATTGACGTAGTTAAATACAAATATTTAACTCATATGTTCACACGTCTACACATGTTCGTAAATGCCACCATATTACAAACACTACACAACTAAATAGTGTACGCAAAACAAGTAAATTTAGTTTATGGTTAGGTCAGTTAGTGTGATTATTCTCCCATGTTCAAAAAACTTCCTATACCTTTTAGTGAATTGCTATATGATGTCAACAACTCATTGATATACATGCATCACTGACTGAAGGCCGCCTCTATAAGTGTGATGGTAGTGTGTCAGCTCACATCCAAGAGGTTGCGGGTTCGAATCTCGGTTAGGTTGAGTTATCCAGATAAGGTATTTTTCTTGAGGTTTTCCTTTATTCTGAGAAGACTTGAGTAAGTTTAAGCTCTATGGACCTCGGGTTTATTTGAGCATCATTTTAGTAATTTCATTTATTCATTGTCCAATATGTCCAATATGAGATATGTCGGAGTAGCATCAGATACTGATTTTTCTGTGAAGGAATCTAGTTGCCGTGCTAGACGGAGAAATACAGTTGGACATGCTTTATACATAACCCAGTTCTATGTAATTTGCATTTATATGTAAATTTTTGTAGGTTCCGGCAAACTGTGATTTGGAAACGTATTAATGAAACCTTATTTATGCATAATGCATTTATACGTAATTTGCAGTTATACGTATTAAATTTCAGTGAAATACAACTGAGTTTTGTGTAATTATAATGAACATACAACATATGTTATCTTAAAAGAAACTTGAGGCATATTTTCCTTAACCGTGTTGATAGAGGTCCAACCTGAGTGGGCGACTTTCAGCGTGACAATGTCATAGCAACCAATGAGAAGTAAACATGAACATGTTCGGTATCTGGTGTTTACTGTTGAACAGTGGTTTTGTCTTTCAGTTCTCAGTTGCTTTTAATCAGCCAAGGAGTACAGAAAAAGAAAATGGTATACACTAGATCAGAAAGTAAAATTCATACGAGAGTTAGAACTTAATCCACACAAAACCAGAACCAAAATTGCTCAGATTTAGGAATTGTTTATGTCACTGTACATGTAGTCATCAGTAATAAAATGAGGTGTATGCAGTTAATGCAGGAGAAGTGAAACAAGCCAAATTAACTGATTTCTTTAAAGGAGAACCAAGTTCAAAATAATGTTTTCTTCATATATATATATATATATATTATAAACAATATATATTGTTTATAAAATGTTACACATGTAGGCCCACTGTATTGCTTTTTTTAAAAAAATATATGCATTATCAAAAGCTCAGTTTTAAGTAATTCTGAGTTATAAGTAATCTTGCCTCTTCCCCTTGATATACGCATAAATCAGGTTCAACTGTATATGGTATTCAGTTGTACTGCTGGCAGTGTGTTTCATTGTCAGGGAAACAACTTACCCGTAGTTCTTTTTATTGATTGCTAAGAGACCAGAGTGGCTTATTAACTCCCTCCTGTACATTTCAGAGCAGAAAAGCAAATGGGCAGCAAATGTCAATCTCTGACTAAAAGTGTGCGAACAAGTGTTATTTATGTAATCTGATGTTATTTCACCTATAGTAAACATACATCAGTATGATTGGATTTACCCGTTTTCTTGTGACAATGTCATCATTAGAGACAGTGGAAATATTAGCTATTTCCACTTTGTACTAGGGGCCTTTATCTGTATTTCATCATTTTCAGATGCTAAAGGCCTTATGTGCAGAATTTTGATATATCTTACCTTCAAGTTTTAATAAATGCACTAGAAAATTTACACTTGTTACTCATTGTATAGTCACTTTGAGTAGTAATGCACTGCAGTCTGCAAGCTCATGTGACACTGAAGTCATATTGTCGCTGAGGTAAACTGTAAATGGCAACATGCAACCTAGTGTTGCCATCCTCCGAGCACTGTTAGGACAAATCTAATACCTAGTTTCTATGAACAGGCTTATCTCAAGCATGTTTAAGGCAGAAGAAGAAACCGTTAGGTTCAGCTTCATTAAAAGAAACCTGTTTGAATCACTTTGTACGGCTTGGAGACCCAGCAAGAACTGAAACATGAGCAGATAGGATAATTGTACCACACATTTTAAAATAAATACCATTAATTATATGGTTTTTGTACTTGTATTACAAAATTTGAGTGCAATATGTTGGTTCATAAATGGAGGGAGGCCAGATAAGTGGATGTGCTGAACATGAAAACACAGTGGATGAAGGGCCCCATCGCAGGTTTAGTGGACTTTACTATAGTGCCATCAAGACAGTGATGAGTCACAACTCTTTTTTTGTTTATTTTTTTATTTTTTTCTTCAATCCCTCAGGCTGGCATAGTGCCTTCATATTTAACTGACTGCTGGAAAAAATTAGAAAACTTTAGTGCCAAAGTGGTGCGATATTTACAGTGGTTCTCAGTACTTAGAATGAATTATGCTTTAATGTGATATTTAACTTGCTGCTTTCTGTGAAAGAAAATAACATGACTCATTCAGTTTCATTAAGAAGTGAATTCAGCAATCTTACACAGTAATTTTACTGTGTCGATAAGCAAAGTTTTGAGGAGTCATGAAGAGAAAACATGTCTCAACTGGAATTTAACTATAATTTTTTAAAATTGAAGCTTTGTTCTATTCCGGCTTGAGGGGTTTCCTTATTATGAAAACAGCCGCTGGAATGTATGCCTGCCAGATGGCTGGTTAGTGTGACATACAGGTGCTGTGCTTAGACTATTTAGTCATATACGCACAGCACTGCAGGCTGCTTGTAATCCAGAGGCTGTAAGTTTATTTACAGGTTATTTTTGTCTCTTAGGGTCAGTTTCACTAACCAATGTTAAATTTTAACACTATGTTAAAGAGGTTTAACATTGTAATTAACAAAGTTTGTTTTTCAAACAATGCTATAGTAATTTTCTTATCATGAAGGCACAATGGGCTCTTATGAACCATAGTTTTCTTATGGTAGAATCAAGTGCACTGTCACCAAATGTGCGTGTTTTCAAATGCGACTAAGATAAAACAGGAACATGCATTTTGGTATGAAATGTGTAAAAGAATACGATGGCATGCACAAAAAATATTTTATATAATTGTAAATTTTTTAAAACAATAAAATTTAAAGTTTTGTTGAAAGCAGCTTTTTAAGATCTTTGTCACACGCACATGAAACATGATTTTAAACCGAAATATTGCAGTGAGAATATCTAGGTTATTCCCTTGCTTTCATAGGCCATGTTGGTATTTAGATTATATCAATAAGTCTTGAGACAGAATATTAGAAGACCCCAAAAGAAAATCGTTCATGTAAATGTTTGTTAAAAGTGTAATTCGTTTTTTGATGTTGGTATGAGATAATTAAATGACGAAAACATGTTGATAAGGTTCATTGTTATGAACAACTAAGTTTGCACAAAGACGTCATAAATCTTTCCATATTTGATTTTAATATATGTGTATAAATATTAGAATTGTTTGTGTTCCATAATAAAAGTAGGGGACGATGATTGGGATCACTTCCCTAACGAGAAAGAACTATTTGATGAATAGCACGGATGAATATGAAAAAGGCGGTGACACGTCAAAACGACGCCAAAAAACAGTTCACTCGCGTCTCCGTATTCGGCATGGATGGACGTATTTTTATGTGTACGCATCATGAAATAGTAAAAGTGAATTTACTAAGTGTTTAGAGACCTTTAATTAAATTTCAGCGATGCTAGGGAAGTTGATCCGCTAAAATAAGACACTGTGATATGATTTAAAAATTGTGAACAAGAAGGTGCAAATGAAATGTTTGACTAAAGTTAAACCCAAGTGTATGTTCATTCCATCCGTTACCAAGCCCTGAGATCAAAAAGATCTCATTAGCTAAAAGACACAGCGTCGATAATAATTGCAAAAACCGCACCAGTCTAAACTTATTTCTTTAAGAAGATGAAACTTAAAACAAGGTGTCTGGACTCTTTACGCAGTGGAGAATGTTGTCGCTGGCTAATTCTCGCTCTACAATTCGATGTAAAAACTTCCAGTGACAAAGTGGTCAAGAGAATAATGAAATTAGTTTTTAGCTACACATAGAACATCTCCAGAACCAAGGCACCCATGAATCATGATTTAAAGACAAATATTTGCAGCGCACAGGGCACACGCACCAACAAACCTGATCCTCACGTTTTGGAGATGATATAAACCAGATGTGGTATGACAGTTGCACGTGTTCGTACTTCAGTGGAGGTTTCCAATAGGCTTCGGGAATTAGAGGTGTGTGTGAGTTACACAAATTCTCTGGTAATCGTGTGCATTGCAGTTAAGTGATCAGAGCACGATAGATTACAGAAAAAAGGGCAAAATTATTAAACGTTGCAAGCGAAAAACAATTCTTAAATTGTTTGACTATTTAAGGAAGTCCGCCCCGGACACCTTGACCATAATAAATGTGACTAAACAAAAGTGTGGTAACTGCGGTGGCAGAACATATGTAGCAACACTGCACGGATTCTCCATAAGACCCATTGTGCCTTCCTGACGTGAAAACGACCATAGCTGAAACATGTTAAATTGCTAAAAGTTGGAAAGTGGCAGCAGTTAATACGAAACAACTGTGTTTGGAGTCTTTGAATGCCATTCTTAAGCAAGGAAGAGCCATGTGTCATGATTTTAAAAACGTAGAAGGGAATTTTTAAAGTAAAACAAACAATCCAGAGCGGTTGTGGTCAGGGTTGTAGAGAAAATATAAGTTAGAATACTAACAACAGAAGAAACAACTATGCTTGTCCTATGCTACAAGTTTTAATTATTCTGAGATTTTCTGCTACTGGTACTTTCCGTTTAATGGTGGATGATAGTACTGATATTTCTAAAGCAACCAAAGCAGTTGCTTCAAGAAGCAAACCGTATTTGTGTTGGGATCTGCTTGATCCTCAATCATTGAAAACATGCTTTCATCCGCTTTAATGTTGTCCTTCATGGTAAGGGATGCTATCCTTTGGTTCCCAAGGTCGCGGTTCAAACTTGGCAGAGGGCAATGGATGTTTTTCGGGCCTTAGCATGGCTTTCTTTGGAAGGGAACTAAAGCTGGTGGTCTCATGTTGTGGATTTTTGGCACATAAAAGAACCTCAAGCCTGATAGAGAGGCCTCTAAGCAAAATCAAGTGGTCTTCCATGCCTAACATAGAATGGGATGCTGAAAACCACAGCAGTTAAAGAGCCTCCATAAATAATTTCTGCTTTAATTTCAACGTAGAGTCCATCACCAGTTTTAAACTATTGTAAATGCTCTCTGCACTTGGTATTTTTGGTGCTGCATTTTATGTTAGTATAAAATTGTATTGCTTATTGCATCTGAGAGAAATGTTGGCTTACAATTCAGTTCATTGAAGATTTCTTCCCAGGATGCATCCTTTGTTTTAATTTAAGTCCAACGTTTTGCATTTCATAATTCCTCTATTCTTAGTTACCAGTTCTTAACTCCTTTCTGAATGGTGTACAGTTAGTGTCTCTTCATCTAGATTTTTCAGTCAACATTGTGATTCTGACCTTAAAACAACCAGGAAATTCACATGGCAACTGTGTATGAACATAACCAGTTATTCGCTATTGAAATAGTGTCTGCAATGTGTAGCACATTCAAGAGCCATGTAGTTTGGCCTCTGCCTTCTCAAAAATAAATGTTAACAATTGCTACTAAAAGCTTAACAAAACATCAAGTTAAACATTTAACACAGTGTTAGCAAACAAGATGTTAGAGCATTTTTTAATATTGGTTGGTGAAACAGGTCCTTAGTAAATAAAGGCACTCAAAACCACCACTTACAACAACAGAGCCATTTATTGGCAAGACTGTTCTGGGAAATGAATTTCATTTAAAAGAAACAAAATTGCTGTCATATCGGTTGGGCAGCTTGACTTGGATATTGTACACATTACTATAAAATGGTGTACTTTGCTCTTGAACTCCAACAAATCATAGCTGCTCTTAGAATATTACATTTCTTAAGAACACACACCATATGCTAACTTAATATTTTCCAATTTCCAAAATTTGAAAGTGGGCTGTTACAGAAACTTGATAGACATTTTATACATGACATTCATAGCTCATTTATTTGCTGATAGCAAATGTTTTTTATATAGGGCAGATCATGTAAATATGTAGACAATGAGCATTTGGTGAATTTCATAGACGTAGCCCACTTTGTACATGTTGTTTGGATAGAGGTGACAAATAGTGTATGCTAAGTATTATCATGGATAAATCTTCTACCCTTTAACATATAGTTAAATAATTTACATAATTACATATACAGTAGGTTTACTACAAAACTTGGCCAGCATGCACACGGCCCATCTCTTGGACACATACTGCACAACTTGGCCCACAGTCACACAACAGTATACAGGTCACACACGTGTGGACGTCAAATCAAATCTCCAACAATTATCAGAATAAACACAAAACATGCCTTATGGAGAAATACTGTCCATCTGCATCAATGCATCTACAGCATCTTTTGAGGAAAGTTTCTTACTCATGTATTAGTTCAGGTTCCAAAATAGTGTTAATTTCTTTCCTGATATATATATATTTTAATTTTGTCTTGTGCAAGGCACCTAAGAGTTTTAAAGGTGACCATTGTAGCCTTTCTCCAATTTCGTCTAATTTCTGCACATGCCATTTTACTTCTCTTTTCCTATCACAAATTAATCCTGTGTCCCTGAATTTATTTACAAGCAAACAACAGTGCCTCTACTTGGAACACGCATATCAGAAAATTTAGTTCAAATTGCCTTACAACTTCCCTACAAGATGATGTAAGCACATAAATAAACACTCTTTGTTGTATCATATATTGCAATCAAATCATTTTGAAAACACCAAGCAAAGCTAACCACTGTAAATACTGTTTATTATTCACGTGTGAACGGGACTGGAACAGCACAGAACACCTACTTAACAGAAGTAAGATTGATGCACGTGTGATGATTAGCACGTGTGCACAGGGAAATGTAGTGAATGTCACACGGACCGTGCACCTACCAGCCAAGTTGTGTAGTAAACATACTGTATTTGTACTTCTATAGTTTTTTAGACATTCCTTGTCTGCTGTAAGTGCAGGGTTTTTCTCCTTAGCTTTTCTTTGACCAGTTTTCAAGTGTGTGTATTATTTCCTAATATTTATTGTATGAGAAGCAGCAATGTTTTCAGTAGATAACAACTTTCCAAAACCTGATTTTTTTTTTTTTTTTTTTTTTTTTTTTGATTAAATGATTAAAATGTATTATTTATTCACATTGACTTGTATATGAAAGCTAGGGTATCCTTTTTCCCAGCTAAGGAAATTTTGCTGTGCTGGAACAGGATTTATTGTTTAGAAACATTTTTATTAAGTAAAATAACCAGGCATCTGGAAGACAAGGCTGAGAATAGAACGCTAGAATGGTACCTCAGTCCATATAATTTGAAATCAGAAAACACTAGCGTCAGAAAACATTTAAGAGAAGTAAATAACTGAATTAGTAAGTTTTAAGCTATAAAATCATTGTTGTCCAAAACATATTCATATTTTTTCCTCAGCCTTGTCTTGGTAAGTGCATCTTCTGGCAGTTGTTTTACCCTTACCAGATCATTTGTAACATTTATGGAATGTCATCTATAATGCTGCTTCTCTTTTCAGATATTGGTACTATTATGCATGTGTCAGAAATGTCGCCACTACGTGGTTCAGTTTCATGGACGGGTAAACCTGTTTCATACTACCTCCACATCATAGACCGCACAAAGGTAAGGTTGCACTTCTACCCACTAAAAATTCACATATGTGTGTATAGTGGGTGTGGAAAAACAAATTGTAAAATAGAAAGGCAGTACCAAGGTAAGTATTTATGCTCAACTGTGCCATAATGTAGTTCTTAAATGCCACTGTAATGGACCTCATATCCACTTCCTCATAACTATATTACTATACACCAATCAAAGGTGCACCTGTTCATAATGACAGTTGTCCACCAATCAAAGGTGCACCTATTCATAAGGACAGTTATCCACCAATCAAAGGTGTACACATTCATAATAACACTGCTATCCACCAATCAAAGTTGCACCAATTCCTAACGACGCTGCTATCCACCAGTCAAAGGTGCACCCACTCATGTTCAATCAAAAAAGCAACTTGTATATGAAATAAAGCCACTTTGTTTATCGAATAATTAGTGTTAGTATTGTAAATAACACTCTACCATTATTGGCAATATGTTAACTGGGATACAATTGCTATTGGAATTTTTAGAGTTTATTGGTTAGATCACACATACACATTCACAGCCCTCATTCATACTTCCAAACTCTGGGGTAGATAGAGAATAATATAAAATATTAAACGACGTCACAGTCACATGTTTTCTAGTCAATCAGGCGTAGTCTGTTTCAGAGCACATGAGAGGACTTGTCTACAGTTTAACAGTGAAATTAAAATATTTCTGAGCAATAAGTCCATTCCATTTGTGTAATCGTAATTTCGTTAACAGTTCCGATGATGGCAGAAGCATTGTCACAGTCAAGCCAGAGAAATGTGTATAATATGTACAAATACTTCCTGAAAAAGGTGGGAAACAGTTGCAACACAGCACTTCCCCTATTACCCCTACCTGCGCATTGTATGTAACTTACGACCATCGTTCCTGACAGCTACTGTAGCATCGTATAGCCAATGTTTAGGTCTTTCTGACTCTACACATGTTTACAAAATTGTGAAATGAAGTTATGTAGAAATTTATGTATACATAAATAAGAATGCTTATATCATTAACATGACCACAACAATTTGGTAACTAGGGAAACATTTGCTCAAAAATTGTTTTGATGTTGGTTTTTAATTTTCTTCACAAAGTTTACTTGTAAATGCATTCTGATACTGTATTTTGTTCTTGTTTTCCAGCTGGAACGCTACTTTCAGCGGTTGAAAAATCCAAAAGTTCGGGTACGTATTGCATTTAGTAACTTAAAAAAAGTATAATGTAGATAGTTTTGAATACTCTGTACTAAGAGGAGCCTACAACATGGACAAGCTGTAATGTGTAACATGATTTCAAAGTTATGTAATCCTTGTCAGGTAGTGAAATGCACTTGGGTCTGGAAGATTCATAAATGTTTGAATGCATGCCCCTGTTAAAGTAAGGTTTTGCTAATTAATTTCTGCTATTGAGTAGTTGGAAGCTTTCACGGCCAGAGTCAGAATTAAAGCTAGAGATTTCTTCCAGGCTTTAAAGCCGTGGTCTGCTGGAGTTTACAGGTCCAGATGTTTCGTCCACACCTGCGGTGGACATCATTGGTGGCGTGGTCTGAGTCTTCTCGGTGAAGATTCAGTTACAACAGAATCACTGGCTGGAGGTGCCGTATTTATATCTGGGCCACTCACAGGGGATTGGCTGGGCTTGAGCGGGAGGTGTGTGCTAGGTGGGCAAGGCTTCTCCGCTTTGATTGCTGAATGGTTTACACAATTTCTCTGCATTTGTGCTTTTTTATACTCAAGTATCGGATGCCAGCTTTTGTTCAGTTTTATCAAGAAGCTGTAAAACTGAACAAAACCTGGCATCCGATACTCGAGCATAAAAAAGAAGCACAAATGCAGAGAAATCGCATAAACCATTCAGCAATCAGAGCGGAGAAGCTCTGCCCACCTAGCACACACCTCCCGCTCAAGCCCAGCCAATCCCCTGTGAGTGGGCCAGATATAAATACGGCACTTCCAGCCAGCGATTCTGTTGTAACTGAACCTTCACCGAGAAGACTCAGACCACGCCACCAAGGATGTCCACCGCAGATGTGGAAGAAATGTCTGGACCTCTAAACTCCAGCAGACCACGGCTTTTAAGCCTGGAAGAAATCTCTAGCTTTAATTTCTACTATTATTATTTATAATTGCACATTAACAATTTCTGTGTGTTCTCTATTCCTTCATTATTTCACATGAACAGTTGATGTTTTGAAATAACACATGAAATCACTTGCACAGAATTATAAATGCTCCTTGACAAGTTGCTCCTTGTATTTAGTGTTTCTGAGGCAACTTGATATAACCTTCAGCAAATCTGAGGAAGCATTAATTTTAGTAACTTGCATTGTCATATAGTTTACTTACAATAAGCTTTTGGATACTACATTCAAAAATAAGTTTGTTCTTAAATTTACATTGATAAAATACAACTAGCTTCTTGCTTGCGCTTACTCTTGTGTTGTATTTTTGTTTCACTGAAGCTCCAGAAGGCACTGTGTACTTGTTTTGATAAGGACTAGTTTAAGGAAACAAAGACAGGCTGGAGATTAAAACATAATATAATACTTAACAAATTTGTAGGGTGGAGGTGGTTCGAATGGATCTACAGCGGCCATCACAGGACCAACAGGTGTAGCAGGTGAGGAAGAAAACACACCACCTCGTTCATCGAGGGAAAGAGCGCGGCGAGACCTTAGTAAGCAGCTCAGCATGGACACTAGCTCTAACAGTTCAAGAGACAGTGATGACAGTTCGACTGTCACCTCACGCTCTCGGACAAATGTATCTACAGGTCCAACCACACGTCGTGCCTGGAGCGATTGGTGTTCCAATTCCAATTCAAAACCTGGCAAGAGCAGTGAAAGTGAAGAGAATACCAGTGGTATGTATCGTCATTCAGCTCTGGTGTTTAACCCTGTAATTTGCAAGTTATTTTGCTACATATGCCGTTCTTCCTCCAATTCCTGAACTGGTGTTCATATCCCTTTCAGAGGCACCTTAGCTGAAGCAATCCGAATAGCCGTGATGGTTAAGATCATCCATTCAAAGCTGAATGTCTCAATTTCGAATTCCAGTAAAGTGGTAAAGGAAAGGGAGGGCCCAAGTAAAATAATTGGTGTAATGGTACGCTTGGAAGCTGACATGGTTACATTTTACTCCAGCTGTCTGGATTTTGCTTCTTTTCTTGGGAGGAAAAAAAAAGAAACACTACAGTTTTATTGAAAGAATTTAATATTACAACAGGAGATAGCTACAAATACATGAATTCTATTTATTTAGGTTGGCATAACATGAAATTAGAAAGAAGTAGCCAATGAAGTATTTCAAAACTTATATATTTATAAGCTATGCTGCCAATTAAAGGGTAAAGTAAGCAGCTAACCCATTTATCAAAAATCAGACTCACCTGTTTCTGTGCCAGTGTTGGCTTGTTTCTGAAATTTTCCTTTTAACAGATGTAATGAGCAGGCTTGCATCATTAGAAAATATACTCAGGAATATATGTAATCTATGCAGATAATCTACTGTAGAATAAATAACTCACTGTTTCAGAGTCCTTGGAGAAAATTAAATATATATCACAGAAATTAGAGGTTTATAAGGCAGTTTTTCAATGGTTTATGATTATAGGGTGTTCATAGTTCACAAAAGGGTCTATATGAGCAAATGAGGACTTCAAGTCAAAAGATTACATTGTTTTAATTGTGATAACACAATTATAATTAGAAAGTGCTGACTTTCACAAGGGTGTTCAATTTCCACTTTACATGAACTACACTTTAAATTCTCTTAATATGAGTTCTATATAAGAGTATGGTTCTTCTAGAAGGTCATAACATTCTCTTCATTGTTGTAAACTGTACATAGTTACAAAAACAAAAACATATCTGTTCCTCTTTAATGTAGGTCATGCACATTTACACCATGGCCCTGGTTTTCCTTTGTGTGTTCTTACTTCTAGCCACAAACATTGATATTAAAAAATAAACAAATAACACTCTACCTTAACTTGTCTGCAAAAGTAACCATAAGACATACTTTAAACCTTTTCTATCTACAAATATAATTCTTTAAACGTGAACTCATACAAATATACTCCAATATACTGCTACAGTACATTTGAATTTTATTTTAGCATGTAACACAAGTCACACCTATCCATCAGAATAATGGTGCCACATTACCATTTTTCCTGCCATTTTATGAAAATTTACCAGACACATTAAACCTTATAAGAAAGCTGGATATGTTATAAAATTTTTCAAACCAGCTCAGTTCTTCCCATTATTTTCTATTTAAATTATGATGCTCAAGGATATTCCAATGCAATAGCAACAAAGACCAACAGCAACAAATATGAATACTAGAAGTGGTTTAGTCCTTGTATTTTTACCTGGGCCATTGGTTAAAGGTAGCAAATCCTTCAAGAAATATGCTGCAGGTATAACTAATAAGCAGTTGATATGCAACATATGCAAAGAACCTCAGTTCTGTTAGTATATTTTGTGCAGCAGTAGACTTAATAAAATTGTAAACCTTTTAGAATATATTCCTATTATGAAGGTGTTATGAAAAACTTTTGTGAGATTTGTGAAAAATTTCTTGTTGCAGTTGGTGGAAGAGGGCGGTCACGACAAGCAAAGAAGTTGCGTCGCAAATTGTCACGCAAATCTACAGCTTCTACTCCGCCCATAATGCAGCCTGTGCGCACCAGTCAACCAAAACGTGGAGCACGTGGACGTGTAAAGAAAGGGAAACCAAAGAAGGCCATTAAAATCAATGGTTTGGATCTTCTACATAGTCAAACTCTTCTTAGTACTTCACCTCAAGGTATGTCTTTATTCTAAATACTGTTAACAGATTTAAAGAAAGACCATGGGAAAAGTGCATGCCCCATGAAGTAACCATATATTCCAGACTGTAAGTACTATTGGTAACAGGACCTCAGACATTGGGCTAATCCCCCACCTTAAAGTCGGATTCAGAAGGAAAATGTGAGCCTTGGAATCCAAGGTAATCCTCTGACGCCGCGATAGGGGTAGAACAGGGAAGTTGAAGAAGAGTACTGGTGCAGTTTTTGTAAAAGATGTAATGAATGGCTTCATCGTTGAATCTTATGTTATGATGGAAGCTACTGGTGAGACTCTTTTACTATCTTGGGTGGCGATAGAGGGCGAGATGCATTGTTAGACTCAATTTCTTTGTAGAAGTTTTATTTGCCCCTTTGTAGATTACTAGTCTTTGAATCTTAGCATAATTTAAAACTCCTTATTTTCTCTAATTTGTTCTTAGCACGATCAAGGTTTTGTATTGAAATATTTAACAAAATTTCGCTAAATGCATCGTCCATCTTCTCATATCTCATTAATTTAATTGTATTGTATTGATTAATATGAATTATATGACTCACCTTTTCGTAGCCAAATTGGTCAGTAATGATTTCCTCACTTCCAAACCTTGATCCACTAATATTCAATTATTATTCAACAATTACTTATTTCAACCGCACATTGAAAAAAATGCCTGTCCTTTTCAAAGACGGCAGACCAAGAGGAAGTTTAATATCACTGCATTGCTAAGATGATGTGTTCGAATATTTTATCGCTTATTTATGCTTACTTGTGATGTCATTTTAGGACATTATATTTTGTATTTTGCGTTTTGCTATAATCTCAAATTTGCTAAGAAAACAATATCAATTCAGCTTTTTGACATGAAATACATATGAAACAACCCTTTGAAAAATAACATTTAACAGTGATTATCATCCTTATAAGTAGACAATCTTCTTGACAAAGAAAGAGAATGTGACAGAGTCAAATACATATATGAATAAAGTCAAGTTCATGATTAATTTAACTACTTCTGGGGACAAATATATATACTGTTTCAATTTTATCGAGATGTGTACATTTCAAATATACACTTGTTTGTGTTAACAAGTTCCAATTAATTGATACTTATAGGAATTTAGTAATTAATTATATTTCCATATTTATGAAGTTTATTTGTAACACTAGATAACTTCACTTTAATTTACAAGGGACTAGTTTCAGGAGTTGTTGCCTCTATTTTCGACCTTGGGAGTCCAACTTGGATGAGGGGCTGGAAATGGAGGCAGTGACTCCTGAAACTACTCTCTCGTAAATTAAGGTGTAAGTGATGTAGGTTACAAACCAACTCCACGAATATACTACACTAACTACAGTGTTTCAGTGTTGTAAAAATTTCTTGCTTTCATTACCTATGCTTTTTTATGTTGTAGCAATAGGGAAGAAACCACCGCCAGCTCCAGGATGTGTGGATCAGCAGCTCACAAGTCTTACTACCAACACTACAAACTCGGTGCACACGGAGCTGGATATTCCACCTGCTCCAGCAGATACACCTTATGCCTTACAAATTTTGTTAGATATGTATCGTGCGCAGTTCATGCAAATGGTGGAGATGATGAAGAGTCCCCACTATAGAGATGAAGTAAATGTTCAGATTGAGAGAGAAAAGGTGAGTAACATGTGCTGGAAGACTCTTACATGTGTGTTGATGTTGCTGAGCACACGAGCCAAAAAAACTATTTTTTTATACTTATGTGTGGACAATTTGAAGCAATTTTGACATAACGTTTTGTAACAAATACAGTAGAACTCCGCTAATCTCAAATTCGAAATACCGGGCAATCCAAACACAAAATCCATAACTTAAAAAAAAAAAAAAATAGAAAGTTTATCTATCTTCCTTTCTTAGAAGTTTAAAAACAGTGTTGTTATAATCAATTTAATTTAAAAGTTGAGCCAATTAATAACACTAAACAACACTTACATTTGTAATTTTCCGGAACGCATTTCAGAGGTTAACTTACCTCCATTATCAACCGGATACTGACTGGGTTTCCATGGTGTGGATGGCGATGCTTCTTCTGCTAATGGTTCAAGGAACTTGCTGGAAATATCTTTACGGGGAATGTCGAAATTAAATACTCTGTTTCTATGTTTTAAAATGAAGATTTGTTCCCATGTGGACAGCTCTTGTCATCCAGATATGTGTTTAAGGAGTTTCGGTTCTAGCTTTATGTTGTGATTTTTTGTCCAAAAGTGAAAGAAAACTGCTGATTTTTCCAACTATTTGCTCTTGATGTTCCTAACATGCTCCTTGGATCTAATTTCTAAATTTCTTTTGGTTTTTCCTATGTATATTTCATCACAATCACTGCATTCAATTTGGTATATGCCGGATTTTTTGTTAGGTGGAATAGCATCTTTGGTGTTCGAATTCAGCTGGTTTTTTATGGAGTAATGGTTTACTGGTGCTAGCTGAATGTTGTATTCCTTGAACACTTTTTTGAATTTATCAAAGGCCCATGGATGATATGTAAATTTTTTTAAGGTCATTTTTGTTTCTGCTGCTGTGAGAGTTGTAGTTTCTTTTAGTAATTTTTGCTTTTCTGCTCGTTTTACTTTTTTATGTACTAATTTTTCGGGGAAGCCGTTTTTTTTTGTGCTATTTCAATTATTTTGTGATATTCTGTTTTGAATTCTTCTGCTGGAAGAGGGATGTTCACCAATCTATGTGTTAAACTATTGAAGATTACTTGTTTATGGCTTCTTACTACAAATTACTACAAACTGTTCTGGCCTATGTGGTCGTTTAAGAATGTTTACTACATGTTATTCTGGCAAATGATGTCCTCAGAATGCCTCTAATGGATTGGATATCCTGTATAAATACCGAGGGACAACCTACGTCATAGTACTCCCACTAGCATGACCCTTATGTCTTCTGAATTCATCCTTTTTAAAATGCTATGCTCTCATTGGTTTTTGGTTTGTATTTTAAGTATGAGTAATATTTGTTATGTTGGTGTACCTATGCGATGAATTACATCATTTTGCTATTTTATATTTCCAATGGACTAAGTATAACCCGTACAAATCTTACAGAATTCTAACTATGCCATTATTTATTGACAAGTACTTAAAAAATTAAAATATGGATACGTAGGTTTAGTTATTTTTCAGATAAACAAGTTAGTGACAATTTATGCTAAAATTGTGAGGAATTCCAAACCTGGTAATTAAAAATAATGAATAAAGTAATATTTTATCATATTGGTCCTTTCTCTAAAAAGTGTAGTTGAAAATAATGCTATAAGTTATAATAAATAAGAGACCATATTAAAAGCAGTTTCAATTTTGACAATGATATTGGCTTTAGTTTATTTGTCATGAAGCTTACATTCAAACTGTTCTCTCTCACTTGACAGGAACGGAATCAGAAACTAAAAAGCCGAGCTGCCCAATTGGAGAAGCAGATAAAGGTTCTTATAGATGACAGTGTAGCTTTGCTCAAGGCTCGCATGTCTGAACTGGGAATAAATGCTAATTCACCAGGAGACTTACTGGCCAAGGCAAAAGAGATTGTGTTACGACATAAGGAATTGCAAGCAAAGGCTAGCAAACTGCAGGCTCAGGTGAGACATACTTCTATACCACCAAGTATCTCAAGTGTTGAGGTCCTATCCCTAATAAATAATACTTGGATTAATATAATATAATTAATATTACAGTAAAACTTATTTTATATGTTTTCCAGGTGATCAAAAGGAAAAAAGAAAACATAAGAGTGAGAAATGCATAAATGAAAGTCAATAAATAAAAATTGGAAAATTTATACAGCATATGGGTTATAGTTAAGCACTAAACAACAAGAAATAATAATAGAATTGTTTAACTATAATTGGCAATATGAAACAATACAAACACCCAAATAAAAATAAATATGTATGAAGAAAGTTGAGTTTCTTTACAAAGTAGTCCGCTTGGCATGTTTTTTGTTGGCCACAGCCACAGTATGAACAGTATTTTCAAACCATACAATTTGGCCATTATTTCCTCAGAAACATTATGGCACATTACAAAATGTTTGATAGTGCATAAAGCACTAACTGCATCATTAAAAACCATCAGTTTATGGTTCGGCTCTGTATTAGATGGAGCAATCTCTGATTTCTTAGCAATTCCTGTGCATTTAATGTTGCCACTTTCTTTCACTACATTCAAAATGCATAATTTTTCAGCAATCGTAATGCACTTATTTTTCTGTTCACCCATGTTCACTAACGAGGTTACCCACAACTGAAGCACGGAGCACAAATGACTCAAGTATGATTTGGTATTTCAGAACTTCGCTCGAAAATAGCTTGAAGGTCGCTTTCACTTCCACACTGAGGGATGTTTTCCAAGAAATGTACAGTGCGAGTAAAAAAGTTTTCAGTTTCTTGAGACTTTAAAGAACGAAACCATCATAAACATATACATGGTGTTTTGCTCTTGGGGATGTAAGCTATGATTGTATAAGTGTAAGAATCATATAAATGAGTCATATAAGCAAAATAATTTGTCGTAATACACTAGGATTTTGCAGGGATTGCCAAGAAAAGACGTACAAGTGCAGAAAACATATAAGTCTGAAACATATAAAAGAAGGTCTCTTGTACAATGAGTATGTTGATATGTCTGGCGTTCAAAGTTTGAAATGGATGCAAATATAAAAACGGTGCTAAAGTAACAGATACAACATAATTGATCTTCACAACACATGTAACAGGTGCATATTTGTGGATGAGTTGCTGGTTATTAATGGAACATAACAACCCAGATATCACCATATTCTAGTGACTTTTCCCTAATAATGCAAAAATGTCAAAGTTGCACTTTAGTAATCTTTACTGTGGGGCGGTTTTTTATAAGTGGCAGGTAGTGATGGGCTCTTCACTTCAGGATCATAGTGGGTAACAGATAAAGTTGGCGAAGGCTAGTATATTTTCAATTAAGGTGCAGTGTCTGCCAAAATCAACTTTATTGTAACGAAGAAATCAGATACAAATTATCTTGCTTTTACAAATATGATTGTAACAAATTTCTGAAGCAATTTGGTTTAATATCGTTAACATCTCTCTCTTTTATGATTATTTTGTATGCCAAACACTATCAAATATTAATGTAGATGGTCTGGTATTTATTCTTCCTAGTTACATAGCCATCAACTATTGTTTTTCTTTCGTCTTTGATCATAACTTGCTCTTAAGATTGATATTGGCTATGTTTCTTTAGGCAGAGTAACTTTGGATTTGGTAATGTTTACAAATATGATCACAATATGTACTAGTAGGAAATTCACATATACTCAATGGATATAAATTGACTTGGTAAATGTTAGTGCGAATTTTCTTATCAATTCACTCAGGCTCATAATTTCTGTCACATTCTGTATTGTAACCTTTATAGCAAGATGTGATTCTATATGCCTCATGCTGTCACACTTGCATGGCACCAAAAGTTCTAACTTTAAACATGACTTAGTAGTTGTCTGTTGCTAATGAATGCACAATTTCCTTCCAGGTGACTGCAATAGAACAAGATCAGGTGAAATATGTTTCTCTGCGTCAGCAAGAAATTTTGGAGAATTGTCGTAAAGCTGGGTTAATGAATGGAGCCTCACAAAATGGCCAACAAGTTGATTTCTCAGGTCTTACACAGGAGTACATCTTAAAGGAAATATCGGCCACATTGTCTCATCGTAAGAAGCTACACACTAAGGTGTCCCGCCTGGAAACTGAATTGAACGCTTTGGAGAAAGCTTCAGATGATCGCAAGCTCGGCCCACCATTGGCATCAAACGGTGCCATATCTGCTTACCCAGCATCGGCTGTGAAGATGAATGGTGCTGTTATGCCACCTTCTGAGAAAGTTTTGCAGCATGCCCATCCACCATTGCAGCCCCCGCTTATGTCTGGTCACCATCTTCACCATCACAACCTACCACAAACCGTAAAATCTCAGCGTAAGTCCCGAGAAACCCGTACCCGTTCTCAGGATTGGCCAGATGTCCCTGATATAGGTAAAATAGAGGAAAACAATCCAGAAATTCTTGCACAAAAAATTCTGGAAACAGGTCGACAAATAGAGGCTGGGAAAATAAGAGAAGTGCCTAAGCTGAATGGCAGCCTTAGTGATAGCTCACTGCCAAGCCATCATGAGCAGGTGCAGCACGTAAATAACGGGAGATATCCAAGGGAATATAATAATTCTCAGAGGCATGTACATCATTATCCTGGACATGGAGTTACCAATGCTAACAAACCAGTGCCAGATGCCACACCTCGTGCACCAGCTCGAAACGGCACTTATGGTCCAACAGAGGTGAAGGTAAAACATGGGCGATCTAATGGGAGCAGTAAGGGTAGTTTTACAAGCAATAGAGCTCAGGAACCCCCACGTGTGGCTAACTTTGAAGATCGTTTGAAGAGCATAATTACGAGTGTGCTGAATGAAGACCAACAGAACAGACAACAACAGCAGCAGCAAGCCGCAGTGCCTACATATTCCGCAAATCAGTTAAATGGTTATGGAAATGCAGCAGGGAATGGCTATTATAATGCACCTTCAGAGTCTGGCAAGCCAAATGGACGGGAAGTAAAAAAGGAGTCATATAGGTGCAGAGATGCCCAATCTCGAAATATAACATCCCAACCAGACTACACCCAGGTATAGTAATGAATTTCAATTTAAACACAGTTTTATTTTGTAAATGTTTTTTAACATTCAACCAAATATGCTTCACATATATCAAATTTAAAAATGCAAGACGTATTTCTGGAAGGGTTCCTCTGTTGGTTGGTTATTGACTGATAATGGAAGGAGTCCTCCCAGAAACACTTCTTGGATATTTAAATTTGATGACAATGAAGCATAAGAGTTACATGTTCATTTTATTTTAGAAATTTATAATGTAGTAGAATCCTGATAACTCGACCTAATGTGGACTGAGAAGTCGAATTTTATGGAATAAGGGATCTGTTATTCAGCATCCATAACATAACACTGCAAATTACATAAATATATTCTAGCACAATATAGGAAACAAAAGTATAACATATTCTAAAATGTATTATGTATTTGGTCTCTTTAACACATCCAATTTAATTTCCATTGTCATGTTAACTTGTCTTTTCTTCTGGTTTGACATTTTCACTGGCACAGACACAACTCCCTGCAACACTAACAGTAAGTCTGAAAGCTTGGAAGCTGCCAGAAATATGTAACTAACAGGTTAGCTTACCATGTACACAGGTGTTTTGTACACATTCCGATTGGTGTTGCTTGAATGTGTGTGAGTGACATCATGCAAATTGGTGATGTAGGTCATGTCTCTGTTTACTTCCTTGAAATACAGAAGCCATAGCTGATAATGTGAGATGGCACTGTACTTAAACATGCATGCCCTGTGGTAGTTGGAAACATAACCTGACCTCCAATGGTCCAATAACTACAAAAGTGAACTCAATCATAAACCACTGGACAACTGTCACATCTTGTTGTTGTTGTTAGCTAATGCTGGATTTCTGACACTGAAGTCATTAATCCTCTTGCTCTCCAATATTTTTCACTGATGGATGGGGTGTCAGAAGTGGCCGGCATATTTGAAGGTGATCGTGGTCCATTTCCTCTTGCAGATCAATTGTCACGTCTAAAGTACTTTTGTACTGGTTAAAGCAATAAACCTTCAAACCTTCCGAACAAGTGTTCATGCTATGTATCCTCATTATTAGTGGCAAGCTTTGGTTTCATGACAATGGTATGGCAGTTGCTTATGTTCTGACTAGATATTGAAAGTCAATACGTCGTCAGTCCTTTTGTCACTGCAAGGGAGATTGTGGTAACTTGTACATGTACACTAATTAAAATTTACCTATAATATTCATATTATATAATATATAATACAAATTATTACAGTCAAGTTTAATGATTAAAAATATATATAGAAAGGGTTGTCAAGTTACATGGAATGTTGAGTTACCGAGAGTCAAGTTATTAGAATTCTACTTTTCTTCACTTTATTTCTTAAAATTAACATACTTAGTAGCCATGATGTAAGTGCGTTTGGTGGGAATAAGCGCTAAACAGTTAAGAGCAAGTGGGCAGGGAATTGGAGGTTTATTCAGGTAAAGGAAACAGAGTTGTGTTTACAAGTGCAAGTGAGCCTTGCAAATGCAGTACTATTGCCTTGCCCCTCACTCCCCTCTGAACACTAACATGGATGACATTAAGCATTGTCAACAAAACAGTGGCATCCTCCTCCCAGCTCACTAATGTGGTTGACCAGTACACAGTCTTGTATTGCTATTTAGGGCATATAAAATTTGTTTACTAAAATAAGTTTTTACACAAATGCAGAGTTTTTATGTAAACAATGTTGAAGCAAAATTTTTAGCTTGCATGTTTAATATAAAATTGATGAAAATGAAGTGTTTGAAACAGTGGAGCACATTGATAAATTGAAAAATATGTTGATATTTCTAACCACTTTCTGCTCCAACTTACTTGTAATTATGTTAATCACAGGACTAGTTTTGGAGAGAGTTCTTTCCATCTCTCTCCGAAACTTGTCAACCAGACATACTTTTCAATTTGCATGTTTAAAACTGTTTAAAATGTAAAAGTTAATAACTTTTTCCCAGTCTAACATACAAAACTCAACTCTTAAGCAAATAAAAAACTAGTAATTACATAGAATTGGTTAAAAGTAAAGATTAACTGAAATAAGCTGGAATATTAAGGATACATTTATATACACACATGAAGCTATTAACAGTGAAGCAAATATAATCCACCAATGTCCCAATGTAGAGACCACAGGCTTCATTTATCTTAAATATGCATCGTAAGTTATGCAAATGTGTGACATTGCCAATTCTCTTTTGGAAATTAAACTTTGCATGACATTTTAACATTAAATTGTGACTAAATTCATTTGAATTAAGGTAGAGATAGATTTCAACATTGTTCACACAATGTTTGCATGACATATAGTGAAGTAATAAACCATTTATATCCATTCGTCAAGAAGCTAGAGGGCTCCAAATATTAGACTTTTTTTTTAATGAAATGGTTCTTTATTGACAATAATTGTATTGGACATATTGGTTACACTCATGTAGAATACCTGACTAATGTATGGCCGAAGCAATACCTTCTACTCTGTATAGCTCCCAAGGATTTCACTGTGTTCATTTACTTAGCTGGTGGAAGGTGAATGATGAGAATGAAGATTCTTCAAACTTATCTAAAATAAAAACAAACTTAGAGACTAAAAGCTTCACTTATCTTAGTAATGCTGTAAGTTCATTAAAATTCCAGAGAATTTTTTCACGATCATTCATCACATTCTCAATGGATGATTGCAAAACAATTGTCTGGAATTTTAAAGAACTTACAGCATTACTAAGATACGTAAGTGAAGCTTTTAGTCTCTAAGTTTGTTTTTATTTTAGATTCTGTTGCTTCACTATTAACAGCTTCAATTTTTTATTGAATTCTTCAAACTTATTTTTGTAAAACTGTGTAATTTGTCATTAATTTCCTGGTTCATTGTAGTTAATGATATAAATAGTTTAATTTATTTATTGAAGGAACCACAAGTGATGCAGTAGCTTTAATGTGCAGCACAGTTAGCATAAGTGTTGCTGGTTTTTTAAGATAAATTACTAGTTTTGAATTAGCTTTTACTAGCTCTTAGTTTGAGAATGTTACTCAGGATCTTGTGGCATGCAAAGAGTAAATTTATCTTTGAGTATGCTAGTAACAGTGATGTGAATCTTAATTATAATAAAATGAAGTTGGTGTTGAAACACTTCACATCAGTTACATGTAATTAATCTTGACTGGTTTCAAGAGCTTAACTTGCTCCCATCATCTGAATTGTAAGTGTTGTTAAGTGTTTCAACACCGACTTAATTTTCATAATTTAAGTAAATATTATGTTTACATTTACAGGTTTCTCCTGCAAAGCTTGCTCTGCGTCGTCATCTTTCACAAGAAAAGCTTGCTGCAGCTTCAGCCCAGCAGTTACAAGCTCTGGGAAATGGAGAGAAGGGAATGGTAGCAACACGCACAATAGGAGATTTAGTGAGTGGGGAAATAGAGCGCACCTTGGAAATTTCAAACCAAAGTATCATCAATGCTGCAGTAGACATGAGTACTATGACTACTACTCCGGCTGGAATTGTTAATCAAAATTTGCCTCCGAGACCTGAACGTGTTAACGTGCGAATTTCACGCATTGTAGAAGATGGGCGTAAGGAACAGGTAGAGGATTCACATGGTGGTAACAACTCGCCATCTCCTTCACTGCATCGCACTCCTGTATATTCTCCCATTTCGAGGCCCAGTTCAGCCGAGAATCCTCCCACACCAACAGGAACAGCGCAGGTGCTTGAAGGTTTGGCATATCCCCAACATCGACCCAAAACTCCACCTCAACAGCATCATGGATTGGCTACTTTGGCACAAGTGGCCTATAACCATCATGGCTATACTAATGGCACATACACTCCTCGCACTACAGTTTTGTATCCTCCATCATCCACGGCATCATTTGCAGCTAAAACAACAGCACAGCATGTGACCTCAACATCATCGTGTAGATATGCTTCAGAGAGCAGCAGCTACACTCCAGTTCAGCTTCCTCGAGCAGATATTAAACCCTACCATGAATCCTATTTTACAGACACAAAACCACCAATAATTGTTAGTACAGCATCTTCAGAGCAGAAACCTGCAGATTCAAAACCTCTGTACACGAGAGGGAACTCTGAACACTTCACACCTGTTGAAGGGCTGGCTGCAACGTTACATGCTCGAATAGTTGGTCAGGGTGAAAACTCCAAACAGTCAGGTCAAACTCAGGAAATGCCGGTGGTGAAAGAGGAAGCAGATGAGAGAAATAGACATTCAGACTGCATGATGCAGCGAAAGTCATTGGATGGAAGCTCAGGGGACCAAAGGTATGCAGAAGTGAGGCAGCAGCTGCCGTTGCCAACCGAGTCTACAACACCAATTAAGACAGAAGCTGTAGAAGGGGCAAAGGTCCCAGAAGTTGGGGAGGATGCTTTTGGTTCTAGATCAGGGCAGCAGTTCAATGGTAGCATGAAGAGAGCATCTCCTGTGATACAAGGACCACCTCGTAAGAAGCTGCATTCTGAAGTTGGCGAGCAGGATGGAATGGGACTATCGTCAATTGTAAGCACAGCAAGTCAACCCTTACAAATTGCAGCCATTCCCTCTCCATCTCCTGCTGAGGCAGATTCTGGCAAGTCTACGCCTGTCACGCCAGCTGAACTAGTTAACGACAAGCAAGCTGAGGAACGCGAAGAAGGTGAGTGTGTTTTTCAGTCATTCAGTTGGCTGTTGCTTGGCAGTGGTTTGATGGTGCATGTTGTGGTGGCAAGCCTCCAAAAGAAAGATCCAACTTGCATTGGAATTAACTTTTGGCATGGAAGAGCTGAATAATTGGTTTTATTTTGGTGGCTTAAAGGGGCACTGAACAAGAATTTAGTGTAGTACATTGTTGAGAAGTGTGACACTGGTAGCAACAGCAGTTCAGAGCACAATTTTTTTACATTAAAATTGGATTTGAGTTGATTAATATCACTGAACAACACTCGCTTTATAAAATTTCCCGATACATGTTTCAGAGGCTAGCTTTCCTCCATTATCAACTGGACATTGACTCAAAGTTTTTTAATTTAACTTACTTTCATAGGAAAGCATTGGAAAGCATTGTAAGTAAATTACAAAGAAGAGAATGGATTAAATCTAATTCAGAGAACACAATGAAGGGTTATCAAAGATAAACAAAGTTTTGGGTGATTGGGATCAATTTGTGACCATTGTACTTTTGCCTCTGTGATCCAGCAGAAATGAATGAAGAACACTTGAAGACCTGTGAAGCATTAAGATCAGAAGAAACTACAGTTCAAAAGTATTGGAAAGCACGAATGCTAATGGCTTCATTGCCAGATGCAAGGCACTAGAAAACAACAACAACACTTTTGCCTCTGTAGCACAATAGTAGTGTGCCTGCATCTGGTACAGAAGACCTAGGTTTGATCCTTGGTACTGGCACGGGTATTTTTCCCCCACTGGGAGGTCTAGTCTGGGGTTCATTCAGCCTCATTAGGTTTCTGAAGGGTCAGTTGAGGAGCTACTTGATTAAAAGGTAGTGGCCCCAGGTTATGAAGACAGTATAACTGGCTGAGAGGGCCTAGGACACTGACTACATCCCACCCTCCAGTTCTGCACCCCACTCAGGACATCTAGTGGGGAATGTAGTGCTGGGCAGTAGGTCTTAGTCCATTAAGGGCTATTGTGCTGGGGTTAGTTTTTTTAATTAGTGACCATCGTACTAGTACACCTCTTACACTAATCAGTAGAAACACGTATGAGAGATCACTTGTCTCCATTTTGAACCTACGGTTTGAGTACTAGTTCTTTGCTGTTGATATAGCTGAGTAGCAAAGCAGTTCCAGGAATTCACTGAAAAAATCTTGATGGAATTTCATAATTGAAAACACCGACTTGCTTTTCAGCAAAAAAATTATAATATAAATTCCACTCCTAAACCCTTAAAAAAATTAAAAAAGCAACAGCAACTGATCACTTGGGAGCAAATCTACAATCAAAAGAACAGAAACATTCTTTTCAATTTTGAAATTCACCAAAAAAGTAAGCACAGGCTTTCATGGCTGGAGTTGGTAATTCTAGAAGAATTTTCCAGGCTGATTTGCCATGGTCTGCTGGAGTAAGAGGGTCAGACGTTTTGTCCAAATTATCAGTTCTGCTGTTAAAAATTGCTAAAACATGCAAAAACAACAGCAGAACTGATAATTTGAGAGAAAATACATATTATGAAGAATGTTCATATAGCCATGAATTTTGATATACCACAAGCACACGACATCATGAAGTTCATATCCAGCAACCCAGATAGCAGCACAGTCACTACCACAATAAATGTTTCATCCTCAACCGCCAGTCGAGAATCCGTTGAGAATGAAGGCGCTGGTCTTTAAAACACGTCCGGACAAAAATAAGTGTAAGTGAAAGTATTAGTGTCTATAGGTCGAATCATTTACTTCTAAAACATCGGAAAAGTTTCACTGTCTATATCACTATGTATATATTAAGTGGAATGAATCAGTTGTCAAACATAGGATTGAAAATGGAGATAAGAGATCTCCAGAGCATGTTTCTATTATTTGTGTAAGTGGTGTATAATTCTTCGTAAATTATTAAATTACACCATTGTCTTTAGTCTCCTAAAAAGATGAAATTTTAATGGTTTGAGCCATACAAGCACTTTCAAATGAAAAATCACAAAATAAGATGAACAGCTATGTAACTCTAGAGGTAGGAAGGACAATAAAAAAGTATATTAGTTAAGAAGTTGTAAAAGAAGTGCATTTTTTGCATATGGGTGTTAACGACTGTAGTGGGTATAGTGTCACTAACTAATGCTTATGTGGTGACGAGCAGAACAGCAGTGTGACGTATGTTGCCAGTATTGTAGTATAAAAGTATGTAACTTTAAAAACTATTATTTGTAGGACACCAGTGCCCCTTTAAGAACTCACATCTCTTTCCTATCTTAGCTGGATATAATTTTAATTTTCCTGAAAACTGTACTATACTTTAAATGTTTTATAAATAGCTAATAACAGAAAATTTGTGTCCTGAGGCAAGTTTAATCTTTCTGTTTTTCTCACCTCACTGCCAATGCTGTGTTTTTGCTATTAGTTTTGCTTTTACACTTTATTTTTTCCTGGTGTTTTGCACTTGCATTAATCATGCTACTGGCTAAGGCATAAATTCAGTGGTTAAGGGCATAATACACCTTTTTATTTTGCTGTCCATCTTTTAATGCAATTTAATGCTCTTTGACACAGTGTTGGGTGCAAATAAAAGCTTTAACCAAGAGAAGCTGCTGGCATAATAGACCATCATGTTACAGATAGGCATTCTCGAGAGCAATAAAAGTGGATATGTAAGATTTCTGAATATTATAGTACATAAGGATTCTAGAGAGAAGCATTAAAAGGAACAATAATGCTAATTAGTAGGGCTCATATTTTTAGGTTAATACATATTTTGTTTGTGTCATAATATCAACGTGAAACTGAGCTTAATATTCTGGATATTTACACCACAGCAAATAGTATAAGCTTTATTGCACATAAAAAAACATTTCTCCTTTTTTTATGTAAATATTTTCACATATTCACACAAATTAACATAAATCACATAAAGGAAATCATCTTTTTAAAATAATTTTCATATGTTTGCATAAAATCACATAAAAACAGCAGCGGAATTATCTTTAAGCGATCACCATTCTACTTCTTTAATCTGAGTTACAAATGCAAGAGGTCACAACTTCTTATTTATCATTGGAAGAACTGACATGTCAGCTATAGTATCCCTTCGGTTGGAAGAAAACAAACATCTGGCTTTCTCAAGTTACATGAGCATGCAAGATAAGAATGGGTAATTCCTCCACTGCCATGTGCTTGATTAACCATTTGTCATTGCTTCACAGCCCAACAATCTATACATTGATATTTGTAGGTGTCCATTAAACTGTATGGTTAATTACTAATTTGTGAATCTGCAAAGCTTGTAAAACCTTCTAGTTGTGTTGTGTTGGAAAGTAACTGTTGAGTTCACAGTGAATTAACATGCCCAGAGTGAAAAGTAATGCAAATCACAGTGTGCAGCAATATGCTGTGGAGATTAGGGTTATTTTTAGTTGTGGTAGTAAAATCCTGTTTGTCAGACATGTGGTAAAACTATAATGGCAGACTAACGTTCACAAATAATACAACCTTTAAGTGGTTACAAACATTCAAAATTCAATATCAGTTCTTTGTGACAGCTGTCAATCTTTAGGGATGGAAAATAAGGAAGAATGTGGTCGTATAATGTAAATCACTACTTGGTAATCCTTTCCACGAATGTCTGGTAACTACCACGTACATTTATATTAGCTCAGCCATTCAGATCTTAAACAAATATTTTATTTCTTTTGGCACATATTTTGACATTTTCAGCACTTAAAAGGTAAACATTTCTCAAGTTTTTAGAACCTAAAAATCTGAGCCCTACTAATTAGCTATGCAGCATAGATTTTCGTCAAACATCTTCAAGAGATTGAAAAATAAGGAATACAATTACCATCATAGTCTTCATCATCATTGAAGATTAATGTCCTCTAACCTGGAAAATAATTTCAGATGATGAATGAATGAAATGGGTGAGATGACGCTCAAATGAACCCAGGATCCATAGAGCTTAATGTTACCAGACATTAAATAAATACCTCAACGCTATGGAAAGAGGAGCAGGAAATGATGTGTAGTTGAAGTGTTTGTTTTGTTGCATACTGTATAGGCAATAAATGTGTGCACTGGCGTAAGACCAATGATGATAGCTATAGCTTTATGAAAGATAGCTGTACTATTTCTAGTATTATATGGTAGGTCGCTGCATAATTCAGCAGAGATAGAACAATAAGTTAGTTGAAAGTGTTGGATTCTTTCAGCTTAAAAGTGATGAGGGTGTTTTGCTCAATGGATTAGGTTGCAACCATAACCTTGTAAAACACTGTGGTACACAATGTTTCTCAGACTGCTGCCTTTGCAGGTGAATGGTCAATGTTTTTTGGCTTTTCAACCCAGAGGTCCTGGGTTCATTTCTATCTGGGGTGGGGAATTTATCTTATCAGAATAATTCCCTATCCCCCACAGAGTGTGAAGGTATGAATGTGGGAACAAAAAGTGAAAAAATGATAAAAATCAATGTTCTACAAAGTCTACAGTTCAGCAAACAATAACAGTATTGCTTTGATTCTCAATCAAAGCGTCCAAAATTACTAAAGAAGTTAAAGAGGCTATGCAAATGAAAGAACTAATGTACAAGGGCGGTTTGAAAAGTTCTCGGAATCACCATGACAGGTCAGTGTTAGCACAATGAGTTGTTCATGTGATATTCGTTCGACTGTTGCCTGTAAACATTTGTCACATCATTGCTCTTGGAAGAGAGTTATGGCGGTGATGTGGCACTATTGTTGTTCCCATGTAGTGATTTACGAAGATGGAAAAAAATTGAGATTTGAACAATGATTAAGTAATTATTATTTATTCACGCCAACAAGCTTACTGTTGGTGTTTTTAAACACAAGCCATGTGTGGGCAAGCAGAAGGTCTGTGTTTCAAATTCTGGCTGTGGCATTGAATTTTTCAGTTCCGATTCTACCTCGCAGTGATTTAAGTACTTCGTAAAAATAGGTATGAAAACAAAGGACATTCATGCCAATTTCCAGAATACGCTAGGGGACTCTGCTTCATATTCAACTATTCAACTGGATGAACAAATTTGAATTTAGGCGGGACAGCTTAGATGATGTTCTGCCCAGTGGTCGTCGTCTTCTTCTTCTTCTTCTTCTTCTTCTTCTTCTTCTTCTTCTTCTTCTTCTTCTTCTTCTTCTTCTTCTTCTTCTTCTTCTTCTTCTTCTTCTTCTCCTCCTCCTCCTCCTCCTCCTCCTCCTTCAACTTCCTGTTCTACCACTATTGTGGTGTCAGGGGTTTACCTTGGATCCAGAGGCTCACATTTTCCTTTTGAATCCGATTTTACTTAAGATGGGGGATTAGCCCAACGCTTAAGATCCGTGTTTTATCCCCAGGTTACTCAGGTAGATCCTCACTACTTGAGGCAGGAATTGGACATTTTCTCCCAACCCTGAAAGTTTTTGATTCTCCTGCCAATACTCGGGAGGCTGTTTGCAGTGGTTTCCCACTGGGCGATGGGGTCGTCACTTCCCTACGTTGGTGGAAATCTTTCTAAACCCCTAAAATGTCTTCTAAAATCTGCTAGGCTTGTTAGTACATTACATAAATTGGCAATGTGGAATGAAACAACTGAGGCACTGTGAACTCGATGGTACCTTGCAGCATTTTACATGTACCTCTCCTTCCTCTCAACTCAAAATTGTGTCCTTATTTATTTACAAGCACTATTTAGAAAATATATATTGTGAATACAAGAGAACTTGCATTTTAAAAATGTGAATATTTAAGGGATGGGGATGATATTTTAAGTTTGGAATATCATGAATATGTATAAACATCAGTTCTCAATACATTAAAAAGGAAGAAATTCTATTTAATGAGTCTTGTTCTCACACTCCATTAATTATATGTGGGATTGTTTCCTTTGACTATGGAGCATCTTTTGGTAGTGTTAATAAGTGCTTTGACTAACACAGTATTTGCTTTTCATCAGCAAATCTCGGCCAAACAACTTCCACTAAGTTCACTGAACAATGTCAATACATTATGTTACAGTCTGTTACTTTGGAGAAAAGATAATACATTCCGGGTGGAAGGGAAGTCATTACATTAATTTAAACCAGTAGTAGATCTCTGTATTTGGAACACATTTTGTATTTTACGTTTTTGTCTCTGACCATTTCCTGCCGATATATTTTAGTTTTGTCGAAAACAAGCTGGCAACACAGCAGACTGTGTGGGTGGCGCTTTCCCTAGCTCAGTACATAAACAAACTTACTAATGGTGCTTCTTGAGAACACTGCCTTGTCCTGTATTTACTGTGTAAGTGTAGGCCAATCACAAGCCTTAACTCCCAAAACATTAGCCAAAGGGGAAGTTTCCGTCATGTTTGTATCCACAAACCAAGTGAATTCCCTGACTAACCAATGTTGCCGACATGCTACATGTCTGAAGAAGCTGCTCATAGTATTCCTTCATGTCTTTTAAGTGATTAATTATTTTGAAACCCTGTGTGATGTCCCATAATTACTACCGAAGCTATGTCAGAAATAAGTAACTACGCTCCTTACAAGTTACAAACTGTTATCTTTGTACATTCTTGTGGAATTACGCATCTGATTTGGATAAAAAACCGTTTATTTTTTTGAAATCGGCTGATCAAAGAACAAAATGCCATTCAACTTTTTTGTTTGTAATGCTTCTATGAAGCACATATTAGAAGGAATGTAATGACTTCCCTTCCACCCTCTATTTTACTTTCTCTTCTGCTTATTTTAATTAAGTAGAGGAAACATTGCAACCCATCCAAAATTTTGCTACCCAGATTTTACCAGAAATCTATTTCGAGGCTCTCTGAATTCATTGAAAGCATTTTTAAAAAAGGTGTGCATGCACGTGTATGTTTGTTTAAAATTCTCCCACCCCAACACATCCTTTATGTGGAAAATTTGTTGCTATATTTTATTTTCTCAAAAGTGTTTAAAAAGAGCAGCGTGTGTGCATCTATCTGCCTGTCTGTCTATTGTCGGTCTGTCTGTCTCTCTGTCTGTGTTTCTCTCTGTAACTATCTGTCTAACATTCCGCCGCCCCAAAACATGCTTTATGTGGAAAATTGTTCAAAAGTGTTCTTAAAATACCATCATGGTTTAAAATATTTGTACAGCAATATCTTGAATTTTCTGCAAATAAGCTGTGAGCTCTAAACCACACAATTGATGTGTGATCTTGGCTTCCGGTGAAGGCCGCGTCATCTTGGTCGAAATCGCCGACGTTTCGCTCATCTTGTCATGAGCTTCTTCTGGGCTCTTGTCCGCTCTTTGTCCGGTTGCTCCCGTTTATATACCTGTTGCGAGTCTCTGCTGGTCCCGCCCCTTTTGTCCCCGATTGGTTGCCTGTCTGCCAATGGGATCTTGCACTGGTGTCACCGCTTTTTGTTGCTTTTTGTTGCTATCCAGGAATTTACTCACCCCATTTCCTGGTTATAAATCATTATACAGCCATGGAAAAAATGATTGAGCACATTAGAAGAGCAGAATATTTTTAGGTTCCATGTCGTGTGGCAGCGCTGTTTACACAGTTCGATATTCCAAGATGCAGATGAGTTTATTTATAATCTCTGATCCATATGTTATTGTCTAATCAGATACAAATAGGCTGTGTTCAATAGACAATGATATACGGATCAGTCACAATCAATATACTCATCTACATGTTGGAATATCGACTTGTGTAAACCTCACTACCATTCAATGTGGGACTTAAAAATATTCTGCTCTCCTAATATGCTCAATTATTTTTTCCATGGCTGTACCTGCTATGAACAAAATCAAACATTGGTTTTTATTTTTATAGAAGAATGAAAAACATAAAATAATTACCATATTTCATTGCATAGTCATTACACTCTTTATGTTTTCTTAAAGTAAAAATACACAGTGCAACCATTATGCCTTGTTAACACTGGTGTATGGTAACTGGAGTAAGAGCAAGTCTGAGCAAATTGAAGCATCGCCACGTTATGTTGTTTGTAATTGATAAGAAAGGATACAGGAAGAAAAGTACGCCAACAATGCAAACAGCTACCCAAGTTGAATCACATGTATTTTTTAACTGGGGTCGATTTTATCAAACTTTCTGGTTTTAGGGCCACATAAAGATTGTAGGCTGTGCGTAGCTGAGTGGTTAGACCATTTGCTTCTCACTAAAGTGGCCCAGATTCGATCCCAGGCAACCATATGTGGGATTCGTGGTGGACAAAGTGGCACTGGGGCGAGTTTCCCCCGCCATCTCATTCCACCAGTGCTCCATCTTCATTCCATGTGTCATTAGTGTCACTGCCTGCGGTGCCATAGTAGTACAAGCGGGCGTTAAACACTACCAAAAAAAAAAAAAAAAGAAGCAGCCCTGAATAGCTTGTAGATTCCAGTTGCACTTCAACTTTGCACCAATCTGTTACTAGCTTTTCCTCACTGAAAACTTCCTTACTGCAGCTTGATTACCATTCTGTTCCGTGAATGCAATCCCCTGAAATTAAAACCTGGTATCAAGTTCTGTACTTCCCCATTCTGTGTTCCGCAAAGTAAGCACTCGTTAGAATAACTATTACAACAAACAGCTATACACAATTGAAGAATTTTGCCACTTCATTTGTGTATTGCTTAGTCACGTTTGCTAATTTCCGTGCTTAAGTTACTTGAACCAATCAGATTCATTGATAGGCCAGCCACCGTCTCGGCAGTCAGCAAACTTATAGAATCAACATTGTGGTATATATTACAACAAAATACAGAATGATTATCTGGCTTGTGGGCCGTGGTCTAGTGGAAAATCTCCTTCCAGATGTTTCGTTTGAAGCTGTGTTGGTCACACCACTGATGATGTTTGACGCAGCTTTGAACGAAATTTCTGCAAGGAGATTTTCCACTAGGCCATGGCCCACAAGCTCAGATAATCAATCTGTATTTTATGACACTTGAAAGCTTACGCAATATATTACAATAGGCTGCATACCCTGTACTCTTTACCGTGAACCTAACAGGTTGTAGTGGTAGCGTGTTATTTTTCAACATTTCTCAATTGGAACACCTGGAATATTAATGTGATGATTAAGAATGAAATGCCCAAGTCTATGAATCAAGACGTGATCATTATGCGATGACAGCAATTGTGCGATGAAATACAGTAATCCATATAATTGAGGTAGCAATTTACCTGGTATTAATCTTCTGTTTTTGTACAGTTTATTTTATTACACTTTCTTTTTTATGAAATATTACTTCTGCACCCAATATTTTGTTTGAACTTTTATAGGAACAATGTAGATATTCAGTTTTACTTACTTTAATAGTAACTGAGTAGATAATTTGATTTCACTTACTCTTGTCTATCTCTTTCATGTTCTCTCATTAATGCATTATGCCAAGGAGAGATGATGTAGCAGAATGTAAGAATTGCACCAGTAACTGTGTTTCATGAGTAGCATTTCATGAGTATTTTAGTGTAAGATAGCAGGCTTGTTAATAGCAGTAGATGTTGATGTAACTGCAACACCAGTGCAAGAGTTTATTCTTAAGTTTTTCACGGTTAGTTTCCTCAGCCTGCTCTCCTAATCTAACATCTGTGTGGTGATTTGGGACAGTTAACTTGTGTGATAACTAGAATATGATTTAAAATTTTATTTCTGTTAACAATACTTGATGCTATTATATCTTCATGTCTTAAATTTATGCTTGCACTTTAGGCTTGGAAGGTGCAATGACAAATATGTAATGAGAAGTATTTCAATCTAATGAATAGAAACCATGACATTGTGATAAATGTGCTTATCATTATATGTTAAGAAATGTCAACTTAATATTGTAAATTCACTCTTTTAATTTGGATATATTTAAGACCTTTTTCAGCTACATGTATGAATGTACAAGCAGGCATGTAGCAGGGCTTTCCAATATATGTGGGGTTTATGTATCCTGTGGACAAAAAGAGATGACTCATGTCTAGAACCCATATATGTATGCGATCACATTAGGCGAGTGTGCTTGCAAGTCAGTGCAAAGGTGAATTATTCTTCATGCGATGAAGTGTTAACTACTCAGTGTGTTTTATCAGTGAGATCGTGATATAAAGTGAATTCTGTGCTGTGAACATTAGAGAAGCCCTGTGCTTGACGCCCTGGTGAGTGAAGCTGGAGGAAGAAGAAGCTGTTTTGCACATGGTTCATTTCACTGCTACAATGAAGAAAAAGTGAAGTGATGCTGAAAGTTGAACTAAATGTCAATGAAGTGACAGTGAGAACAGAGCGTGACAATATGCATTCTTGTTCTAGTTGCTGGGGTATTTCGAAGCAAAATGTTTTATACTGTTGCAGTTCCTATTTCTGTTCTCGCTTATTGTGAATTGGCCTGTAATATCTAATACTTGCTTATTTTTCTGCTGCTTTTTTTGATTGTCCCTTTTGCTATTTACAACAGTAATTCTCAGGATTTAAGCTTCTATAAGAATACTTTTGGGTGTAAATAACCTGATAAAGAAGGTAAATTTTGAGCAGCAGATTAGGAACTGAGATTAACATTTTCACTAAATCTCAGATCTTGACTGCTTTAGGCTCGTCTAACAGACCAAATGTAAGCACAGTAGGTACTTCTGACAGTGGCATATAACAACCTTTCAGCAACCTCATATATCTGTTGTGATGTAAACAAAAAACCAAATATCATGGAGATATGGTTTTTGGATGGTCTAATTAAAATTTCTGAGCCCTGTTCAGCCATAATACATTAAAATAATGAATACTATGCAAATCTTAACAGTGCAATTGAAAAGCACACACTGCAGCCCACAATGAGACCATGGGGTCCTGGAACTAGCAACATCGCTATTAGTTGAGCGATATTGACCATGGCTATCTAGCTCTGCCTGAGATTCCTTCTCTTTTACACAGATCGTACGTACTTGTATTCACCAAGTTCAAAGTGAAAATTATCGATCTCTGCAAGAAACCATGCTAGATTATCAGATGTTGTCTTCCATGGTCTAGGGAAGGCTAGCTAGCCAGTTCAAATCTGGCAGAGGGCGATGGGTTTTTCTTGGCCATAAAAACCTTAGCATGGCTTCCTTCGGAAGGGAAGTAAAGCCGTAGATTTATGGCATGTAAAAGAACCTTAAGACTGAAGAAAGGCCTCTGAGCAAACTTAAGCTATCACACCCAAAGTAGAACAGGATGCTGAGAATCACAGCAGTTAAAGAGCATCGATAAACAACACTGAGCACCAAATCCCTTGTTTATTTATTTCTTTTGAAATGAAGCCACTGCATCACTTAAAATGCATAGCAAGTACTTAAATATGACACTTATGATGATTTTAAAGTACAAGTGGTTTTAAATGTTGACAAATATTTTAACTAAAATTTAATAAGTGTTTGCTATGTCCCACAGATCTAAGGGGATCATTGCTACATTAATTGTTATCCACAACCAAAATGTAAAGAAAATGGGTAATTTAAACCAAAAAGGTGAGTTGATTAATAACACTACACAACACTTATAATTTACTGGAACATGTTTTGGAGGCTGACTTTCCTCCATTATCAACCAGACTCCATTATCGACTGGTTCTCCCTGTTGTGGATGGTGATGTTTCCTCTGAGGTCTCCTCTGGTGGTGGCTCAAGGAACTTGCTGAAGATATCCTGGGGGATGTTGAAATTGAATACTCTGTTTCTATTTTTCAAAATGAAGATTTGTTCCCACGTGGACAGCTCTTGTTTTCCCATTATGTGTTTGAGGAGTTTTGGTTCTGGCTTTATGTTGTGGTTTTTTGTTTTTTGTCCAAAAGTGAGTTGCCACTGCTGATCTTTCTGTTTATTTTTTATGCTAAAAAAAAAAGAAGTTGGAGGAAAATCAGCAGTGGCCACTCACTTTTGGATAAAAAACCTCATTGGTTTAAATTGATTATTACGACACTGCATACAAACTTTGAAAAAAAGAAGATATAAATGGGTAATTGTTCAATAGCATAAATGGCTTAAACCTTGACTTTTGTATTAACAGTGACTTAATTGTGACATAAAAGCTGATAAGTTTAAGAAAGGCGTGTGGTGGGTCAAAATGTATACTTCAGTACCCAACAGTTAAATTAAAATACGGCATAAGTTAAAATTTGATGTTTTTATCTCATTGAAAGAAACCTCTCTCTTGGAGAAAGAGATGACTAAGCTCCGGTTTGGACACTCCTGCCACTCATGTCACGAATGTTAAGAATGGTGGCTTCAACATTCAGTCACACATGCCAAATCTGTCAACTCAAAGGGCACAAGTGTTTGTGTTATATTGGGATATAAGAATTTTCAGCAGTGTTCAATAATTCAATTTGTATAAATTGAAATGAAGAGATACATCTTACATTCTTATCTTTTGCCTGTTTTGCTTTCAATTAATTAAAAAGAACTGGCCTCAAGGCAGATGTTAGGTATGTATGAAGAGCAGGCTGAGGTAGTACGTGTTTTGTTGTTATGTCGAATGTTGTCATGAAGTAATTTTTTGCTGCTTTGCATCCGTAGGCAGAAAAGTATTGTCACGTCCGCCGCCGCAAAGAAGGCGAGGTGGACAGTGCACCTCTTGTAGTGTCTCTAGTCTAGTAGGGTTAGGGCAAGCACGCTCTCGCAAACAGAAAAAGAGGCAGGCAAACTAACATAAGGTAAGTGCTATTAGCCTCCCCCTTTACCCTGCATATATTGCTTTCTTAGGTTAATATTTCTCATTCTGTGTGTAACGTTTAAAGAACTGGACCTCAAATAGGCCAAGAATTGTACATAGAGTGAGTAGCAGACTATTATAACATGCATTTCTAGCTTTCCTTTTCAATGTTTTTACTGTTGGTGTTAATTTGGTTCTGAAAATGCACATTTTCTACTCCCTAAACTTTAACTTTTAGGTGTCTGTGATGTCAAAGTGTTTCACTTAGGTGCACTATACCAATAAGATGTAACTGCTGTAAGTAATATAAAGGGGGGGGGGGGGGCTTCTTTAATGTAGACTTTATGGTTGCAGATCAGAGTATACAAAATTGTATGAAAATATGAAATCACAAATTATATGCCCTAATAATGGGTAATGTTGCTGAATATGGGCTTCTTGATGTGCAACAACTGCATGTGGGATTTATGGCAGACGAAGAGGCGTTGGGGTAGATTTCCTCCAGGTTCTCCAGTTTCCCATGCCATCTCATTCCTCCGGTGCACCATGTTCATTCCATGTATCAGTGTCATCACCTGCGGTGCCATATGTAGTAGTAAAAGTGGGCATTAAACACTGCACAATAATAAAAAAAAAAAAAAGACGTGCAAGGCTGCAAATTGACGCGAAGAAATACATTACTGGACAAAGAGGTTGGCAACTACGAATTAGAAAGAAACATGGTTAATGTAACGGAAGCACCATCTAAAACTGGAACAATAGAATAGAAACATGAACTAAATACAGTTGAACTTGATTTATACGTATATCAAGGGGAAGAGGCAAGATTACTTATAACTCAGAATTACTTACAACTGAGATTTTGATAATGCATTATATTTTTGTTTAAAAAAAGGCAATACATTGGACCTGCGTGTGTAAAATTTTACAAACAACAAAGATATGTATGAAGAAAGCATTTTGAACTTGGTCCTCCTTTTAAAGAAATCAGTTAATTTGACTTGTTTCACTTTTCTTGCATTAAGTACATACACCTAATTTGTTACTGGTGACTATACATAGCGTGGTATAAACAATTCCTAAATCTGAGCAGTTTTGGCTTTGTGTGGATTAAGTTCCACCTCTCATGAATTTTACTTTCTAATCTAGTGTGTACCATCTTCTTTCTATGTTCTCCTTGGCTGATTAAAAGCAACTGAGAACTGAAAGACAAAACCGCTGTTCAACAGTAAACACCAGATACCAAAAATGTTCATGTTTACTTCTCATTTGTTGCTATGATATTATTGCACTGAAAGCCGCCCACTCAGGTCGAACCTTTGTCAACAGAGATAAGGAAAATATGCCTCAAGTTTTGTTTAAGATAACGCATGCTGTATGCACATTATAATTACATAAAACTCAGATGTATTTCCATGAAATTTAATACGTATAACTGCGAATTACGTATAAATAAGGTTTTATTAACACATTTCTAAATTACATTTTGCTGGGACCTACAAAAATTTAAGTGCAAATGCAAATTATGTAGAACTGGGTTACTTATTGAGCAAGTTCAACTGTAGTGGAATAATGTAAATAAAGGAGATGTAACATTTGCAGAAAGTATTATGAAGTGAAGATTAATTTTTTTTCCCATTCCCATTAGCTGTCAATTTTAAATGGAAATCTGCATTTGAAATAACATTGAAATTACCAGTAGTTTGCGACAATTATGTCCAGTAAAATACGATGCTTAAAGCATTCCATTTCTCAATCACCTACCACATCTCAAAACTTTGTATCTGTTTCATAAATGTAAATTATGAGAGAGTGATGTGACCGCCAAAACATAAAAATATGGTGCTCTCTAAAAAGCGGTTACTATCACTGCTATTGCTCTCTTCAATATCAGTGAAAAATATTGGAGAGTAAGATTAATGACTTCATTGTCAGAAATCCAGCATTAGCTAACAACAACATAAATGTAAATTATGAAATATATTCACAGTTTATGATTATCTACAGTAATGCACAGTTTTATGAGCTTATGATTTCACAGTTATTTCAGGGTATATGGTTTATGCCTCTAAAACACAACTTTGTGTATCTTTTATAAACGTAGATACATTTATGAAATATATTTTCATTTAAGGTTATCCACCTGTTGCGCAGCTGCATGAACTTATGATTTCATAGTTATTTCAGGTTAAATTAATTTGTTTCATTGTAATATGAAGGGATCCTCATTTATTCTGTAATTGTGGTGCTCAAGCATTACATTTGCGAGATCCTCGGGCTTGAATTGAGGAGTGTGTGCTTAAGCATAATAGTCCCCCACCTTCTAGTTACTTGAATTCGTCATTTTGAATGAGAATAGAGTTTCCCACGTTCTTTGTATGAAGTGGCATTACCGGAAGTTACCTCCATACTCATCACTCTGCATTGCCATCTACACAATTCCAATGTCATTCAAATGTTTTAGTATTGCTCGCTACTTTCATCTCTCATACGTTGGTGCCCTGCGTTACGCAGCCCCTAAGCCCATATTCAGCAACATTACCTAAGAATGTTAAATGAATAGGTTATAAGCAAAATGGGAGTATATAAGATTGTTTGCCAAAATGGTGCAAAATGGATGACCCAATCATGGCCATCTAGTTTAAGGCTCTATTATACAGTCTCAGTTTTGGATGCATTTGCAACTGTAGAGCACATATTGGCATAGCTTTGGTGTGTATGACAATCTGACAGTCAGATGCATTGAAATTTGATACTTAACTAAGATTTCACATTGTTGTTATTTTTAGGATTGCAACTGATGTGATTAAATATTTGTGTATAAGAGAGTGAAATATCAAACCTTGTTAAGTCTGCAACAAAAATAAATGTAATTTATACAGAGATTCTCCAAAATATTAATGAGTTTTAGGCTAACTGCTGCACATGAGTTAAACTTTTATGTGCTGGGTGGAAGGTGCACAGGAGTCATCTGCTTTGAAGGCGATTTTAAGCACAAAATCTGATCTCCCCCCGCCCCCCAGCACTTTTAGCTTGGATGGTTAATTCAGAAGCTTTGGCTTAAAAAAAAACAACTAATTCATCATTGGTTTTGCTGTTAATTTTTACCAACTTTAATTTGAAAATATACTAACACTCACTATTACATTCATATTTCAAGACTGTAGATTAAGAATGCAATTAAAGAATAATTCCCCTGCCCCAGGTCAGAGTTGAACCCGGGACCTCTTGGTAGATAAACCAGCTCCTGGCCATTTGACTGTAGAGACAATTAGTCGGAATTTTTATCACCTTCATTGTTTTACTTAAATGCACATGTTTTCGTTTTATACATTTTCACTTTACTATGTATAGTAAGTAGAGGAAGTATTGCATTCCACCCAAAGTTTGATGTTGAGATTTCTGGGAAATATATGTTTTGAGGCCCCCTGAATCCAAAAAGAGACAATTTTAGAAAAAGGTTCGTGTGTGCATGTGCGCATGTCTGTCTGTGGGCAGTGTAGCTCTAAAACAAAAAGTCAGTTAAAAACCAAAGTTGGTATTGAAGTTCAATGTCTTTCAAGGATGTGACACAGAGATTTTGAAGAAAATTCCTCCACCCTAAGCTACCCTTTACATGGAAAATATTTTGAAGATTTTGATTTTCTCCAAAATGGCTAATGATTTTGATTAAAATACCATATATTTAAGATATTTTTATGACAAATGAAATGTATATTTTGAATTTTCTGGCATAGCCTGTGTAGTTCTGTTTACTCTGGACGACTTTTGCATAACTGGTAAACCGTAAGAGATAGACCAATTCTTACTGTACAAAAAAATGTAGATATTGCTAAAACATACAATTTATGTCCAAATAAATTTTTCTGTAGGGATATTTCGGAGATATTCCTTGTTATTTGTTAGTTTTACAATACTTATACTTTCGCCAAATGGAAGATCGTTATTAATTTTTTATATCGTAATCATGTAAAGAGAATGGAATTTCAAATCTTTAAAGATTTGACTCGCTCAAAGCCATATTCCCATTGTACGTACAACAATATGAGCAATAAGATACTTTCTGCAAATGTTTATTTTGACTAACATGAAGAAGTTAGAGGCCCAAATGACCTCGTTGACGGACCTTTAAACCCCACACACTCACTCATGAAGAAGATAGAGGAATAAGAGGTTGTAAGAATAGTTGGTACAAGAGTAGAGAAAATCATTTGATGTGTTTAATTAAATACAACACTTATTGGTTGCATTCATGTGATTTTTTCCATTTGCTCCTCCACAAAGTATTCCTACAAAAGCGTTTTATTTTTATCTACTTCTTGTTAATACAGATAAATCTTATTACTCACTCACATTCACTCATTGTGGGTATAAAAGTTAGTTGCTATGTATGGCTTTAAAATTCTATTCTTTTTGCTTTAATATGAAGGGAAAAAAAAGAAATAGTGATTTGCAGTTGAGAGAAGTATATTGGTAAGGTCAATGTCACACATTTTAATTTTAATAAATTGTGTCCTTCAATAAGATGTATGTTTTTTTTAAGTAAAATTTTGTTCTGTTTATAAAAGGTTGTGTGAACGCAACACAACAGGTTTTTCAGTGCTGTAAATCTGTGAAAGAAGAAAAGTGGTTATAAAGTATTTGAAACTACTCGTCTAGCTTTTACATAGTTTAACGAAGTCCTCTGATTTACCTTTCACCCGATATAAAAGTTTGAAGTCAGTTTTGTGCTCTCGTGTATATATTTAAAATCTTTGCATTTAACGTCTTAGTATGAGCAAGGATTGTGTTTTGGTCTTTATATGCATAACAGTACAGAGTTAAATGTTGAACCCATAATGCATTTTTTGCATGTATTTTGCTAGAATTTGAACACTTATTTTTTCTGTATTATGTCCATTGTCTTATGTTCATGGAAAGCTTAAATCTTAGACATGTGACCCTTTGAAAGTGCCCAAGTTTTTATCTAAATTCTTCATAAAGGTATGCAAGGAATGTGAAAATAATTTGTTGTTGGATGTTAGTCCATGTTTTTTATATTTTTCAATTATGTGACAGTAGGAAAATGTACATTTCTGGCAGGTCTAAAACATATGTTTAAAGTGATCACCACCACCATTGCCATCAATATGTGTTGATTATGTTGTTTAATGGCTTTATAGAGAAGAAGAAATTAAATAAGAACAATAACTAGATTATATATATCATGTATGAGTGGAAAGGAAACTGATGAGTAATAATAATAATATACTAAGTTGGGTTTAAATACACAAATGTCACCAAGACTTCACTTCCCACTGAGTCAGAACCTAGCTGAGGGTGGGTTAACTACCCCGGAAATGTTTTTATATTTTTACAAGAAATGTGTAGTTTTGGTAAAGCTTTTGTGTTTAAACCAACTTAGGGTAATATTATTATTAGATTTTATGTACTTGCAGAGTTAAGAGGGCAATTCAGCGACATGAAAGTATAAGGTAGGCCATTAAGGATACCGATTTTTAATTGTGCACTACTGTTTTATTGTTGTCGTGTTTCGTAATCAGTATTTATTGTCGTTAATTATCATGGAACGCTTTGCAATGCAACAATAAATATTTATTGTGAAAACACATTCAAATCTGCTGAATGCTACCAGAAACTGGGCAGAAGCTTTGCACGGCTCTCAGTTGTCATAATATACCTAACAAGTCAGAAGTTCGTAGGCTAATGACAAAATTTGAGACCAACAGGTTTGTTTACAGACATCACAACTCCAGTTCCAGCCAGTCTGATGAGAATATTGCAATTGTGTCGTTAGTCCACATAAATCAATTTGTCATTCACAACATTTGGGTATTGCAAAAAGCTCCATCCAGCAAATTTTCACAAAGGATCTCTATATTCATGCCTATAAATTCATTTAACTCAACAAATGAAACCAAGGAACCATTTTTTTTTTCATTTGTCGGTCTGGGCGACTAAGTTGGTTAGACACTGACCTACTGATCCCAAGGTTGCGGTTTCAAATCTGGCTCAGACGGATGGTTAAGTGTTCTTAAAAACTACTGCTCCATGTCATTAGACTTACTGGCATGTAAAAGAACTCCTGCGAGACGAAATTCCACACACCGGCGACGCTGATGTGATCCTGGTAATTGACAGTCGTTAAACAACAAAAAATTTTTTTTAAATTAATGAACCATTTGCAGTTGAGAGATGGCAATCAGAGCTGGCCAGAAAAGTCATGTGATCTATCACCCTGTGACTTTTTCCTTTGGGGGCATCCAAAGTGGCAAGTTTATAGAAGTAATGCCTATACAATAAAACTGAAGGAAGAGATTTGAAATGCCATTGTTCAAATTGAGGAGTAGATCTGTCTGAAGGAGATAATAAATTTTATAGTTAGAGTTACAACATCCACAGCAAATCATGGGCAAATGTAATTTTTCATGTTTAATGTTTTGTTACATAATGGCAACATCATCCTTTGTACTGATATGGAAATATTTTACATTTCATGAAAATAAAGTGCTTTATTGAAGTTAAAAACCAATGTTGTTAATGGTCCACCTTATATTTGTAGGTTGCTATTGTTTTAAGAACGTTCTTTTAACACATGTATAAACCTGAGAATACAAATCCACTATAAGCGATGTGCAACATATAAAGCAATACAGCATCCAACATTTTTAAGACACTTTCCATTTGTAAATTTCTAAGCAGTATTACAAGTTTTTCTCTTCTTCTTCCCCTCCCTCCTGTATAATGCAATAGAATCAGCTTTATAGTTTTTTGGTTGCTTGCCAGCAGTTTTAGTACATTCGTCTCCACAAACCTATGCAAATTTTTTTCAGAGTTCGTTAAAATTTGAAGCTTATGGGCTTTAGTCTCCGCATTCACTGCACATTATGAGTAATGGAAGTCTTTGCTAGCTGAAGACAAAGCATGAGCATTTCATTTGTTGTATACTGGTAAAATAAACAGATGCACTTAGCTTGCACTTAAGTTAGTTTATAGGCAGTGGTAATGGCATATATTTAGTGTGGCATGCTGATAATGGTGAAGGAGGTTGTATTTTAGGTCAGACTTTAAGCTTTGGTTCTATAACAGAATTTGAGAGATGTTATTGATTCAACTCTGTGCTAAATTGGTTTGGGCTGAAATACATTCAGAGAAAAAATGTATTTATCCATAATTTCAGTGAAGTAGAAATAATCTTAATACCTGTATAAGAAGCAAAATAACATATCTAGTTGATACTTGCAAGAACTTTCTTAGTGCTCTTGCTCTACATACACACATAGATTCTTTTGTATGTGAAGTTCAGGGTGAGTTGGAAACTTTTCAATAAAGCGAGATAGCTAGGAGAAGTATTTTGTGTTTGTTATGGCATGTAGCAGTTATAATACTTGTAATATTTGTTTTCCCATAAAATGTATGGGAATGGAGGTCTGTTTACTCGTTTACGGCAAGGTAGGCATTTGTACGACTGTAAAAGTCAGATTCAAAGTGTGCAAATTTTTACCACACAATGACAGAGCTTAATGGAGCGGCCAGGGATGTGAACCATTTATTTAGCATGCGTCAAGTCAGTAACCATCTTATTCTTCAACACTCGTGAGTGCCAGTCTCTTGGCCTGGGTGTAACACTGCAGTAAAATCTCGGCGGTGACCCTGCATCTGTAGCTCAGGTGCTGCAGTTTGTCATTGAAATTGATTTTATGAAGCAAGTTTAGCTTGTGTGTTAGAATGTGAACTCTTATTTGTGTTAAAATAGGAAATTTGAGTCGATTAATAACACTAAATAACACTCACTCTTATTCTTCAATTATATATGACTGTCTATTTCTATGGGTATTCCAGTGAGTGCTTATGCATACCAAATGTTCATGCATATCTGTTACAGTGACCTTCAATTATTACTTACCAGTTTTAACTTTTTTCAGGCCAATTTACAGGCTTGTTCAGTGCTCTGATGGTATTGACTGCAGTTAAAAAGTACACATGACTCAACAGTATCGTAAATTCTTTTGTAAATAATAGATGAATCTTAATTCAATAAATCAAGTCAATTTTATTTTATTTCATGGAGAAAGTACATTGCAGTGTCAGCATTACTTTTGTTTCCCCTCCTTCCCCATGACTTTCTTTTCAAGTATGAACAGTGAAAATTGGCCGTACTTCAATGTGCTCAGACTCGCTCTGACTCCCCTTACTGTACACTATCTAGTCGTTGAACGTTAATACGGCCATTCTTAGATACTTTATTCTTTGCATAATGGCCGCTGTGTGTATTTTTACTTTATGAGGAAAGTACAAAAAGTGTGATGATTATGTGATGAAATACAGTATTTCTTCAGTGACGTTACCTCCTAATAACATGCCAGAAAATTATGTTCCCAAGTTCCAAATTTAATGCCAATGCCTCAACTCACTCTTTATATGAAATTTCACATTTTTGTCTTCTTTGTGTGATTGTAGTAACTAAATAAAATGTGTTAGAAAGGTTCTTGTAGGAAAAATGCCAAGGTAATCATTCAAAGAGCTATTTCATTCCTTTCTTAAAATTTAATGTACTTAACTGAAAGATATGTTGTATAAGTTTGGCAGCAACACAGTCGTTATCATAATTGTGATGTAGTTCACATAACATATAAAGGTTTTGTAAAATTATGCAGAAAAACAATTTGAAAACATACATTTTTAACAAGAATAGTAATATTGCAATGATATCTGAAGAACTATTAGAAACTCTTAAGTTATTTCCATTCTACTCGTGATCCTAATTTTCTGTGAGAGTCTGCCTTATTCAGTGTGCAGTCACAAGAGTACAAGCTTTTAATTGATCTGGTATTGCTTTACAAAAACCATTTGGGCTAAATAAACAATATTTTTTGACTTGAGGCATAAGAGAACTAGTTTTGGCAGCACATTACCTAGTGCTCCTGCAGCTACTTAAATTGCTTTTCCCTCATTCATGATTATAATTCTATGGGCAAGAAATTTAATTTAACTCTTTAGGTTTGCTTAATAATGGTGAGTAAAGAAGTACAGTAGAATCATGATATCTTGGTAAGAGCGCGTCAAGATACCAAAATGTTGAGTTTTATGGAATAGGGGGCATGTTATTCACAACTCATAACAATACTGCAAATTACATGAGTGCGTGTTTAGAACAATGTAGGAAACAAAAATAGTCTAAAATTTATTATGTATTAATGCTTCCCTTTCTCCGGTCTCTAATACATCCAATTTAATTTCCATCATCATGTTAAGTTGTCTTTTCTTCTCAACATTTTCACTGGCACAAACACAACGCAACACAACACTAGCAGTAAGCCTGCAATCTGAGAAACGGTGTGTAATCAGAAATATGGGACCGAAAGTTTAGTTTACCACATATTTACTGGGTAAAGCAGCTGTGGACAGAACCCTGTGTTGTGATTATGAATGTAATTGTGGCCTTCACCTGTAACAGTGGCAGCGCAACGCATGTGTTGATTCTTGTCTCTCTCCTAGCTGCCGCACGGACACTTGTTCAACGGCAAATGACAATGTGTGCAATAATACTGTGGATATGTACAGTGCTACACAAGCATTCGTCACTAAATTGGATCTTTGGATTGAACATCTCAGTGATTGATACATTTTTTATTTCCAATGTATGGAGACCCATGACCCTGTTTAGGAGGAAAATCTGCAGATGTATCTTGGAATCTATAAAACTAGAGTTCACTGCAACACAGTTGAAATATTTCCGAAAAGTATAAAGCATTTTGTTTCCATTTTCAAATCCGTTGTCTATCAATCAGTCAAGTGCTGAAATAAGGTTCCAGACAGAACTAACAGCTTTGTAAAGAGGCATATTATTGAAACAAATGTGCAGATATTTTTTTAATGTTAGATGACATCAGTTGCAGTTCCGTTCCAAGCCGTGTTTGCATCAACTTACGTATATGGGTAATTCTTTTCAAAATTAAACAAACTGTTGGTCACGAATGATAATTTACTTGCTCAACTACGCGTGGAAACTTCAGTTTTCATTTATTGATATGCCACAAAGACAGCCCAAGTGATGAGGTTGCTACAAAATCATAACTAAAATAAATACATACCGTCAGTGCCCTGTAGGACAGTTGTAAACTTGGCAATTTCATGCCCCCTACCCCAAGCGTCTGTTCTATGCCAAGCAGGTTGCAGAACTAATGTGTTTGGGTTTGCCCACCGCTGGGGTAAAGCAGTAAAATTTCAAACAAGTGTTTGTGTTATGTATCCACATAATACTGGCAGGCTTTTAATTTTGTAACAATGGTCTTTTGGATGCTCATGTTCTGATTAGATATTAAAATATGTGTCTGTGAGGGAGAATGTGGTAGGTTGTATAATACAATAATTAAAATTTACCTATACTGTTTATACTGCATAGTGGATTGTAGAAATTATCACAATAAAGTTTAACCATGATAAATAAAACATTAAATTAAAAAGTCATAGAGTTATACAGAATGCTGAGTTATCGAGAGTCAAGTTATCAGGGTTTTACTGTATACATATAATTGCAATGAATGAATATTCTCAGCAGATAGCCCCCTCTCCCAAATAAGTTCTGCTTGCAAGAATGAGTGGTATTAAGGGCCTGTTTGACACCAGTACATTGAACTTTTCATTACGTAAAAGTACCAACCCTGGGGATTGATCTTGCCTCCAGGGAGTGGAGGTGTTAAGTTATTCTTTGTAGTAATTTATTGCCAAATGTTATGCAAGTTGCTATGACAGAAAAACTCATGATGCACAATGGACTGAGTTCCTCAGCTATAATCATTAATATGAAGTGCATTTTGAAAATTACGCGTCTTAAAAGCTAATATTTTAGAAACAGAAAGGGTACAAACTCTTAGTGTGCTTTGGGATCTTTATGCTTGTAATGTAAATCTATGAATATGAAGGAATTAACTCAATGTTTTAAAGCTACTAGTTTTAATCTGTACACTTGTGCTAGAACGAGTGAGGAATAATGAATGGCATATGCTTGTACTAAATGACATTATTGCCACTCTTTGCAGATGTAGAGGAGGATGATTTGGGCAAAGTGGACAAATGGCAAGATAAAATAAGCAGTGGTTTCGATCGACTCATGTCATTCGCCTCCACAGAACTAGACAAACGGCGAAGAAGTACGGAGGGCTCATCGCCTCGAGGTGGGGACTCGGCTGCCAGTTGTAACACCAGTCCAGACAGCGGCATCGGGCATGGAGATCCTCCAATGGCACCACCTGCGCTTGCTGCAAACTCAGCCGCACAGTCTCCTGCCAAGAAGCGTTCGCCTTCGTCTTCAGAATGCACCAATGGTGGCAGCCCAGGTCCCAGGATGCCACGACTTTTTAAAACTCCAGCATCAAAACAATCCCCTGACCATGTGGATCGTGATTCGCCACCAATTTTGGAACCTCCGTTAATGGACGAGACTGCAGGTCCTCCACGTACTCCATCCCCTTCATCCTTATCAGCTGATGAACATCCTCCTGCCATTTCTGCTCCGCCTTTTAGCCCCGCTCCTCTTGATGGACCATACAGTCCAGTATCTGCTGGAAGCAATTCGTTGCAACCTCCTTCTGGAAATGAACCTGCTCTTAGTCCTCCGCCACCACCTTTACCACCCTCTGTACCGTTAAAATACCAGCGACCTGACATGAATTCCCAGCGACCTGATCATCACTTCAAGAAGAAATTTTTTCACCGTGAAAATTGGAGTAGTGGTGGACATTGGGGTGGTGGTGGTGGTAGTGGAGGAGGAGTGGGCAACAGTGGTGGTGCCGGTGGTGGTGCTGGTTCACATCACAAGTTGGGAAGTGGAGCTGGTGGAAAATTCAGACCCAAAGGCAAAGATTGGGAATGGCATGGCAATAAGGTCCAACAGACACCTACGCCACAACCTTCAGTTGCATCTGTGCCACCTCCGGACTTTTCTGTGCCACCTCCCCATATGGTTAATACAGCACTTCCTCCGCCCTCTGCACCACAGCATCGATTTCATCACCATCCACACCATCCTCGCTATCATCGCCCTCATGCGCCTAACTCCTGGGTTGGTTATCCACCTTCTCAGCAAGAAGAGCATATGCAGGGCAGTTCAGGGCGGTATCAACCATGGCCGCATTAAGGCTCATGTAAGTTTCTCTTCAATTTAATTGTTGTTTATTTAATTTAAAGTTCCGACCCCTTCAGCTACTGTAGTGCAGGCGCTACACACCCTTAGCACTCTGAGGTTACTAGAAGTACATCTAATATCTGAACCCCCCTAAGGGCAATTGTTTGGGTTGGGTTGCACTTGGCAGAGTAGCGGCTCTTGATACCCATGTGAGGTTGAGTACAGGTCGTGCGTTAGCTCTTGACGAATGAAATTTTTAAATGAGAGGTTAAATGCGAGTCACTTACTCACTTTACAGAAACAGTGGCACACAGAAGTAGAAACGGCAGTCAGTTGCTGTGTAGCTTGCACTCATGTTTCTGCATACAAGAAGTACAGCAGCTACAAAGCAAATTATAACACTTCCAGTCAGTGTCAGTTACATGTATTACAATATCTGTAACTGTTTACACTTGATTTGCCTGTATTTCTTCAATGCCAAACATTTCTCCTTCATTTTCATCTGAATTGCTGTCATTCTCATTATCTCGTGTTAAAATTCTGGCCATGATATGAATGTGTACCACACAAACTTTGCAGTCAGCTGTACTCTGTGTTTTCTTCGAAACGTAACATAGGGAAGAGAGCTGTTTGTTATCATAACATAAACTATTTGCTGACCTGTTTATTAAGGATAGGTGAGGTCACTGCACCTTCGCTGAAGGTCATTCATCAGGAACTAATGCGTGAACTATACTTCTGGGCTGTGATGTCCAGCGATGGTAGTGAGGGGCCATATTGTCCTTCAGCACTGGCCTGATATCTGGGAGAAGGTGGACCTAAAACACTGTTGGCTTTACTGAGGTATTTGGTGGACTTCCTCTTGGGGTTGATGAGCGTCACAGACTCCAGATATCGGCCTCATCTAAAGCCCCACAGATGAGATGGCCACTCTGATTGCACCTCCATGGTGAATAAGGAGAGTGTTGGCTCTGGGTAAAGTTTTGCCATGACTATGTACGAGGGCAGATCAAAAAGTAACGCAGAATAATTTTTTATAAAATAAGCTTAATAGTTAAAAAAATTACAAATGAACTTCCATCTTTTATCTATTTTTTGACATAGTCAAAATTAGTCACTAATTTTTCAGAGTTTTGCTTATTCTCATAGGAATTTCTTGTAGAATAGCCAATACAAAATTTGATGCATAAAATGTTAAGCAATTGGTCAAACAAACAAAACAGTAGTAGAGCATAAGCATTTTCATGTTTTTATTTATCACCCTCATTGGCAATGAAATGGATGATGACCAAACTTATTAAGCCATGGACTCGTGGATGGAAGGTCTTCGTTCAAATTGTGCTAGGGCTGTTCTTCCTGATAAATTCTTTTTTTTCCCCAGTTTTTCCTCAGTCCTCACAACTGCAAATGACAGGAAGGTACCCAAACTTAATGCCACTTTTGCTTTCCCAGTTATTTAATTTCATTGTATAAGTGTCCTACCTGTGGTGCTGCATGCAATAAGAATAGTGGCTAAACTCGGCAAGAGCTCATCATGAAATTTCAGTTTATATCAAGCATTGTTTCATGTTTTGTGGTTGAATTTTGACCAGCTTATGTAGAGCACTATTTTAAACATCCCTCTATACAACTTTCTTCAAGTAAGTATGCAGGCTTCCATGGCTATTGTCTTTTGTTGAAACTTCTTGGCTCATGATATGCAGATGTTTTGCTCCAACTGTTTTGAGTTTCTATGGGCTGCTGTTGCTACTTATTGGCTATGTTGTTGTTACCTACATGTATGAGGCATATTTTCAAAGTAAGTACCATTTAAATATTTTGCCACTGCAGTCACAATTTTAAGCTTCTGCGATCCCATCCCGCATTCATTAGTTACCCAGACAGCTATGAGCGATTGTTACTTTGTGCTTTCCTGCTATTAGAGTGTTTTGAAATGTCAAAACAACCAAAGGAACTGCCGACTATGAAGTCAGATCAGTGATTTGTTTATTGAATGCAAGATATGTTATGCCAGCAAACATTCATCACCAGTTTTATGACATTTAAAGGGAAACAATGTTAAGCAACAATTCCCGGCCACACACGTCCAAACAAACTCAAGCAGCATTTGGTTGGGAACAGTTTGACCACCCTCCATACAGTCCAGATTTAGCACTAAGCGATTTTTATCTGTTCATCTGAAGAAATTCCTTGATGGAAACCAGAAGTGCATACTTCATTTTCATCACAGGCGGCATCATTCTTTTACGAAGCCATACAAAACCTGATTTCCCGTTATGACATGTGTATGAATATCAATGGTGGCTGTGTGCAGAAACAGTGTAAGGTAATGAATGATAATAGAATATTTGGATTATAATATACTGTTATTTGTTAAAAAATTATCGGTACGATTTTAAAAACATGCCTCGTATATGTAGTCTGTGCCCTCTCCTCTTCTCTCATTGGATGATTAACCAATAGCAGCATGCTCTTTGCTGTTAAATCTGTATAATTTTCTGTTCCTTTTATATATCTCAACACTTATAGATTTTTTGTGAGAAAAATTTCCACATATTGCCAGAATTTTGATGTCCTGGAACTTAGTGTTGCCTGGTTTTTTCAATATGCTCAGCTGATGTCTGATTCGGAATACTTAGTGTACTTGATGAGCTTGTTTCTAAGTGTTTGCATTGACCTTCATGTTTATGCAATGTATGAGTGTCTGCAGTTGCATCCAATTTTAAGAAACACCATTATTTGACAGAGGAATATATCTGCCTGCACTAGAACCACAAGATGTTTCTGCTCTAGTTTGCCTAATTTTTGGTATCATTCTGCATACCGTATCTGTACTGGGAAAGCATAAGCGTACGATAGTACAAAATGGATCATAAGTCACAATTGGACAACAGAATGGACCATAAATCACAAATGGATAAATTTTGTATTGAAATCACATACCTGTCAGTAGAACAAACTAACAGCTATTTCTAAGTAGAGATATTTTGTGCCTTCTTATATGGTGGTAATAGTCTATTTCCCAAAAGATGTTGTTCCACACAATAGACGTATGTAGGACAGGATTGGAAAGGATTGAGTGAGGCTGAAAAATTCAGTGCCATGACCGGGATTTGAACCACAGATCTACTGGTTACCGTCCAGCTGCTCTGACCACTAAGCTATCAGAACATTAATTACATTGATTGACCTTATAGTTGGTTAAACTAGAAGCCTGGGACTTAAGTACTTGCAATATTGTAAGTTGCCGCTAAGATATATTATCTCATATGAATTAAGATCTCCTTGTGTGGTTTGCCGAGAAAAGTGCGAGTGAGTTGGAGAATTTAATGTCATATCTGCATGTTGACCAGACGGTAACCAGTTAAATCCGTGGTTCAAATCCCAGTCATGGCATTGCATTTTTCAATCTCACTCGACCCTTTCCAGTCATGTTCTACATACGGCTATTGTGTGGAAGAATATTAATTACAAAACTAAACATTTACCATAAATGAAGGAAAATTGAAGCTATTAACAGTGAAGCAACAGAATCTAAAATAAGAACAAATTAGAAACTAAAAGCTTCACATATCCTAGTAATATTACAAGTTCTTCAATTGCTAACTAGTTTCAGGTTGTGTCCAACACATTTTCAAAGTTATCCAAACAAGTTACCATAGCTACTGACACTCAGTTTAAAAGATGTTTGTCGCCAACTTCTGAAAGCAAAAGCCTATAAATACAATCTATTGTAGTATTTCAAAATTCATAACGCGGTTCCTGTTTGTTTTTAAAATGAATATCTTTTTCCAAACCATTAAATCTTATAGGTCCATCTAATTGTTTTAATAATTTAACCTTGGGATTTATTTCATGATTAAATGACCAAAAATGATCGCATTACGAATTTTGAAATACCACCAATAGATTGTATTTATAAGTTTTTGTTTTCAGAGATTGGCGACAAATATATCTTTTAAATCGGGCATCGGTAACTATGGTAACTTGTTTGGATAGCTTTGAAAATGAGTTAGATGCAACTTGAAACTAGTTAGCAATTGAACTTGCAATTGTACTAAGTGTAACGTTTAGTTTTTAATTTGTTCTTATTTTAGATTTAGCATAAACTATCAATGCTTAATAGTATTAATTCTTTTGTAAGTAATAAGCTGGGCCAGCACTGAATAGTTGTTTCTATTGTTGCAGTACTGTTACAGCATCTGGACTTAAAGGATAGTCACTGCCATATCATCATGTCTCACAATCATTAGCCAGCCGCCAACACTGCCAACTCAACAGCTATTTACTGCCTACTGCTAAAAAGCGCTGCAGCCTTCCCCAAAAAATGAAGTCAATGTTAAAACGCCTTGCTCAAATGCCCTCCACATCTTTAGATGTTAGGAGCATGTATGGCTAGTGCGCATCGCAGGGGGCAGATATTTGTACAGATGGATATAGGATGTCATTAGTGTTATTTAAAGGGGTCAGCGGGCTTAGCCATTGGTTTGTAAATTAGTGTTGGTCTTTTATGTATGTTGAGTCCTTTTATTTGCTAGCCCTGTTGATCCCAGTTATGTAGAATTGTTACCGTGGGGTTTTCACAGAGCATGGGAAAAGTCTTATGTATGTGTGCCGCCATTGCTCCAAGGTTATTTATTTTTCTGTTAAAATCATGTTGAATAATGAGTCTGCTTAGTGTAAATTTTATTGTGTTGCTTGTGTTTTTTGTTTCTTTGTTTAAATTAAAGTAATATATATTATTATTAAGGCTTGACGATGTTATTAATGATTATGGTGAACAAATGAAATAAAAAGTGGCTTTTCAAAAGAGCAAAAAAAAAAAAGAAGAAAACTGTAAAAAAAAATACAATGAAGTGTTCTAAATGGACTGAAGCAGACATTGATTGTACAGATTTCCGGAGAATAGATTTGTTGTAATATTTAGATATTCCCCTTTGCCAGCTTGATTTCCCTGAAAGCTATTCATTGAGCTGAGAAAAAGGAATTATGAATTATTCAATGTGTTCTGCCTCCTCGCATGCTATGTGCCAGTACTTTATAGGTTTTACTGTGACGGCCTGGCACAAAAGAGAATAAACTCCCCATCCCACTGCGTTTGTGATTTTGAGCCAGGGACAATTTTTACAAGAGTGCTGGTTGCAAGAATGAATTTTGTGTACCTGTGACTGATAGTGTTTAAAATATTGGTGAAAAAAGTGTATATTTGTGAACTAAAAGGGGGGGATGTTTTAACTGACCTTAAAGGATAAGAATGCATATACCAGTGAAGAAAACGAGATTTATCATTACTACCATGTTATGCAGCTGAAAGAAAATTCTGTTACATGAACTCCTTAACTTCAGGTTACGCTATCTGTAATTTTCATTCCATTCTGGAAACTTTACAGTGGTTTTCAATATTTTATACACTTATTACATTGTTGTTAATGTGTTGTGTATAAAGATGGGGAAAAAAAAAAGACCAGCATAAAGAAAGGAAACATGTTTTACGTAGATTTCACTGCCATTTTTCTTTTGTATTCAACTAAACACTGCCATTGCAGCATGTGTGTTTAAGAAGCAAACAAAGCAAAACAAAACATTTTTTGAGATCTCAGCAAGCATTCATCAACCTCAAACTCTCTCCCTAAGTGGTTATTGTTTTGTTTTGTTAGCAGTCCTGTAGAATCAGCCATTTTACTGCCACTTTCCGTGTCCACGTTTTGATGGTCATAGTGAGCATGAATCATGAACAGGAGAGTGAAAGTGCTCTGGTCTGCAGATGGAAAAAGTGTGCATCATTTTGTAGTACTTTATAAAATGCATGTGCAGACAGAATGATAAATAAGAACATTATAAATGTTTCTTTTGGAATGCTGCAAATAAAGTGAAGATCCCAAGTTGCCTTTAAAGCTTATTGCTTTGTCTTCCCTCGAACGTTTGCATTAGAATTCAGCATTTACATCTGCACACTGGATAGAAATTGAGATTCAGAATTGTTCTTTCACATCTGTGTTTTATCACTGCCATGAATGAATTCTGAAGCTTATCCCTGCCTTTTATTTTTTAAATTTCTGGCTGATTCTACTCGGAAGTTTTTGTAGTCATTTTGTTTTGAAAGATGTTAGTATCATTTACAGAAAGACAAATGATGTGTTGTTATTATTAAATGTGGGTGTCGTATGATACCTTCAAATGAATATATATAAATATATACATATATAAAGAAAGAAAGGACAGAACAGAACACCACAGGTTTAGTACAACATCAGTTTTTTTTTTTTTTTAGTTCTTGCAGTAGGAAGGATGATGCATGGTATGCATCCTATTGCCTAATGAAGAATTAACAGTACAAACATTGATTTGAAATTTGAGATCTATTGGTACGTAGTCTGAAAAATTTGTACTGCATTCACATTTGTAGGTTTTGTGAATAAAGAATCTGAGTCCATGATGAAAAACACTGTAGCCTGTTATTGTGTAAAGTGTAATAAATCATGTAAATTCAACAATTTTTAAATTGATCTTTTAATGTGTTTATGAATCCTAACATCACTTTGCTATCCTGCAATTGTGTTAGATATTTAATCCAGTTTCCGTTTACCTTAACCTGTAGATTAACATACACTGCCACTCAAAAGTTTCCGGATACCCAGTGAAAGTTTTGCAATTCAGTATTTAAATAACAAGCTCTGTTTAGAAATCTAAGCAAGCCTATCTTATCACAATTCATCAACATGTGTGAGCGTTGTAAACAGATATTGACTGAGTCAATTGTGCACAGACGCAGAGTGAGAATAATTTTGCTGACACGTTAAGTAGCATATTCTTAGTTGTGAATTACTAGAGCAGCTCATAACAGTTCAGCGATTCCTGTGTCTGTAAAAGGATGAGTAAATCGTATTTCCAGTTATTACATGATTTATGGAATCATAGAGTCCAACATTGTAAGTATTTTCAAAATTTAAGCAATTTCATAATATTTCACAAAATTAAGCAAAGTAAATGTATTTAGTTCCAGGATACGGGCCGTAAGCAGACATTAAGTACTGAAAATCGGTCAGCAGTGAATGCCCTTCAAAGTGAAGCTCATTCCATTTGACAAATATCAAAAAAGCTTAAGATTTCCAGGACAACAGTTGCTGATGCCGTACAACATTAAGGGAGACTGGGCCAAATAGGGACAGAAATGGAAGTGGGAGACCTGCAGTAACAAATAAAAATGAGAGTATCACTTTGGTGCTAAAAAGCAAGGTAAATAGAAATCTGACAGCAGATGAAATTTGAGCTGAATTTAATTTTAAGTCACGATAAGGAAATATGAGTACTGTCAAGAGAAAACTTAAAGCAACCAATCTATTAGGGAGAGTAGCTGTGAGGAAACCTCTTCTCAAGAAGGTGAACAAATAAACAAAAATGCAGTGGGCTTTGAAACAAAAATTGGACAACTGACAACTGGAAAAAGGTGCTTTGGACTGAGGAATCCAAATTTGATGTTTTTGGAAACAGATGACAGACGATCACCAACTGAACGGATGCATCCAGACTAATCTCAATAGTGAAACATGGAGGAGGGTCTGTAATGTTATGAGGATGTTTTGCATTCAGTGGTACAGGTGTCCTATACTCTATTCATCAAGAGATTAGAGGAGTCGTAAACAAAGCCACGTGCATTTTGACCACAGTGACACTCTTGACGCTTTCGCCGTGTAAATAGTCCCTTGAAGAAATACTGTTACTAAGGTCTAAAATGTCACTTAATGTTTGCTAAAGCATTAACTAAGTGTACTAAGCATAGTTAAAGTGTAAGAATATGCAGTTAAGGGAATCTGTAACCAGCCTAATTCATTCTGCGTGTGTATTATTCAGTATGAAAGTAACATGGCGGAACAAGTGAGTTGTGAAACATAAGTGCGGCAAACCATTGCAAAGTGGTGAAAAGACAACAATATTGAACGTGTTTAACAAGTTCTGCGAGAAATATCCTGAACTTGCTATAAAAGATGTGATGAAATTAACATCCGAGTTTACTGGTGTGTCAGTTGCAAGTATTTACAGCACACGCAAAGAAAAATCGTCCGTTGGTGAAGATCCCGGCAAAAAGCGACCACGTGTCAGATAAATGGTGGATGTAGTTTGTGACGAATTTGTGAGATCTGCAATCCATCGAAAAGTTCACCAGTTCTTTGTTAACAATGAACCTCCACATGAGAATTTTTGGTTAGGTTATTTGCTACAGATCTGGGAAACATTGAAAGACACCCTTGACAAAATTATTGTATATTTACAATCACATTAGACAGCTTTTATGTACTTAATACATGTGTATGTGTTACATCTTAAATATTTTTTATATAAAGACAGCACTTTTTTAATACAGCTCAAAGTGTAATGGAACTGGTATTTACTATATAGCAATAGTTTCTTTATACATAATAATACATAATACTCTACAGTATGCACAGCCATTTTAGTCATTACTTAATTCCATGAGTGGTTATTAAGGAGGTAACTCCAGAGCAATGGCATGAAGACCCATTTCCCATAATGTGATGGCAAGACGTCCAACAGTAGCAGTGGAAAGCTTGGACCAAGTCCTCAGCATCTTCTCTGCCATCTGTAACATTATGTTTTGTTAGAAATGGATAGAGATCATCTACAAAACTGTGCAGCTTTACAAAATTATCAAGATATAATATCTAAGTACTGGAAAGCAAGAAGGTGAATGATTTCACTGTTGACTCAAGAGTATTAGCTGCATACATATACATAATGTTTTGTATTTACTTTTCATATAAGGTGAATCTTGACTAAAAGGGAACAAGAGAGAACCAAGCAAGATGTCTCACGTTGTAATGTTTGTGGCCCACATTTTGGAGGTCAGGTGTTCATATTCTGTGGACTGACCAATCTAAGTGGGATTTTTTGTGGTTTCTGTTGTTGCCAAGATGAATACCAATTGGGTATTTAATACAATAACCCAAATACCTTAGATCTAAAACAATAATACAAATGAAAACAGATGGTAATGGCAAATGCTCTGCCATATTTCCACAGATAATTAAAGTGGCAGACCGGAGGTACCCAAATTCCATCTCCTTGGCACGTAAAGGAACATACAATTGCCTGGCACAAAGGCCTCTGTATTCATGTGTCAAAGTTACTATCTGCCCATCACAAGCAGAGGTACTATTGTGTAGCACTAAGTGTAACACATATCTGGAGATGTACCAAAGATGCCATTTGGCAATTACTTTACATAAGCAGAGGTACTGTACTAAGACCTTTGTTGACACATGTCAAAGCAGCTATCTTCCTGTCACTTACAGAAGCAGAGGTACAGTTGCCTAGCACTAAAGCCTCTATGGATTCACGTCGAAGTTACCATCTGTCCGTCACTTATAGAAGCAGAGGTACAATACTATGGTCTCTGTACACATTTTTCCAAGCTGCCATCTTCCAATCACTTACAGAAGCAAAGCTAACAGATCTGTTGCTATATAGTTAAAGTGATGTTACATAGAGGGGAAAAGGTTTCTGGAATCTGTATTTCCGTATGAGTTTAGAACTAAAGCCTTCAGTTCACAAGTGAAACATTTTTATAAGAGAAAATTTCTTAAATATGTTCCAAATTTCTGCTGTGAAAGTTACAAAACATAACTGAAGAGTGGTGCGGAATGAATTGTTGAGAGTTCTTACCAGCCATAGAGCTTCTTAAGCAGTTGGCTTGGAGTTATCCACTCAAACTATCATCATCACAAAAAACAACAGTGGCCAAGAGGCACTGACATCTGTAGGTAAAAACCAGTATGAATGTTATCTGCAAGCACCGAATAACTGTACAAGAGACTGGAGGTGGTCACTTACCAGAGATGCCCCTGCAACAGTTCAATCTTAAACTCGCATTAAAAGCTATTGAAGCATATGTGGACAAAGTCCCCCCAGGGGCCTACATCGGTAGGTACGGGTTTGGCGCACCCGGGGTCCTGAGCCAACTGACTCTCTCGCTATGGGCTCCTCTTCGTGGTGAGGGAATCAGTCAAAACGCCCACTCACGTGTAGGCCGTGCGTGGAGACCCGTGTCGGTGGAAAGAATTATCCTGGCTGGTTGAGGGATGCGTATCTGAGCCCGGCCCAGTTTCTCAATTCGGTGAGGGTGCGCATTTCCAATACACCGCTTTGGTTTCTGCTTCACCTAAACGGGAGGCTAGGGGTTAACCCACCCCTAGTGAATCGGCCCGGGCTAGGTATTGCACCGAACTCCAAGGTGAGTGGGACGCTATATCCCCTGTGTAGCCCTGTCATCCCAGTGGGATGATCCCTTGTTGGGTTCCGTGGTGGGTGGGGAGCACTGGGGGATGAAATTAAGTTCCATTTCTTCATGCCAACCAACACTCCAAAAAGACGAAAACAAGTGCAAGCTGAAAAAGAGGTAAACGCGTCATTGGCACGTTACCTAGTGCTTCACCGAATGGAAGAGGGTCAGTCGTTTTTTAAGTTCAACCCTTTTATTATTCAGTCAGGTCTCAATAAAATTGCCGGTCCTGTAAAAGGGTGCACCCGTGTGCGATGTGGTTCACTACATATTGAGAGCTACACTGCCCAACAGTTTGACAAGATATTGAAGGCCAAACTCCTCCATGGGTATCCTATCCGTGTTGAGAAGCACCGCAGCCTAAACTCCTCCAAGGGCGCCATTACCACCCACCTTTTGGACGGTATGCTGGAGGAGATCCAGGGTTATCTGTCGGACCAGGGAGTAACTAATTCTACCGTGTACGGGCTAAGCGTGGTGGCGTCCAGGTACCTACCCACACGCTGATTCTTTCTTTTGATGAGCTCGATCTGCCTCAAAAGATTAAAGCTGGTTACGAGGTTATCCCGGTTCGATCTTATATTCCGCGACCTATGCGTTGTTTCCAGTGCCTACGCTATGGCGATATTAAGATCTCCTGTAAGGCTTCGGTTGCGGTTTGTGTCAACTGTGGTAGAAATGCTCATGACGGAGCTTGTCTACTGCTCCTAGCTGTGTGAATTGTCGAGGTACCCGTCCCGCGACTGTCCGCGATACCAGCATGAGAAGGGCATTCAGAAGCAGCGGTAAAAGGGCGTTTCTCGTTCTCTGAAGGCCGCAAACGCCACCTAGTTCACCAGCCTTCTCTCCTGAAGTTGGTACTTTTAGTTCAGTTGTGGCACTCAAACTTGCCCTATAGTCTCCACAATGGTCGCTCCTCGCATTGTAGTATCCGCTGCCACTTCCATCAGCTCCCAGATACTTCCCGTAAGTGGTGAAACCCGAAAGTTTAGAGTCACTCTGAAACGTTCAGAATTTCTCAAAGAGCCTTCCGACTCTGCCAGTGGAAAGTGTACCTTTACGGCCACTTCTCCTTTATCGCCTCGGCGATCTTGCTCCTAGGAGACTAGGTGGTGCAGTCGCGTGAAGCGGGATTCTCCACCACCCGTAACTGCTGACAACCGTTTTGTCCCTCTGTCCTTGGTATCTGGTGACACTCTCTTCCATCTGAGGAGCCTATGGAGCATGAACCATCTGCTCCAAAACGCCCTAGTCCCACGCGCAACCAAAAGGGCAAGTTGAAGCGACAGCCGCCGGCTAAATGGACTCCACAGAACACCGATGGACTCATTGGCCAGCGTTTCCCATTTGGGTGGGTGGAGGGAGGGATGGAGCGATGGCTGAAGGGAGGGAGGGATGCAAGAATGGACGGAAGGATGGATGGATATAGGCAGGTAGGCAGATAAGTGTGGGGGGGGGGGGGGGGTAGGTGGATAGAGAGAGTTAGAGTCAGAATTAGTATCGGTGGTCGACACATTTTTACTGGAGTTTCTTCCAATTTCATTTTCCTAGCTTGCGACTAGAGAGCTCTAGTGGCTGTTTCATGCCATGGCCTTCTTGAATAATGTCTACAGTGAAGTGTCTAATATGCACAATATGACTAATATATTGCACCCGGGAACGGGAACAAAGAAGTTAAAATTTGAACCCAGTGGCGTGAGGTGACAATGTACAGCATGGAAGCAATAATGTTGGGGACAAAATTACTTGACTACTTTTATAACCTGCAAGCCATTCAACGTCAAAAACGTCTTTATTCAAATTACCTAATGCTATGCTGGAGTTTCCCTATCTTTATCGATGTTTTCTTTCTTCTTTGCATACAAAAATGAAGAGAAAACTTGATTCAAATTTTGACACAACGTAGCGCTTTTCTCTCACACGTGTTGCATTACTCACTGCCGCATTCATGCTCTCACACAAGCAATTTGTAGTTTCAAAATTGTCTTCAATAAGTGCTATTCATAATTACCAAAGCATGTGCAATTCTGTATTTAGCATGACACTTGTTATTCCATTCATCACATAATGGTAAACTACTGTTATTATTTATAAAGAAAACATAAATTGACTTGATGTGTTTCCTAACCTCTAACAAGCACAAGGAGGTAATAAGCAAGAAATGCCTTGCTTCCGCAAAACGAGATATCGATAGTGTATCTAAATATCGACCATGAGCAAACACTCCATGCCATCTTTTGGGGCTCTAGAAAACTACTTGCAAAAGTGTCTTGTATATCAATTCCCGCGCGCTGTTTGAACAATTGTATCGCCACATTTCCCACGAGAGTAGTTTAGTAACAACTAAACAGCAATAAGTGCTTCCCTTGCGTGCATAAATACAAGCTCCTTAATCATCTTCTGTGCATTTAAACTGTTTTGTTCTCGTTCTGGTTATCGTTCTCTCTTGTTACAAACCAGACTTTACTTGCATTACCTACCTCTTTGTCATCGATGGATGTAGCTGCGATGTGTTCTAGAACCTCTGGAGGGAAGTTGAGGCGAATGCCAAGTTTTCTCCAGCTACCATCTAAATGTGAAGCTACCACTTTAATATCATTTTCTGTCAGGCGACGTCTGCTCGTTAGAAGATCGCCATCCCAGGATATCACTGTAAACAAATTTGAACAAGAAAGATATCAGTAATCCTAACTGCAATTGAACTTGCTGTTTCATTCTAACATTATACCTATGCCCTTTTGTGGCCCATTGCAGAGTCAGCCAACTCAGTTATTTGTAACGCATCACCTTCGTGTGACATGACATCGTTTTGGGGACTCATAGGCAAAGCGTGCGTGGGGAAAGGAAGGGCAAACTTACAGTCTCCTCTTACTCCTTCGTGGACAGTAACTTAATTTTTCTCCCTGCCTCGCCTTCTCATTGAGCTGAGACCTGGGAGCAACAAGAGACTTGCTCTCTGACGTCACAAAGCATTCAATTGACTGACACTGAATATTCTTCCGAACATTAATACTAACAATATCATGTAGAGTTGTAAGCTCACTAAAATATTATAAGTGGCATTATTGTTGACCTTGCAGGATTATCACAGGTTACATTAACCCTTAATTGGTGACATGCGAAAATCGTAACATTACTACTGGTGTCTGACGCACCCACACTTTTAACGCTTATAACGGATAATTGTGTCAAGATGTTTTATTGCCATGTTTACTTTCTCTTCTGATAAGTAGAGGAAGTATTGTATTCCACCCAAAAATTCGATGTCGAGATTTCACCGGAAATATGTTCTGAGGCCCCCTGAATCCAAAGAAAAGCATTTTTAGAAAAAGGTCCATGTATGCCAGTCTGTGTGTCTGTCAGTCAGTGGACAGCATAACTCAAAAACGAAAAGTTGGTTAAAAACTAAAGTTGATATTTAAGTTTAATGTCTTTCGAGGATGCGATACGAAAATTTTGAAGAAAATAGCCCCACCCTAAACTACCATCTTTAGATCCTGAGGGGGGTAACTGAGCTACTTGAAGGAGAAGTAGCGGTCCCAGGTCGTGAAGGCCGCATAACTGACCAGGAGGGGGGGGGGGGCGCTGACCACGTCCCACCCCCAGTATTGCACCCCACTCATGATGCCTATAATGGGCAGAGTTGGGGGACTCAGCGGCCGGGCGGCAAGCCTTCATGGAGTGTTGCGCTGGGGGTTTAGTTTATCTTCCAAGAGTGCAACACAAGATTAAAAAAAATAAAGGAGAGAGAGAGAGAGAGACAGAGCGAGAGAAGAAAAACTACCCCCATCTGAAACTGCTCTTTATATCGAAAAAATTTAGTAAATTTTTGATTTTCTCAAAAATACCTCTAATGAGTTTGATTTAATTACCATATGTTTAAGATATTTTTATGGCAAATGAAATTATCTTGAATTTTGTGCCTCCTTATTCTGAATGACTTGTATATCTTTAAATACCGAAAGAAATAGCCAAAGTCTCAAAATGTAGATCTCATCATACTCTTTCTTTCTTTCTTTCTTTCTTTCTTTCTTTCTTTCTTTCTTTCTTTCTTTCTTTCTTTCTTTCTTTCTTTCTTTCTTTCTTTCTTTCTTTCTTTCTTTCTTTCTTTCTTTCTTTCTTTCTTTCTTTCTTTCTTTCTTTCTTTCTTTCTTTCTTTCTTTCTTTCTTTCTTTCTTTCTTTCTTTCTTTCTTTCTTTCTTTCTTTCTTTCTTTCTTTCTTTCTTTCTTTCTTTCTTTCTTTCTTTCTTTCTTTCTTTCTTTCTTTCTTTCTTTCTTTCTTTCTTTCTTTCTTTCTTTCTTTCTTTCTTTCTTTCTTTCTTTCTTTCTTTCTTTCTTTCTTTCTTTCTTTCTTTCTTTCTTTCTTTCTTTCTTTCTTTCTTTCTTTCTTTCTTTCTTTCTTTCTTTCTTTCTCTCTTTCTCCCTTTCTCCCTTTCCCTCTTTCTTTCTCTTTCTTTCTTTCTCTCTCTTTCTCTTTCTTTCTTTCATGGGAAGTCATTCATTTTTCCTTCTCATGGTCATGTAAAGAGAATGGAATTTCAAAGCCATCATATAGCAACAAGGTCTTAAAAGGTTTCAATATCGCTTAAACATGCATGGTAAAATCGGCTCAAATGCGCCACTCGCGTTCTCGCCTCATTCCACTGGGCCATCCCTCCCCTTCACTGCTGTTCAGGTTCCGACAGGCCTCTTTTAGTGGTGAGTATGACTTTCGTGAAGAGTGGTGAGGACAATTTCTTGTAAATTACAAGAACATGGAAGTTTGCTGTTTAATATGCGGATTTCAATTTGCAAATATAAAGTATTATAATATCAAAAGCCACTTTGATCAAAAGCATACATCACACTTACATATATTTATTTACAATTTCAAAAGGTACTTTACAAATACTCGTATTTGTAAACATAAAAGGACGATATATGTTTAGGGATTTAGTTTCTTATTAGTTTATTTAATATAACCTACTGTATTTCGTGTTTCAAAATTCGAACATAATATTAAGTTTAAAACAAAAGAATTTATTGCGTTGATCAAATAGTTTTAAAATATTTTAGGGCTAAATAGCAATGGAACTTTACTGCTTTATTTATTGTGAGAGAAACAAGTATGTTAATCATGAGGCAGCGTAAGGATATTACGTGCATAAGATAAAAGAAGGTTATAAACCTCAAGATTATGTAATTTGCCTAACCAGAAAAGGTGGCTGTAATAATTATTGTGTGCAAAATATGTTTAATATAAGCAAAATAGTTAATACCAGCTTAGATATTACTACCGCGCAGAAGGAACGAAGCCACCACTGTGCTTGTTGTATCAAACAACCTTCGTGACTGGGCAAGAGAGCGTGGAGTGAGTGAGGCAAGTTCAATTGCTATCTCTTCTCTCGTGCCCATGCCTGTATCCTTTTCTACGTACAGGGAAGTATGCAAAACAGTTCAAGGTTAAGACTCATTACAAGTGAGCAAGAATCTACCACTCGTTAAATTAAAACATAGGTAACTCGTTTCTCTATTCGCTGTGTTAAGAACTAGTCAAATCTGCTAACTTAGCATAAGTATATGCACTAAAACAATCCACTAACATAAGTAAGTACGCTATAATACGTATTTACATATACATTAAGGTAGGATAGAATATGCAGGAGCTGCTGTTACCTCTGTTTGGTTATTGTCACTGGTAAAAAATAGCTCCTGTGCCTTACCCTGTCTGCTACAGTGCCAAGTATTCCTCTTCATTCGGCAGAACTCCATTTTGAAAGTTATCTGAAATCCAAAAACACAAGAATGATATTGAATATCTTCAAGAGTATATTAATAATCACCTCTTTCTCTACTTATGCTTCGCATAGGAGCAAGAGTAGGAGCGGAGAGGGACTTAGGCTTTCGACCTTCATGTGCCCCTTACAGGACGCCTCCGAAGGAAGGGATGAGGTGAAAGGAGACAGAGGGGGACCGATCTAAGAGACATGACAGAGCAGAACGGTAGAGTTCCTGCCAATTCTAGATTGAAGCTTCTCGACGCCGGCTGGTACACCGACCCCCCCCCCCCCCTCAGCAGGCTCGCACAAGGACTTCTCACGGGGGAGATAAGAGACTCGGAAACCGCCACGTTTTGGGTGACGGAGGTACTAGGACTATCGTTTTTCCCTGCCGTGCAGCACCGAGACATCTGTCGAAACGTGTCAACCCTGAAAGGGCCAAGCGAGTTAAGGTTGAAGTGAAATTAAATGTCAGGGAGTGAAAATTCGGGGGATGAAGGGCATTTTGCCAGGAATTGCTTTTCGACCAGAGAAAACCCCTTAAGAAACCCAGGGGTCAGGGAAGCTGACCGTGGGAATCGAACCCACAATCACCCGAATACAATTCTCATGCGTTACCCCCGTGTTACGTCACTCAGTAAGCTTCACATAACTTGGTTTATCTTCAGCTTTCCCCAGGAGGTGTTCCTAAACACTCGGAACTCGTGGTACTTCTACTCTGCTATGCAGAAGAACGAATAGAGAAACAAATGTGATCGTGTTTTGTAAAATAAAAGTGAGTAGAGAAAGCCGCGTGAATGTAATATTGGCATTTCCATTTCAATCATAGAAACTTGTATGAATTGTATGTTGAACGGCGAGTAGGGAAGGATATGTGAATGTATTACGCGAATTTCGCGGTGTGTGAACTTTGAACTCGTGTTAAGGGTACGCATAGGTGAACTTTCTAAATTCCACAATTACTAGCGGATTTTGTTCAAACTCATATAGGACATAATACATGTAAGGAATAATGTACATTTAAATTTTCATTGTAATATTTTTAACCCCTTTAAATTTATTATCTTTGCTAGCTATTTTTTCTTTTTGCCCCACGATGAAAATTTCAGAATTTTGATAGTTTTGAATATTATTTTGTTATAGATAAGCACCCTCAAAAGAATGTTGGGAACATAACATTTTGTAATGCTTTGGTTTATTAAATAAAAATAATTAACTTTGAAAAAATATTTTTTTTTTCAAAATTTTTATAGTTTTCATAGAACTTATAATTCACAACTGGTAAGTATTAAAATTACAGAAAAATCACTCCCACTATCTTTTTCTGTATTCTCAGTTTGTTGATTACTAGCACTCGGTTTCCAGGAAATGCAGCGTTCTCTCTATAACACATGTTTTCCTCGTAATGAACCACGCGGAAGCACATGAGCAATGTGCATACCCTGCTTTCAGTTTCCTGGCGTATTTTTCTCTTACTCGTTCACAAACATTACTGTTTAAAACGCTGCTTGTTGTACTCTGATACGTGCTGAAGAAGTTAAGCATATGAAATTAATCTTCACTACCAAATAAAATGCTGAAAACGTAGCGTTAAACCTCATTAACATTAAGAAGCAAGATGAACTTTTGTGCGTTACATCCACTGCGAGCGCACATTGTTTGTCGTGACTGGCATGGGGCACATATAACCACCAGCTTGGCCAGTTTTGACTGTTTAGAATCAAGTACCAGCCTGCTGTAATCATTTTTTCCTAAGCATGCCGCCAAAGGTATGTTCAATCTTGTTCTCCGCCTAATGGACAGTTCCTCCTGCCGGCATCGTCAACAATAATCTTACAAACTTTCCACCCTCCCAACCTAAGCTATGCTATTCTCATCCTTTGTTTCATACCCAGTTCCAAAATATAGGTTTCCTTACCACACCCAATTTTGATTTCCTTCTGTAGTTCCAATGATGAACTAAGTCTACATTCAGATTCTATTTCTCGCCTGTTCATATCACTTCTTTAACAAGGGGCAATGTTCTTTAGAGGATTAAAAAGGGAATGAATCGGCAACATGTGTCATGTGGAGAAAAAGAGAATAATATACATTACTTGGTAGAATGTAAAGAGTTAGAGAAGTGGAGATAGGGCATTTGGGATCCAAAGTGGAGCAAAATGAACAGGGAATGGCTTCTATAAGAATATTAACAGTTAAGGAAGGAAAAATAATTAAGAAAATGAGGGAGTTTAAAGCAAAATGACATAGGAAAACAAAAAAGCAAAGGGAAAGGATTAGGAAGCTCAAGAGAAAGGAGAATCATGAAAAAAGTAGATATCAGGGAAGTAGAAAGGGAAGAAAAACAATAAGGACTAACCGAAAATCAAAGAGCCTGGGTGCCAGGCACAAAGTAGCCCTTAAAAAGCAAGGAAATGAGGTTCAGTTTGTGCTAGAATGTAAATAGTTTCAAGACCTGAAATAAATGGGTAAAACTTGCTTTGTATAATGTTAGGTTCAAATATTCTATTCTACTATAGAAAATGGGAATTTCATCCGTCAGAGTATAAGTGATTTGCTGAATTAAAATGCACTAGTATTTGTATTGTTTGCTGGCCCCGCGTGCCGTTGCCCAGACCACTAGAGTCCTTCATGCTCTTTGAGTGGTGGCTATCTCTCTGCTCTCTGCATATCTCTGTGGCTCTACTCCGCCGGCCTGTGGTCTCCTTTCACCTTATCTCCCCCCTCTCGGGGCACTGGTAGCACACAATATATCTGTGAGGTATTCCCATCCGTCACATTCTTCATTTCAACACAACTTATCTTTCACGACGACAGTACCACACGCACAGCTGTCTTGCATAACTTCATCTCCTTATATAACGAAAATGACGTAACACGGACCTTTCTCGAACTTCTACAAACACGCCGGCTTCCGGACACTTCTCGAATACTCTGGAAAACAGTTTGTTGCCGTTCGATTGTCGTTAGTTACGTGTTTGCTCGTGTGAGTGGTGTGGGGAAGCTTTTCCTTGAGCGCAAGTGTTACGTGCCTAACTCCGGCGCCCACTGTCCTTTGTTGTGTTGCCGCTACCTTGGACCGGCGTCACAACATCAGCATTATTTGGAATGAATGAATGAAGAAAATCAGGAATTCCAAACATGTAGTCTGTGATTTGTTTGTATCGTACGTTTATTCAAAGCTATTGCTGTCTCCATATATGACGTGTATGTGTTCAAAAGTAACAGACACATGAAAGGCTAAAGCCACTAATCTTTGTAGTATTATCGAAATCTGCTCGAGGCTAACAGAGATGTTCAATCAATCGCTTTGTGCTCTCAGTAAATAAATAAAGGCATGGACATGAGGAAGCCCATGAACATTAGAGAGTGGATTATGACCAGCGTGTAATGATGATAATGGTTGTGATAATCAATGTTACATCGTCGACAAATGTGCCGTAATTCATGCCCTGTGTGACATTTTCGCAGTGCACCGTAACAAGGTTTTTGTTGGACCGTTTCCCTTGCGCGTTAAAAATGCTTCTGTTAACACAATGACATGGAAACTACCTTGTTATATGCTCTTGTCTGCTCTCGCTAATGTATTTTTGTGACAACGCCATTCTGTCCATTTGAGAGTGTGTTTTAAAATCTTGTGCACAATTCGTCCATCATTATGCGAAATATCGCTGCAATCTGCGAGCAATTTCGACAGCTGTTAAATCAACCGGAGGCAATTGTCAATGCATTTACTGACGGAATGAATTGTATTAGAGCCATTTCCGCAATGAAATGATTTCATATTATCCTCTCAGCGTTCTCTTAAATTGACAGGTGAGAAGTGCTATTTGCTCTGTGAAAGATCTGATGTTTGTACTCACATGACGTTCTCTACTCACCTTTGAATAAACTATTCTTAAAAATCTTACTCTTCTATTTCATATTAATCGAGATAAACATATGTAGAAATAAACAAATAACAAAGGACGGTCGCGGACGGACTGCCCCACCCCAGTGGCATGTGTACTCAAGGGAATGCACAACTGAAATTTGGCCAAAATCGCTAAAAAAGTTCAATTTTTTTTTATCTTTGCAAAAAATCCTCCTATCCTTGTAGTTTCATAATCCACTTCTGTTTCTGCCCTAGCGTATGTTTCAAGCTCGTCATGTGACTTTTTAATGCCCTTGCGCACGTGTTTACCAGCTGTTTCAATCACAATGCTGTGTGCATACATTCCAATGTAGCTGGTACAATATTGCTTTTATTTTCAGCTTTTGAAATTAGCGGGTAAGCAAGGAGAAGGGATTTTCTTGTCTAGAAAACTGTGTTGGCTGAACTGATCAACAAAAGAATGCTACAAAGCATATTTTGGTGGTAAACAGATGCTTGTTTTGTTTTGCAAGTTTGTTGTTCTGTTGAGTTGTGTTTGTGAAATTGTTGTTGGTGAATAGGCATATATGTGGTTTAGATATTATTATTGCTGCATATTTAATTGTTTATAAGAAATATAAGGATAGTTTTTAGGTAGTATAAACTTTAATAGGGAAGATAAGTAGGTAGCGTTTGTAGGTTAGGTTAGTTTACAGCTGCCTTTTTGTTTGTTAGATAAATCTTTCATTAGAGAGTCATTTATTAGAACAGAATATGAATAGGCTGTGTGATAAACGCAAGAAGGGCTCTAAACGTTGCAATAACGCTACAAATTTAATAAACAAGCGTTGGAAACCAAGTGTGAAAAGTGAAATAACAGCAGCAGTACACAGTTAACATTTGGAAATGTCAGGAGAAAACAATGAACCTGAAGCATCTACAAGCTGCATAAGTCTCATCTTTGCCATCAACAACTGCCAGTGAGAGAAAATTAAATCTTGCAGCATTTGAAGCTTCTGTCAACCCAGGTATGCCTCACAATGATTTTAGTCTAGTTCATGCAAGTGTATGGGAACAGTTATACAAAGGCATGAATTGCACCCAATGTAGCAAACCAGCACTAAAAGTACAAACTTGCCTTCAAAATATTAGTAACCTGTGAAAGCTGCGAAACTACAATAAAAGAAGTTTCATCAAGCCCACGAGTACACACTGATGACAGTGTCAGGCCTCCATTCGAAGTGAACCGAAGGATGGTTACTTCCTTTTTAAATATTGGTTCAGGATATGCAGATTTAGAAAAATTTTGTATTGTAATGGGTATGTCATGCTTTTCATCAACCACTTACAGTAAGCATGTCACATACATAGCAAAGAGCAATGCTGACTGCACAAAAGAGGTGCTGTAGAAAGCAGTAGGGCAGGCTCACATCGACATGGATGCTACCCTAAGAGACACTGACATAATTGACATAACTGTGTCTTAGGATGGTACCTGGATGAAGAGAGGACATTCATCATTGTATGGAATGGGATTTGTAATTGATATTCTCACTGGATTAGTAGTTGACTTTGAAATATTGTCAAAATTTTGTCCATATTGCTCCACGAATCAAGTAAAATTAAATGAGGAAGAATTTAAAATATGGCTAGAAGAACACAAACTAAGTGGCACATGTGAAAAGAATTATGATGGCTCCGCAAATGCAATGGAAGCAAAAGCTGCTGAAATCCTATGGGAGAGGTTGACATACTTCACTAAATGTAGGTACACCACCATTCTGTCTGATGGAGATGCTAAAACTTTTAAACATCTACAAAATATTAAGGTTTATGGAGATAATGTGCCTCTTCAGAAAGAAGAATGTATAAATCATGTTCCTAAAAGGCTTAGCAAGTGTCTGAAAGCAGTTGTTGAAGAATGGAAGAAGAAAGGTGTAACACTGGGAGGAAAAAAACCTGGAAGTCTGACAGAAGATATTATTGCTCGCCTGCAGATGTATTATTGAATTGCCATAGTGGACAACATTCCCAATGTACAGGGTATGAAGAGGGGTATTTTTGCCACATTGCATTGCTGTAGTTCTACAGACAGTAATCCCCAGCACTCAAATTGTCCTACTGGAGTTACTTCGTGGTGCTTTTATAACAGATCTATAGCGAAGGAAGAAAAAATTGCAAATCATGATGCCAGAACAATGAGAACATTTTTGAGGCAAGATGTTATCTCAAAAATAATGCCAGTGTATCAAAGGCTAGCCTCTGATGAGATTTTAAAACGGTGCACTTTTAGTAACACAAAATGCAAATGAAAGCCTGCATAGTGTCGTGTGGCGAAAGTGTCTTAAGGAAGTTTTTGTTTCACTGAAGAGACTTCAAACTGCTGTGTCTAAGGCAGTTGCTGAATTCAACTTTGGTAGTTCATCTTCATTGAAGTTGTCATCAGAAGTCAAAGGCACTTCAATTTCACCTGCTTCTCTGAAGATAACCCATGGGAGGGATGTTAGACGCTTGCAACATGCTTCTGCTTTGACAAGGAAATCAGCCAAAACATCTAGGAGGAATTCTAAAGTAAGAACCAATTAGAAACTAAAAACTTCACTTATCTTAGTAATGTTGCATGTTCTGTTTTTTTTTTTTTTTTTGCACAAGCAACTTCAGAGTCTTGTTGCTTCACTGTTAATAACTTCAATTTTTCTTATCTAGGAGGAAGCTAAAACTGAAGAAAAGTGTTGCAAAACAAAGGAAAAGGAGGCAAGAAGGTCCGACATATGAGCCTGGGAGATTTTAACCAGTTTCAAGGTATGAAACATAACCAAAATATGATTATAATTTTAAAAGTTAAATTTCAGGCATTTAAATTTTTTAGCATTTCTGCATATTGAAAATGCAAGCCACGATGCAGTTTTCATCCAATCAGTTTAAAAATTTGTATGCTTATTTTAAAAACCTAAGTAAACAAAACTGTCATAATTTTTCTGTATCATAAAAAGTTTTTGAGTTACAATTTTTTTAATATGACAATTCATCCTAAAATTGAAAAAAAAAAAAATAGTCATAAAACTTCAAAATTTTTTTATCATAAACTAAAAATGTCAGAAAGAAACTATATGTCAAATTTGTAGTTTCATACTTTAAAAGCAATACATTTTTTTTAATTTTCTTCTGTTTAAAAAATTGCATCGTGTACTGCATTTTGCCTATACCCATAATTTTGCATTTTTGAAAATTTATAAATAAAAAACTACTGAAGATTTTGTCTTTAAATTCATAAAACTGTTTTAACATTACAAGACAAATATATGGTTCAAATTTCAGACAGATTGGAATGATAGTTTAGAAAATAGCAATTTCAGTTGTACATTCCCTTGGCACTCAAGGCCAGGCTCACTCGCGCGTGACAACAATCAGAGCGGCAGAATTAAAAGGGGTTTTCCAGATTACTCGAGAAGGTCCTGCAGTCGACGTATTTTTACAAGTTCGAGAAAGATCCGTGTTGTCATCCCCGCTATATAAGGAGGCGAAACAACGAGCGGAGTGAGTGAGTTGCAGACAGGAATCAATCAGTTCCTAGTTTGTGTGTATCAGTTGCGTGTCGTCACGTCATGAAGGAAGATAGCGAAGTAGTTATGAGTGTTGTGTGATTGTATCGTGAGAGTTAGTGTTTGAGAGACAGGGAAACTGAAGTACATAAAGGAATGAGTCAAGGTTACGAGAAGAAAACAGTTGTGAGTTGTAATTTCACGACTATAAACTGTGTTAACGTCAGTAAAACAGAACAGTGTTGATGTGCACTGTTTTAGAGGAGAACAAAGTGAGAGAAACGCAACTGGACTGGAATTTTGTCGTTTTAGTCACATTACATTACTCCTTATAGATACAATAGGAGTAGGAGAATACAGTATGCTAAAGCGATAGTGAGATCTTTTAAGAGCCATTTGCTCCGTAAAGGATTTGAAATTCCATTCTCTTTCTCTTTGCGAGGAATAATAGTTAAAAAAAATAAATAAAAAACAAAAAAGAAGACAACTTTCTATTTGAGAAAAGTATAACTATTTGAAAACTCAAACCAATAGTAACGAATATTTCAGAAATGGTTAACTACACGAAACATCTTTGGACATAAATTGAAGGGCCGAGAACCATAGAGGGCCGTCTGCCATTTTAAAAAACGGAGAAAAATAATTCTAAAGGATAGTTAATTTCACAATGTATTGAATAATTTATAGCATATATTAATAACATGTTAATACTACGATATTATACAACAAATTATTCAATACATTTTGAAATTAACTAAACTTTAGTTTTATTTTTCTCCGTTTTTAAAATGGCGTGAGTAGTGTTTAAGGGCTTGTCGAGAACAGGTCATTAGGGCCTGAAGTTCAAATATAAAAACAAGCAGACTCAACTGTTAAAACCTCACCGCCAATAGTTAAAAATGAAAGTTAAAATAGCTAAAATTTAAAACGCATAAAACGTAACGTGAGCTGTTAAGACGTTTTAAACAGGTTAAAAAGAAAAGAAGAAAGAAAGAAAGAAAGAAAAAAAACCTATGATTCGAAAAAACTTTCAAAATAAAACACACCTTACACTTGCTTGCCGAAATCAGTTTTGGCAACAAACCGCAGTACTGTATGTACAGTAATGGGTCGTTGCCCAATACGGAGTACAGAGTAAGACCCAGGCCAAGGGACTGACGCTCACGAACGTATCGCGGACCGTCAATAAGGACATGTGCGATGGAGAGTGGATTAAAATGGCAGATGGCCCACTATAGTTCTCAGCTCTTCAGTTGTGTGCGTTAACTAGATCTATATTTCTTT